>CM062819.1:1308559063-1308961205 GCA_031772625.1 Pinus tabuliformis | reverse complement strand
TTTTTAAAGAGCACGAAAACAATACCAAAAGGAAGCTTGTCTTAAAGGAATGAGTTGTATAAAGGGTAGAAATTAGTTCCAATCTAATAGAACCACCCTAAGAATAATGATACAAAAAGGCTAACAAATAATACCACTCATCATGGCAGCTCCTCTAGGAAAGGGTAAGAATACCATGTGAAAGAAATGAGTAGGAGATACATAGGATGAAAGCAGAGGTGAAATGAAACCAAGGTTTATTAGTATGCTTAAAATTGGCTAAAGAGATCAGTAGTCAAAAGGTATATAAAGTGTGGAAACCGCCGTGGGTAAAGCCAGAAAATTATAAAGAGAAGAATGGGGCTCAGCTTTTAAGTCATGGTCAGTCAAGAGAAGGAATTTTGAAAAGACGAAAAAATCAATACTGCATAAAAATCAATACAAAATAGAGGTTCTAATATAGGGCATCCATTTATAGGTAATATCTACCACAAATTTACGATGTTCATAAAAGAGATGGATTAATGTTGCAACTTGATGGAGTCATACCTAAGGCACAATGTAACTTGAAATGACGATAAACAATGCAACAAAAGTGGTAGTATGTGACCTACCCATACATGCCAAGTTTAATAGGTACCTTAGGTCCATTTTTTGAATGGAACCACAAAAAAGCATACTCTAGGAAAAATGATAATGAGAAACCCCATGCTCCTACAAAGAATGTCACTAAAAAGGTAATAAGATGTGTAAAAAAAACTCCAATCCCTCAAGAGACAAAAAGGGAATACTCTTAATTTGTACCAAAAATATTCTATAAAAATGCACCATACCTCCTCATTTGTTCATTACTTCATTTGGAATTGGAGAAGTACATAGGAGGAGAGAAAACCCCAACTTATCTCTTGACTTGCGAAGGAGATTGCAGGAGCATCCAAGTGTCTTTCAAGGAACATTTTGCACTAGGTAAGCACTATCACCTTATTTTCCATGCTATGAAATTCATTTGCAACATTTATTTATTTATTTTGTGTAATTTTTCATGCCCTAGATAACTTAGCAACAAGGATGTGGATTTTCCAAAAAACAATTGATGATTCTGGGACTGATGGAAAATTACGGTCATTTACTTTAGGTATCCAGCCTAAAATCACCATGAAGAATTGCTATATGCTCCCCTTAACCATTTTCTTTTAATTTTTCACAGAATTTTTGAAGGTTTCTATGTGTTTTTTGTTCATATATCATATCAACCAAGGATTTATTGTTTTATAGTGAAGAATAGATAGCTGGACCTCTGGTCTACTTATAGATAAATCCTTTGAAAGAAAATAAAGTGGATGAGAGGAAAGGTTTAATTAGGCTGAGGGTTTCAATGTATACTAATTCGGAGATAAGATTTATGGCTTCACAAACAAGGATTTTGCTGAAAAGGAAAATCACATTAAAACCAGCTAAAATTTCATGTTTGTCAACTTGGATATTCTTGGTTAAGAATGAAATGAGTAGAATAATTAATAAAACAAGGCATGGATACCATAAATTGTTGAATCTTTTTAGATAAATACCACCCAAGTACATGGGTGGGGCCCCAATAGTACTAACAATACCCTAAGGGAGGACCTATTATTAGTTGTATTGGGGCCCCAATCCATGCACTTGGGCGGTATTTATACAAAAAGCTTCAATAATTTGTAGGATCCACCCGCCTATTTATCGATGATTTCATTTATTTCATTCTTAAAACCAAGAAAATCCATGATGATGAACATGAAATTTTGGTCAATTTTGATGTGGTTTCCCTATTCACCAAAATCCATGTTCCTGAAGCCATAAATCTGATCTATGAATTAGTGGATGTTGAAATCCTCAACCTAATTCATTTTTTCCTCTCATCCACTTTATTTTATTTCAAAGGAACCATCTATGAGTAGACCAAAGGTAGAGCTTTGGTTCCTTCCCTATCTTTGGGTGTCACAAACATATTCATGGAACACTTTGAAAGCATAACCTTTAATTTGTGGCATCACAAATTGAAGCGTTGGTTCGAGTCTGTAGATAACATTTTTTTCATTTGGTAGCATGGCTTGCCTACTCTCAATGTCTTTCTTTCCCATCTTAATAACATCTCCCCCATATTCAATTCATTATGGAAACTAAATCCAATAATTCCCATCCTTTCTTAGATGTCCTTGTCTCCCACTTACTAGATGGTTCTCTAACCCATCAAGTCTATAGAAAAAAGACCCACACTGACTGTTATCTTTGTGCATAGTCTCATCACCATCCTTCCTAAAAGTATATTATTATAAGAGCTCCTATCTCCCATAACCTTAAAATATTTTCTCCCTAGTTCCATTCCTCTAAATATCTCACCTGGTCAAATCATTCAAACCAATGGCTACACATCCTCTAAAATTAATAAATCCTTCCATGCCACTTCTAATCCTAATTCCAACCATTCAAAATCCTCTCCCCCTTGTGGAAATGTCTCTCCCTCATTCATAAAAGGAATCATGGATATTATTACTAATATTTTGGCCAAAAGGAACATAAAAAACATATTTAAACCCCATAAAACCCTTAAACATGTATTTTGATCAACCAAGGATAAATATGACCCCATGCTAGGATCAAGAGTTTACTAAATTCCTTTTTCTTGTGGAATGTGTTACATTGTCCAAAAAAGCCAAGCCTTCAAATCCCACCTTAAAAAAACACATAATGAATACCAACAATCATCGGGTAGTGAAGTTTGCCATTGTTGAGCACTCTTTTGGTTCCAAGTACCTCATTTTTTTTTGCCAAAATGCTTTCATATGTTTTTTTTATAATTCTCTTATCATTAGGGGCAATATCAAGATATAGAAGCACCACAATAGCTTTAATAGGGATGGTTGGAGGTTAGCAAATCTTAAAAGCCTATAGTCCGTGAACTCACTTAGTGATTTCTTTATTGTTCCCCATCCCCTATTTCTACCTTTCCTCTTTCTTCCCTCCCATCAGTTTCCTGCCTTTTTTTTATTATGTCAATCTAATGCTAGATCCCTTTCTAATTCAATTTCCATAATCATTATCATATTCATCCTTGATCCTTGATCCTTGATCCTTATTCAGAATTTGGTTTAGTTACACACACACACACACACACACATATATAGATATATTCTTTGATTTAACCTATTAATCTTCATGCTCCATCCCTATCCAATTTATATACTATTTGGACCATTAATCTAGTCTACTAATTAATTTATTAATTTCCTCTAATGGCTACTCAAAAACTTCATCTATTTAAAGGAATCCTCGAAATTCGCTTAGACATATTTTAGATTTTTTTCCCCTTATGATGGGTGGAGTGTCCACGTTAAACATTGGATGAACATACTCCTCTACCCAATTATTTTCCATAAAATATTATCAATCTAGAAATTGTTTAAGGAAGAAGCCATAATACTCCATTTATGGCCAACAAATTTCTTTATAATGGCCATTGGGACTAGGAAGAGGAGATATTCACAAGGCTAGAAGCATAGGTCATCAATGTCAACCATAATATGAACATCCACATGGCATCTCTAGAAAGAAATCTTGAAATTAGAGAAGACAAATATTCCAACTCACATGTTAAAATAGAGGGAAAACTAGGGGATCAAGAAGCATGGGGTTTCCACTTAGTAAAACTGTGTCATATCATTTGCATTCATGTTATATTAAAGGATACTCTTAATCTCACTAAATATTGATAAAAACCTGACAAAATTCTTTTATTGAACCCCCTCTAAATAAATATTTCTAATAAATATAACCCATATTTTTAATAAATATCCATTATTTTTACCCAATACCCCTTTTTATAGCCCCCAACACTTATGATTCCCCCTACCCACATTCCTACACCCTAACATCTACAATATATTTAATTTATTTATTAGAATTAGAAAACCCCCTTTATGGAATGAACATTGTAAGATACTAGTCAACAAGGTGAAGCCCATATGTTAGTAAGATATAGAGAAGGAGTCCATGAAAGAACCCAAAAAAGAGTACCTAATTTCAAGTTTCAAGAATTATGCATAGTCCCACTTCAATATGGAAACAGAGGTGGACATTAAATGATATTAAGGTGAGATAAATTCCTTGGAATCAAATCACTAATTGAACCAATTACATATTTTTTTTTCTATGTTCACTACACAAATGAGGAACAAGAAATTTCATTTTTTGATTTGAAATTATAGGGCCATGCCCTAACTTAGTAGGAAGACCAGAAAGACATCGTTGGTTGGAGGGAGATCCTATATTAAATAAGTGGGACGATTTTAAAAATCTCTTAAAGTCCCAATTTTATACTATTAGGTATGCAGAGTGGACCAGTGGATATAGTGTATTATTTAGAAGATATAGGGGAAGAGTGTAAATGAGTACACAAAATAACTTATGGATATACAAATAATTTCAAGTATCTCTCCCAAGAACCCAAATATATGATTCAAGTATTTGGGGGTGTTTGCACAACCATATGAAAAATTAAGTGATGTTATTCAAACCCAAAACTATTGATGAGGCTTATGTATAGGTACAATACATAGAAATCATATGCTAAAAGAAAGGGTATTCAAGTTTTTCAAAGAAAAAGGAACACTAGGAAGCTTCCAAGGGGGGAGAAGAAGAGTAAATTGGGGGAGGACAAGAAGATAATAGTCATAACACACTAGTGCAATGATCCTAACAACCACTACAACATTGATGGTCACGTAAAGGAGAAGCGTTGGAAATTACATCTAGAGCTCAACCCAAATAACCATAAGAAGGTTATGAAGAAGAAAATTATTATTTTAAAAAATTAGATCAATCAAGTGGAAAGTAGCTCTGATGTGAACAAAGAGATTCTTTTCACCTTAGTTTAGAAGGAGGTGAATC
Source organism: Pinus tabuliformis (assembly GCA_031772625.1). Lineage (NCBI taxonomy): Eukaryota > Viridiplantae > Streptophyta > Pinopsida > Pinales > Pinaceae > Pinus > Pinus tabuliformis. Next base: position 1,308,956,303 of record CM062819.1, on the reverse strand, counting down.
AGAGGAGAATTCATTAATAGGAAGAGAATGAGATGATCAAAATCTTCCATATAAATATATCGCTCAAGAAAAAAGGATAAATTCTTTATTCAACTTAGGTTCATAGGAAAATATCATAGCATTGGATCTAGACAACAAACCAATATTGGATGTTCATGATAGCCCATATCATTTGAATGGGTCAACAAGGAGGTAGAGATAAAGGTAACCAAACAATGTAAATTTGTTTTTTCTATCAGTGCTAATTTTATTGATTGGATGTATTTCCACTTTATTTGTTTGGATTTGTGTTTGGAAGTCCCTATATGTACACGTGAGATGAAATATCTGGATAGAAAAATACTACTACCTCATGAAGGAAAAAAATCCTTTGTCATCAGTGCACAAAAAGACAAGTCAAATATTTCACTCGTAAGTAACAAAACTAATAAATTTTATTATCTATAGCAAGAAGTATGTTTTATTATTCTTCAAATAAAATTAATTTATAGAAGAGTCAATGAGAGAAAATGCATCCCTAATGGGGTGCACTAAGGAAAGGAGACAACAACTGGAAGAGTTTCTACAAGCATATATGGGAGTGTTATAGGAGACTAATGGGATACAATCCAAGAGATAAGTGGAGAAAAAGATCCAATTGTCACCAAATGCTCCATTTTCAAACATTAGGTTGTAAGGACAGTCAATTCTGGAAGCAAGTGAAGTGAATAAGTATTTATATTCGATGTTGGAGTTGGGTGTTATTTTACCAAGTTCCTCACCATGTGGATCACCCGTCATGATTGTGAAAAAGAAGGATGGGTCTTGGTGTTTGTGTATTGATTACAAGGAATTAAACAAAATTATTCTCAGGAGAAGGTACCAACTTCCTATGATAGTTGATCTATTGTAATAGTTGTAGCAAGTGAAATACTTGACCAAGCTATATTTAAAATAAACTTATTACCAAGTTTGATTCAAAAAAGAGGATACCTAGAAGATCAACTTAAAAACCAAACAATGTTTGCATGAGTAGTTATTCATGACAATTAGTCTATGTATTACACCCACTACATTTATGATATTGATTAATGGTGTACCCTAATCTAGATTCATTGTTATTGTTTATTTAGATGATATACTAGTTTGCAATGTTACCTAGGAGGAGAAAATCTCACATTTCATGCAAGTGATAAAGAATTTGAATAGGTACCAATTTTTGAAAATATCAATAAATGTAAGTTTGCAAAGTACTATTTTGTGAACTTGGGAAATGTGATTGGTGGATGTGAACTCGATATATATCTTTCCAATATGGAACTCATCTTGAAATGATCAATACCTAAAAACGTTTTTGAAGTCAAGAGTTTTTTTTTGGGAAACAAAATACCTAAGGAAATTCATAGTGTCATTTTTAGTAGTAGATACACCATTTCATGTCATAATAAAAAGTGGTAAGAGTTTCCAGTGGGGGAAGTTCCAAAAAAATAACTTTAAACAATTGAAGAAGAAAATAAGCTAATAACTAGTTTTTGCATTACTAGACTTGTAGCATCATTTTGAAGTGGAGATGGATGTGAAGGGGTATGCTATGGGAGTGGTCTTGATGTATGGAGGAAGGCATGTATGATATCATTCTGAAGTGTTTCAGGGGATGGTTCTCAACTACCATACCTATGACAAGGAGATCTATCTATTAGTACAAGATGTGAAAACGTGGAAATACTATATGATGGTAAAGGATTTAGTCATCCACAAAAATCACCATACAATAAAATACATGTAGGTGAAGAGTAAGTTACGACAGACAAAACATAACAAGTGGATGAGTTTTCTAGAAAATTTAATTTAATTATCAAGTACAAGAATGGAAACAAAAACTAGTTGGCCAACATGTTTTCAAGGCCACCACCATCAAAAATCATTCTTTCAGAACTCTAATGCACATGGATCCTATCACCCATGATGCATACTTAGAGCCATATACAAAGGATGAGGAATTTAGGGAGGCATATTAACAATTATCGGGCTAGATTTGCATGGAAGATGTAATACAATTGAATATCATCTCTAAAATGGGTTACTCTACAGGTAGGATATTCTATGTGTTCCTAAAGGTGAGTGATTGCAACTAATTAGAGAGCCTTACACCTCTATGGTTTTGGGTGATTTTGGTTTTGGGAAGACAATTTCCAATTTGCATAGGTATGTGTACTATCTTGGGATCCAAGAAGATGTAGCTAGGTTCATTACAAGACATATAATTTATTGTATTGGCAAGCCCAATAATAGGAAACAGGGTCTATATCATACCTTACCTATAGGAATTCATCCTTGGGGAAGCATTTCCATTGAATTTATGGGAGGTTTGCCAACAACCAAGAAAGGACATGACTACATGTTTGTGGTAGTTGATAGGTCTGGAAAGATGTGCATTTAGAAATTGTATAAAAATAATATGATGGGGATAGAAACAACAAATGTTTTGTTTGAGCAGGCTTGGGATCTTTTCAGGATAACATGGAGAATTTATTCATGAAGGGACAATATATTTCTCAATTAATTTTGAACTACATTATGGGAAAATATGGACACAAAATTGAAGAGGCCTAAAACATTCCATCCATGGATATAAGGGAAAATAGATGTATTCAATGGGACATTAGTACATATTTTGATAGGTTATATTCAAAAGAATTTGAACACCTAGTATTGTAGCAATAATAACACAAATCCCAAGGGTGTCAACTTTAATTTTAAAATAGGGGTTCATAAAAACTTAAGAGGGGTTGGCACTATGTGTGCATCATGTAGTTATCATTTTCATTAACTAACTTCTATGAAAACACTGAGATGAGATCTAGTTACTGAGAGACCACACTAACTATCCTATGCTACAAGAAAATATCATAACTCCATCACCATCTCACACCTCTATGTATTCATTCTACCGAGATTTAGCTTACATACTTTTTGATCTATCCTAATGATGAGCCATAGTGGATGGCTCGAAAAGTTGATACAAAGAATTATGTATGTGATAATCCCGAAAGAAAACTCTACACAAAATATATGTTATTTTCATGAAAAGGAAACAAACCATATTAACAATGATGAAATAAAAGTATACATATTCTACTATACTGAAAAATCAAATGTAATGACCCTAGTTGATTTTCTATGTAAAAAAAAGAAGACCAAAGTCATGGGACACATATTCCAAGTTGAGTGTTGGGAAAAACACTTTAGTGTGTATCACTTGTGATTAATTAATGGCTATGGAAATTGCCAAAGGCATTGGAAAAGGTAAAGAGGCAATAATTGGCATTTAATTATGGAAATAAAGTAAAATAAGAGAAGAGGAAGGTGAAGAGACACAAATTTTCATGCTAAGGAAATTAGAGTAAAATGAAGAAAATAGAGGCCTAAATGATAAAAAGGCTACTCAGGATTAGTTCACATATTTTGTTAGTTTAGTTTTTGAGCTCTCATTTTCATTCTCTCATTCTCTCACACTCTTGCACACTTAGAGAATTCTTGGAGCATGCTTGGAGCACTATAGTATTCACTTGTATTTGGAGAAAGAAGGAAAAAGAAATTAGGGAAGCATAAGAGAACAGTTGGATTAGAAGCTAAAACTAGATTTATTTGTAGGTAACAGGATGAATGTGTGATTTCCTTGTTGACTTTTGGATGATGGTATATGCACATGATTTTTTGGTTATGTTTCCACTAGAATGGAGATTTTCTTGGATTGGTAGCGGTTTTAACCCTTCCTTGCCATTTCCTAGATAGCCATGGTGTTGTGGATTTTCCACTTATTGTTTTTTGATTGGTTCTTAGGTTCCCAATGGTTGGGGATTGGAACAAACATTATGGGAGCTTTGAAACAACTTGGTTGAGTTACTAATCATGAAGCCTTGGTTGGGACAAATTATTTGGATCCCTTGTTGGGTTGAGTTAATAGTCCTTGGAGCTAGGCTGGGAAAATGCTTTGGAGCCCTGGAAGGCTATGGGTTGCATTACTAGTTTCTAGAGCCCTGGACAACTTGGGTAGATACCAATCTGGTTGATGTTAGTGATTTCCAAAACATAGAGGTGGAATCTCTGTGGATGAGGGTTGAGGTGGTTTGGCCTCTCGAATCCTTAGTTGGTCTAACTTTGTTTACTCCATGAGATTCCACATTCATGATTGGAATATAGCATGGGAGTGATTGGCTAAAAGAGAAAATTGGTTCAACCTAATGTATGGTTAGGTGGTACTTAGAAATCCCTGACTTGGTTGGGGTATTCATATGTTAATATGAGACATTGTTAGGTCCCTATAATACTAATGTGTTACCTCATTTTTATTGTCTGTGTAGCCCTATTATTGTTATTGTTGTGCCCATGTAGTACCCATATTGTTATTATTATGCCCTGTAGAATCCCATTATTGTTATTGTTGTTCCCTTACATTATTATTGTTATGTCAGCTCTGATTATACTGTGACCACTTAGACTCCTATATATAGAAATGAGGTTTTCTCATTTGAATCATCCAATAATTGTCCACTTGAGTAATGTAAAGGAGGTTTCCCCCTAGAACAAGCTAATTTTGAATTCAATGATCTATCTCTTCTTCTATTTTATGAGTTGGTTGCATAGAATTTGGTATCAAAGCTTTGTATTCTAGGGTTTCACTACTTTAAACAGGTCATCATGGAATTTTCATTATAAACTTTTTTTCTACAAAGCTTCAAAAGCTTAAATTGAAATCACGTGGAGTCAGAATCTTGATGAACCTTGTGTCCTAATTTCAGATCTTGTATCACTAAATTTTCAGATATATGATTTGAGGAAGCTAGGGTTTTTGGAGGCTCCATAATTCCATCTTAAACATGTGACCTTGGGAAAATGTCATAACTTTCTCTCTTAGCATCGGATTTAAATTTCATAAAAAGTTACTAAAAAGGTACAGATTTTAGTTTTTTGGGTGCCATTTTTAGGGCCGAAGGTCATAACAATGACATGTGGCACTCCATACAAGTTCGCTCTACTGAACCATTCTATAATGAGGTCATCGTGAGAGATTGGGCATAACTATTTTTTTAAGAATAAAAAATTGAACGAAATTGTGGGCCTGGAAATAATATTAAGAGGGCTACCACAGGACAAAATTTAAAACCTTACAGACCTGAAATTACATAGATACAATAGATTCAATATAGATCTCCTTCAAAGTGAAAAAAAAGTGTGTAGTTTTGAAATTTGCATAAGTTTTGTTTAAAAAAATAGTTTGAAGTAATTCAAAGGGAATAGTGAAGCATAATTATCATTAATTGATGACCCTAAGAAATAAAATGGAAACACCTATTAAGAAACCCAAAATCTCTACTATTGCACATGAACAAGAGGAAGAAATGTAGCATGAAATGTCAAATTTACGAGACCAAGTGCAACAAATTTCGCTCTCGCAAAAACTAACAAAAAATGAATTGGAAGCCATGATGAATGTTAAGATAGATGGTATAAAAGGGGACTTGGGAGTTTTGAATGATGGTTTAAAATTATACATGGAATAAATTATTAATATCAAGATAGAGGGGTTAAAGGAAGGTTTGACAAAGTTGCTAGAAGAAAAGTGTCCCAGTGGCAACAAGGCAATCCATGAAAGTCATGATGAAGACAAAAGGAATATAAATTACAATTTTAGAGATTACATTGTGGGGTTTAAGAACCACCACATTCCAAATATAGATATGAGGAAGTTTGATGGCAAGGATTCGGGTAACTTGGATACTACATATGGAGCAATATTTTGATCTACATGATGTGCAACCCTCACAAAAGGTACATATTGCATCTTTATATTTAGAACCCAATCAGTTTGTATGGTATAGATTGCTTTGTTCTCATAAACCACTTGTCACATGGTCAATTTTTATGGAGGAAATGATAGCACATTATGAAGATACAAATAGAAACATGTTCTTTAGCCAATTGATAAATATCAAACAAAAGGGTTCAATGGCGAAGCACATTGAAGACTTCCAGAAAATGAATAATAATGTAACCGATATTCCATAAGAGCATAGGATTGATGTATTCATAGGTAATTTAAAAGATAACATCCAACATGAGTTTCTCCTTTGGGAACCTGATTCATTGGAGAAGGCATTCAGGGTGGCAAGAAAAGTTTAAAGAAAAATTATGGCAACAAGGAAGTATACCACTGACAACTATAAAGATGGAAGTGTTGTTCATCCTAGAGTTCCACAACATACAAGGTTGAAACTACAACAATTGGAGGAAAAAATAGCAAAAGGGCTTTGTTACAGTTGTGATAGAAAATACACTAAAGGTCATAAGTGTGCTGCGAAGAAATTATTCTACATATATTGTAAAGAAGAGGAAGAAAATGAACAAGAAACCTCAAAAGAGGAGGATATACACCGAGAACCAACCCCAGAGAAAGAAGAAATCAATCTGGACATATCTTGTAATGCATTAGTAGTAATTACCACTCCTCAAACTCTCAATATAGAAGGATATATCAAGAAGGAAAAGGTAATAGTTTTGACTGATTCGGGTAGTACCCATAATTTTATTCATTGTAAGATATCCAAGGAATTGAATTGCTTCCTATATCTAGCACTAGGGTGTCAAGTAATGGTTGCAAATGGAGGAACCATAAATTCCCCTAGAAAGTGCCATTATAGCAAGCTATCCATGGTAGAATATGTATTGAATAGTCCAATTATTTCTATTCCAATGGTTGGTGTTGATCTTGTACTAGGAGTCCAATGGTTACAATCTTTGGGTACAATAGCTTTTAATTTTCAAGAAATTTTCTTGAAATTTTTTTGGGAAGGAAAAGAAGTTGAATTAATGGGTATCATAGGGAAACCAAGAAATACTTATCATCTCTAATGGCATGACCATGCTTCTAAAGAAATAAAAATGGGGTGTAATTTCACAATTATGTTCGCTAAAGGTTCAAACAACGAAATCATCTATTTATCCATATATCCAAAAAGTATTAGACAATCATTACAAGGTGTTTGACACTCCCAAAGGAATCCCACCTATTAGTGATCATGATCATGCTATTCATTGGATTATAGGAAGTGTTCCTCCAAACATCAGGCCTGACAAATATCCTTATGCAAAAAAGAGTGAAATTGAAAGTATGGTTGCAGAAATGATAGAGTCTAAAATAATTAAACCTAGTCAATATTCTTTCTCTGATCTAGTAGTATTTGTGTAAAAGAAGGATGGATCATGACGCATGTGTCTGGATTATAGGGAGCTCAACAAGCTCACTATTACAGACAAATTTCCCATTGCTGTCATTGATGAATTGTTGGATGAATTACATGGAGCAATTTACTTCACCAAGTTGGATCTTCATTGAAGATATCATCAAATATGAGTGAAGACTGAAGACATTCCAAAAACAACATTTAGAACTCATGAGCATCATTATGAATTTTTGGTCATTCCTTTTGGCCTTACCAATGCACCTTCTACATTTCAAGGTTTGATGAATTCCATTTTCAAACCATTCCTTAGAAACTTTATGTTAGTATTTTTTGATGATATACTAATCTACAAAAAATCTTGGAAGGATCATGTTCAACATGTTGACAGGGTGCTCAAATTATTGGAGGAGAAGCAATTATATGAAAAAACCTCAAAATGTTTCTTTGGAGTACAGGAGGTGGAATATATGGGTTGTATTGTGTCTCATGAGGGCTTTAAGGTAGACCCTAACAAAATTAAATCCATTAAGGAATGGAAAATTCCCACATCCATAAAGCATTTGTGAGGATTTCTCAGGTTGATAGGGCATTATTTCAATTTTGTTAAGAAATATGGGAGAATAGCTGCACCTCTAACAATATTACTAAAGAAATATGCATTTTCTTGGAATCCATTAGAAACTAAGGGCTTTGAACATATTAAAGAGGCAATGTGCCAAGCACTGGTCTTAGCTATGCCTGACTTCACAAAAACATTTATTATGGACTATGATGCCTTAGGAAATGGAATTGGTGATGTTTTAATGCAAGAAGGAAGACCCATTTCTTTCGAAAGTCGTCCAATCAAAGGAAAGTATTTACAAAAATCTATTTATGAGAAGGAAATGTTGGAAATACAACATGCACATAAGAAATGGCGACTTTACCTAATGGGAAGACACTTTAAGGTAAAAATGGATCATGATAGTCTTAAATACTTTTTAGAACAAATATTATCTTCATAAGAGCAACATAAATTGGTCACAAAGATGTTGGGTTATGACTTTGAAAACATTTACAAAAAAGGGAAGCAAAATGTTGTTGCAAATGCACTCTCAAGAAAGGATGTGGATGTGGAAGCATTGCTTTGTGCCATTTATATTATATAGCCAGATTGGATAACTGAAGTAAGGGATGAATGGAAGAATGACAGAGAAGTGTGGGCACTCATTCAAAAGTTGTAGCAAGATACTAGTGCATCTGATACATTTAGCTAGAAAAATGATTCGTTATGGTACAAAGATCGCTTATATCTTTCTAAGAATTCCCAACTCAAACAAAAGATTCTTCTGGAATTGCACACCTCTTTTGATACTCTTGACCTATGAGAAATCTAGAATACTAGAAATACGAAGAAATATAGCCTAGAACACTGAATTATCACATGAAATGAGAAAAAATGCAAAGTATTTTATTATTCAAATATAGATTCAATAGATTCAATGTTCACTTGCCTCTTCAAGGGGTCAACCTCCAACAAAGTAGAGCTCAATTAGAATAAGACTCGATGATATTTCCCTTACTAACTTAGACTATTTATAGCTAAATGACATCCAAAATCTTAACTACTAGTGGTCCCTTGCATAACACGGGTTAACTACTTTATTTAATAATGATGGCCTATTTAAAACTAATTCTGGTCCCTTTTCTCCAATGCAAGTCAACCACTTACAATTATTAATGAAGAATTTATTGAATCTTTAACTGAATATGACTCTTGACTCAACCCATTGGGCTTATTACATAAATAAAGGGGTTATGGTTGGACCTTAACATGCCCTTCCCCATCAAATGCAGGCTTGTCCTCAAGGATGAAGCTGCAAAAACGGCTGAAGAATAATGGTTGGTTCCCAGGTCGCATCTTCTGGAAAGGTGTCTTTCCACTTGATGAGGACTTCCTTGATGGTGTTTCTGAGGAGATGTATTTCACGACTATCGAGGGCCTGTTATGGTTGGACCCAAAGTGAGCCTTCCTTGTCCCATTTGGGTAGACTTGTTTGAACTCTACAATTATTACCCACCAATTTCTTGAGGCATGATACACGGAAGGCCAGATGGATTATTGAAGTAGGTGGTAAGGCTAGTTTATAGGGGACTGCTCCTATGCATTGAAGTATCTAATAAGGTCCATAGAATTTTGGTTTATGGCAACCCTTTTCTTTGAGAAATGTTTGCTTATATGGTTGGAGTTGTAGGAATAATTGATCCCCTTCTTGAAATGCACACTTTGAACAATGTTGGTCTGCATGTTGCTTCATTCAGTTTTGAGCTTGATGTATATTATATTTTAGATGAGCTATCATGGACGCATGGTTTTGTAGGAGTTGATCAACTTCATTTACTTTAGAACATTCAAGGATATAAGAAATAGGTGAAGGTGGGAGTTGGACATACATAGCCTCATATGGAGTCATCTTGGTGGCTTCATGATAGTTAGTATTATACCACCATTCAACTAAAGGTAGCCATTGTACCCTTTGATGCTTCTTTTCTTAAGTGAAGCATATTAGATATGTCTCCAAACATTTGTTGACAGCTTTTGTTTGATCATCGGTTTGGGGATGATAGGCGGTACATAGTTGGAGTTGTGTTCCCTGTAACTTGAAAGTTTCTTGCCCAAATTTGCTAGTGAAAGTTGGGTCACGATCAGACATAATGGAAGTCAGCAAGCCATGCAGTTTGAATATCTAGTCCAAGAAAGCATGAGCAACCAAAGTGGGGGTAAATGGGTGTGGTAGAGCACAAAAATGAGCATATTTATAAAGTTTGACCACAACCACCATGATGATTGATATGTTTCGATACTTTGGGAGAATAGTGATGAAATCCATGGAAAAATCTATCCCAACAGAGCCAAGGAGTGGTAATGGTTGTGATTTTCCCAGTTACTTGATTGTTTCTCTTTTGTTACATTGGCACACATCGCATTCAGCTACAAAAGTAAAAATTTCATTTTTCATGCCATTCCAAAAGAACAAATGACATGCACAAGAATAATTCTTTTGAAAGACTGAATTTCCTACAATTAGAGATGAGTTCAACTTGTCCATGATGTGGTGTTTGAGGGTGGATGCCAGTGATATAAATACTCGATCCTTGTAGTGAAGAATCTCATCCTTCCAAGAGTAGTCGGATGAGGGATTAGGATCTTCTCTCAAGTTATTAATGAGTTGGGAAAGAGAGGGGTGGGAGAACCATTCCTTGTGAGCCACTTCAATCCAATCTGATATGGGTAGATAGATTGATATCAGGGTTATCTCATCCTCAAATTGGCATGATAAAGCATCATCAATACATTATCATGCCCTTTCTTATAAATTATCTCATAATTATATCCCATCATTTTGGAAAACCATTCATTTTTCTTTAGTGATGATAGACGTTGCTCCTGAAAATAATTTAGGCTTTGATGTCCGTGCGAATTTGGAAACATCACCCCAACAAGTATGGTCATCAAGTGTCTACTACATGTAATATGGCCATCATTTCCTTCTCATAAATATATTGACCCAGATGTTTTCACAGGGGCTTCACTCACTGAAACTCTGACATAGCATGTGCGCTCGTGGCATACTAAATAATACCCTTAATTTGACTACATATTGGAAAATACCTCTATAAATTAACTCCATACCAATATAAATCCAATACACCTTCCCAATATAGAAGAACCCTATTTTCACTAAATATTGTATGTATCCATTTTTTATTCACATTTTTATATCCCTGGTATAGTGACATGATGCCTCTCTTATGACCCCACATGCATTCTACAATGCACCTTTTTTTTTTTATATACATTGTAAATGCATATTAATTCTCCCACAATGCAATTATTTAACCCACACTCAAGCACATCTCACTATGATTTGTAGCATTTTATGGTCTAAGGCACACAAAGATCAACCATGTTTTAGGAAGATTGATTATGTGCATGTATATAAAATAACATATAAATTGATCTATGTGATGATGAAAAACTAGTTCATGAATCTTTATGAATAGGTTTGTACCAAATAAGGTGTTCAAGTACAAGTCTAGACCCTCTAGATGCAAGACAACTATCTACAACCAAGGTTGGGGCCCCAAATCTCAAATTAAGGGTGTAATCCCAACCTAGGCATGCTTAGAAGAAGAGGATGGACCAGTCCCAACACATGCGCTCTTAAGGGAATAACACGAAAGCACGAAATCACCTTTTGATTCACTGTCATCTCACTAATGAGATATGGCCTACTCATATACTATGTAAAATGCAACAATGGATTGGAGATAACACATAGGCATTAAATGAATGGACTACAACTAGAACATAAGACAAAATTTTGGTTGTAGAGGTGATCTGCTCCATTTGGCTAGCTCAAAACAATGATGTATTCCAAAATAAACCTCCAAATTCTTACAAGATTTTCTACATATTGAAGGCAAGATTTTCTATGCACCTCACTAAAGATAAGGCTTCCTTGCACTCTCATACCTTTGAAATACAATTCTAAAATTTCTAGAGGATATTTTGATTATCCAATTTTAAGGTCAAAACCAAGCCAGACACCACATTGGTGTGTGAGACCCCCTTACTTGTGTGATAAGGGACCCACCTCCACACAATGATTTGACTGCTAAGTCAATGAAGGCATACATACTCTACCCCCTCTGGTTTTGAACCTGTGACATCTTAGGAGGAAACACATGCTCTTAGCCATTAGGCCCACTCAAGCTAGATATAGTGGATTTCTCCTTAAGGTCTCTTTTAAATAATAAGTGATTACATTGGAACTAAAATCATATGTGCATCATATAGGAAATAGAAATGACCTTAGAAACAATATTAAGAACTAATATCACTTCCTTGAAATAGGAATAACCCTCAAATTTCTATAATTAGAGAATCACTTGAAAATTTAAACTAAACAATATTAAAGTAGTGTCTTGAACACTAAGCAACAAGATCCTTATTGCCCTATAATGAAGCAACCTATGCAAGATCAAATTTACAAAAACAACTTGCTAGAGAACATCCATGTACACAATTCTGCTAGAGAAAACATCTATAATTCCAAAATCAGTTGAAAAGCATAATATGGGACTTTCAAATTCAAAAACTAGTTGAGAAGCATGGGATCAGACTTCCAAGATTTTATATAATGATTACATGAATAGAGGTGCTCACAAGACGGGCTTAAATGTCCAAGGAGGAAATGATAGGAGAAAAGCTTTGCCAAAAATTGAAAATAATCCTTTCACTATTCTTTCCCAAGGGATTAAGCCAGTTGTTTATATAAACACTTCAGTTAATATTGTTCTATAACACTTCAGTTAATATTGTATTCTTAGTGTCAATATTAGAATAGAAAACAACCATTTTCGCTATGTACAACCATGATTACAAATATCCTAAAGCTTCTATGGAAAACCTACAGACCAGAGGCTATAAAAAGTTAACGAGGTTTGAGGACTTCTAAAAGCACAAGTGCAAGAATTTGCTTGTTACCTTGGAAGCTCAAGTTGGGCAGGACCAGTAGGACTCACATCACCTTCCATGACATATATTATAGAGTTTTCAAAGCTAAACCAATTTTCCTTGACTTTGTTACATGAAAATTTTAAACTACTGACATGTCTAAAGATAATTTCATAGTAGCTAGGAATTCTAAAAACACAAATTATTTATCAGAATAATGATCATTTTACCAATATGTCACAATGAGTTGCAATAAATAGCTATGGTAGAATCAGTTGAAGAGAAGGCACACAATTTTATTTCAGTGCCTCTGAACTTACTCTGAGACAACATAATATGTAGCATTTGATCAAACTTTTTTGTATCTAATAAAAACAAAAGTTGGAAACAAAATCCCACGCTAAAAAGGTTTTGATCAACTCTAGTCTAACTTAGTTGCCTATAAAATGTAGGATTTAGTCCAACTTAGTTTCCTCTAATTCAAGCAGAAGTTGAAAACATAATTCTAAGCTAATAGATTCTGACAACTCTAATTTAATTTTGTTGTAACTGTAAAATAGACCCCTAGAGCATGGGAGAATAAGCATAGACCTCTTGATGTAGTATTAAGTCATAGGTGACTAGCCATAATACATAATCTCCATTCTTTGAACAATAAAGAGAGTGGAAAGCCTAAAGAGACAAGCCCGTCTGTATCAATATTCCATCTTACTAGCCTTGGTCCAAAAACTAGCTTTAAGAAAGTATCCATTGGAGTGAAGATTGTCTTAAGAAACTGTAGAGTTCGAGCCCTATGAACTAACTTCCTTAAGAGCTCTGAGCTTAGTCTATAGAAAGACCTCCATTTTCATCAATACCTTCTTGGGAATGCCTTCTTTATCTTATTGTAGAGTTATTTAAGATTCTATGATAGTTTGGTTCTTGGCATGGATTTATAACTATTTATTGAGTATTGAGTATTGAGTTATAGAGTATTGAGTATTAAGAGAGAGAGAGAGAGAGAGAGGATGACAAAGCCTGCTGGGGCTCATTGTTGTTAGACTAAAAGCCTGCAGGCATGTTGTACTGAAAAACTCCAAAATATGTTGATGACTAAAATATGAGTTTTGCATTTACTAAGATCATGTGCTTAGTCTCCTCTCAAAGACCTTCTGTTTGATCTGAAAATGTGTGTCTTTCACTATGTTCACAACAAAGCTTCACAAACTTCAATTTCTCCCTAAATTATGCTCCAAATCTATGTTACCCTTCTCCACACAACTGGCTCTCTTTTGTTGTCCCTTCTAGGCCTTCCCACTCACTGTTTTAGTATTTGGAAACCTACACAAGGCACCCTACATCCCATGGTTTTGCTACAATAAGAGCTCCAAACTTTGTTCAAGGGTTAACACCCTTTTCTCCACCTGCGCTAGTCTCTGTGCACCTACAACTTGAAGAGAAGGCCCTACAATAGGCCTCTCGGCCCTCAAACAGTCCTCCATGCAATGTTGCACCTATGGCCCTAAAACCTTACCTTAGACCTATTATCACATATAGATTTTTGTTAAAAATTATTTATATGGGAAAAAAATGGTGTTTAAGGTTGCAGTTGCTCTCAGGATTTTATACAGGATTATTATTATGATGGTTTGCAAGTCTCCAATTATCTCCCAAGTCTACTAGTTCTTGGTCACACTCCAAATCACAACATAGATAATCAAAGAGACGGCTGATTCTTTCTACCTCTCGTGGTTTAGTTTATCCTATTAACTGCAACCCAATCAAACTCTTGCATTGGGTGGGCTCTATTGTTTCCACAATCTTGGGCTTCTGAACCAAATTCAAGGTGTTGCAAAGAAATTATATGGTGAAAGGAAGATTTCATCCAGATTCAGAGGAAATAGGAGGCTAAATCTAGGCATTACACGTTATTGAGAAACATTCCAATTCTTCAAATTGGGCTAATTCTATTTCAGGGAACTATTCATGCACTTCGGATCCTATATTGGTGCCATCACATGATCATTGTACCCTAGGTTTACAAGGAATGATTAAACATGACATTGGATGGTGGGCTGGTTTGGCAGAGGGTGCAAATGATCCATATGGCAGAACTATCCATATTGATTCTCAACATAAGAGATTTGTTGCCAAGGGTTACAATGCAAGGTAGTTGGTTGGAGGAGCTCTGGGCATTCCTTTGTTTGGAATTTTCATAACAAAAGACAACGATCAGAAATACAAGGAGCAGGTGGTCTACTTGCAGTAGAATGGACAATCTGTAGATGCTTCCTTTTCAATATCACCTAAAGCTACTGAAGACTTAGATACTGACACAGAGAAAAATGATGATGCAGATGTGGGAGATGAGGGATTGAGACGGGTTCTTAAATTTCTTAAAGTTGGAATGCCTGGCCTAAAATTCAAGGTGTTGAAAGTTGTGACTCTAGAATAGGAAAACACAGATATAATCTCAGGGGTTTTTGAGCAGTTAATCCAGGATGTCAATAAAGAGAAGGATGATGAAACTACTGGCGAAGATAAAAATAGAGGTGATCTACATAATGTTAAAGCAACTGTAAGAGGCAATAGTGATTTTATGCAACTTATTAAAATTGTTGTTGTGGAAGTTTCCAATTGAATGTTGGCATTATGATTCTGGTGATACAGGTGTTGTACTTGATGGTAACTCACTCAAATGGAAAATCACAGTTCAGGCCTCATAGAATGAAGAAAGAAAGGTATACACAGGTTAATCTTCACCAACCAACACATACACGCAGGTTAATTGAACAAAAGGCGCATATGTGTACACATGCACTTTCATGGAAGGAAAGGCACGCACATGTTGGAAAACTAAAATTTGGTCCGTGGTATTTGATCCATGGTATTTCGATATTGAGCCATAGTATTTGATTCAAAGTGTTGACCCTAGGTATTCAGTCCACGGTATTGGTTCTAAGTGGTTTTGGTCCATGGTATTGAGTAAGGCCTAGGACTATAAAAGGAGGAGAAGAACATTAGGCAGAGGCACTCATGAATTGAATATCTAATGAAGATCAAGGTCTAGAATACTGGTTATTGGGATATGGTTCACAGCTAGATCTGAATCAAGTAAGAACTTGAGTGCTTGATGAAGGATAAGTTCTATTGACAGGTCAAGATCTTAAGGCTTGAAGAGAAGTATCTTTGTGTGGTTTTGATCTTTTATCTGAATAATTGGCACATGTCGTAATCTGTAAATATGATGATATGGGTATAATTGATGTCTAAAAAATTGGTTAAAATCATCTTTTACAGATCTGTACATAGGTCCATTATAGGAAAGACACATATACATGCCGGTTCGACTTCTCAAAAGTGCGTATACGCAGGTTTGCCTTGATATAAGTGTGTATGCATGTAGGTTCATCACATTGAAATAGTGTATATGTTATAAGACAAATTGACCTCCTAATCAACTCAGAGGAGAAGGACAAGATGACTGAAAGAATGACCATAGTTGCAGCCCCAAAATCCACACTAACACTCTCTGTACACTGATAACCTACATTATAAAGCTTGTTTACAAGCATAAAGGAGCGTTAGTCAACCTGCTAACTCATGTTGTTAGACCAGGGGGAGCATTAGTGAACTTTTGTGATGCTCAAAGTGGTTAAGCCAATGAATCTTCCATTAAATATCTAGATATTATTTCCCTAAATTTGTGCAAGAAAAGTAGGGAAACTCCAAAAATTAAGATATTTGGAGAAATTCTATTCCGGAAACAGAGGCAAATGGGAAAAAGCTGGGAAACGAGGCAAGGTCATGGTTTTTACCCAAATGAACTACAGGTGGAGTTAGGAAGCCCTAATTCGATTGCTATTTAAGCAACGAGAGGGCCATTTCACAATGGTCAGAGCATTTAGAAGGATAGTACATGGTGCTGTTGTGATATTGTCATATTCTTGAAGGAGCTAGCTGAAAGAAGGAGAGAGAGAGAGGAAGAAGGGATAAGGAAGGCTGATGCAACAGGGTTGTTGCAATCACTCTTCTGTTCTAAATATAGGACTGCGATCGTGTTCCATTACTCGAAGTGTCGGTGATATTGTGCATTTATTTGTCCATTCTAATGATTGTTGTGTTGAGTAGATAAGTTACACATTTATACATGTTTGTTATGGATTCTTTCATTAATTGTCAGAAGTTTATGCTGTGATTGGTTTGCTTCGTTCTTTTTTGTAGGAATCATCTTGGAGCCGGTCAAGAGGAGTTCTTCTTAATGCACATAGAACCCCAAGCGAATCTAGAAAGAACCAAAGGTGATCCTTTCTACATATCCTATCAATATATGTCAAATAGATGAACATGTGTGTAACAGGTACCTTTTGCAGATAACCTTACGGTTTGTCAGAAGTCTCGGGAAGACTTTCGAGGGTAGTTTTCATCCCGTGCATTTTACCCCATAGCAGAACTGGCGACTCCACTGGGGACTATACGTTCCCAGTTATCTAGACTCCTCTTAGATCTCTTCTCTCTTCTATGAGCTTCGCGCTTCTTCATATCCTTCTCTGATCCACCATCTAGTTTGTTGCATCCTGAAAAGTTGCTTTCTCTTCAGAAACCGATCCAAAAAGCCCACTTTTTGAGCTCTTTCCCTCACTAACACAGGTTGCTGGTCTAAACATAGCTTTATAAAGCTCTTTGACTGTGCATAGAGAGCATTTGCAGCCAAACTAAAGCTCTGTTTACACATAGACAAAGCGTTCGTGACCCATTTCCATGTTTTCCAAGAGATCTTGTGGACCAAAAGGGGGGAAACTTGTCCCAAGGGCTAACTAAGGATCTGAGATAGTATCATGCTAACAAATTTGGTGTCTTAAAATTCATTTTTTAAGAAAATGCTTTAGTTTTTCTCTCATAAAAGAAATTTTTGTTGAAAGAAAAGATAAGAAACTATACATCTCCTTCTGTCAAAATAGTTGTCAGCTGCTTTGTTTTGGTTCAATAGTTGTTAAGGAGTATTGAGAAAAGGAACTTCCAGCTATGCAAAGTGTTGAAATGACTTTAGATGCACTGGCGAATACATGAATATGTGAAATGATACATGTGTAGAATAAGACTTGTTTGCATAAGAAATTGAATTTTTTATTCAAAGCATAGTTCTGCACGTTTTATCGAGTCGAGAGTCTCATCATATTCATACGTCAACACCCCCTCTGAAGAAAAATAAAAAAGTACACTAAAATCAATCAGATACTCTTTTTTAGAGCAAACCAACATTAGATAGATTAGGACCTTGGGTTAAGAGAGTAAGTCAACTACCTAAGGTTGAAAATCAAACTAGTGTCGTTAAAGAGTGAAAAATCCTTCTGCACTCATATTATCAGGACCACTCCACTCACACTGGAGCGAAATATGAGACAACATTGGATTGTAATCGAAGGTAGCCCGCCATCTTTTACATCTCCTTTGGGCATTCTGTGTAACGGGGGTCCCTTCGGGGATTTCAGAACTGAGTCAGGGACTCAGGTATCCTGCCCACACAGCGTGCTGTCTACGACTATGTCCCCCCTGATAATGTCTATGATTTGGGGTATCTTTAGTGGCCAATACTTCTAGGTACTTACCTGAGGTGACTGGGATGGGCTGTCCTAGTACCTCAAACAGACGGACCTACTTCGTCTTCAATTTTTGGGAGGGTGCTTGTCTTCATGAGAGTACTTGGCCCCTCAATCTGAGGTTCAGGCGAAGCTCAAAAGTAACCGTAACCATACCTTTGACCATACTTCTCTGTTACTCATTGAGAGACTGGGTTTCATCTCCAGTAATCAGTGTTTATCAGATAAGGTAATTTCACTTTGTTTTTTGATTATCATTTTTAGTGTATTTTTCTTTTTAGGTACCTGAGTGCTATCGTTTTTGAGACTTAAAGAATATCACCTTAAAATTTATTTGATAAAATTTACCAGTCATTGTGGCTACATCTAGCCCTCACCGTCAATCCAGACGGTTGTTAGGACTTCCTCCACTCACAGCGGAGGATCTGCCGAGATCCACTGACTCGAATTCCTCATCTTCGAGGAATCAGTCTCCTAAATCACACACGGGATCGTTCTGGACCACCGACAATTTTGATTAATTTCCAGAGAATTTCTTTACGGAAGGATTTCTTCCTCATTTTAACGCTCCTCTTACAAATCTGTCAGATCCTTTTATTGATCTCGTCGTACCAGTACTTCACTCTTCACTGGGAGGAACTCTCCCATCTATTCAGTCGACACCTCAGGGGTTGTGGAATTATAGAGACATTGTGAGTCCTCTACCACTTCCCGAGTCGATGGTCATCACAACACTGGCAATGTGGAACCCCGCAATCCCATTTTTCCCAGGTACTGCAACTCACATAACACCCTCTATCAGCGGAACCTAGCAGAAGCCAGGTTCCACTCCTACGGTGCGCCAAAGCATACCTTCGACTAGTACCACATATAGTGCTCCATATAACACTCAATGTGGCACTATGGGTGCGGTTCCAGTTACCAAAACCAAGGTCGGCAGCCAATGTATGGTTCTAACCCCTAGATTCAGATATCTGGGGCAATTCCCAATATGAACATGGCAGCGGGGAATGTCACAGTTCCCCTGTTGTTCTCAGGCATGCATGGATAGTCGCTAATTGACATGAATTTTCCCTCTGTCAATCAAAGCCATATGGTCAGTTTCAGTGTTGGTTGGGAATCCACAAGGGATCCCCACCCAATCCATGGGGCCACCCTACTCACAAGCTCAGATGAGTGAAGGGGGCACCACTTATACTGGGGGCAATTTCATACCCCAGTATCAAAATCCTCATGGTAATCCACTTTACAACACCGTACCGCAAAGCAACTGCTACACCTCACAGCCCATGTACAACATGGGGAACCAAACGATGGGTGGAGCGCAGAGTTCCTCAGGTCATTCGTCATCACAATGGTCCGAGTTGGGGGCACCAAAAAATTTGTTTTTTTTGGTAACATTGGATATCCCCAACTTAGACAAGTTGACTAACGACCCCAACTACCATAACCTACAGTGGCCACCGATCCTGCATAAAATACCGGCAGATATTCCTAAGTTCAACAGAAAACAAGGGGAGGATCCAGGCACTCATGTCACCACCTACCGTTTATGGTGTGTTTCTAACTCCATGGTGGATGACAGTGTTCAGTTGCGTCTTTTTCCCTGCACCCTCACTGGCAATGCTGCAAAGTGATATATTGAGTTACCACGTGCGTCATTGAATACCTTTGACGCTTTAGCGATGGAGTTACTAAAGCACTTTCAGTTACCTATCCATTATGAGATAGGGACAGATTTCCTTACTTCATTTCGTCAGGATACCGCCACCCACATCTCCGATCACATCGATGAATGGAGACGTAGGTGGAGGTTAGTCAAAGCTCCCATCCCTGATTTTCTCTTAACAGACTGGTTCTGTAAGTCGCTACTCCCACAAATCGCTAGAGATGTCGCTCTAGGTGGTGCAGTCACAGAAGACCAATCCATACGTCATGCCCAGCACTTGGATTTAATTTATTCACAATCTGGCACTCTCTACGACATTATACCCTATGCTCCCCGTAACCCCAATCCTCCCACCACTCAGCGCAACCTCCACGAGCACTGTAAAACAACTCAGTGGGTCCGTTGCGAAGTTGGCAGTGGACCCCTCTACCAAAACGACTACTCTTCCTGCCACCGTGATTAACTCTGTGCAGTCTACACAGAAATCTAGTAGCAAGAACAAGAAGAAACAGAACAAAACTACTCCTTCTGGGAAGCAGTCATCTAAGCAACCCAACTAGTAACAGAAGGCCACTGCACCTATTGATACAGAAAAGGATAAAGGCACCAACTATTTGTGCAAACTCTGTCTTGAAGATCATGTAACCTGGCGTTTTCTGCGTCTTCAAGAATGCACGGATTACCTTACCAAGAAAGATTCTAGTAAGGCACCTGCTATCCTGTTGAAGCCCCAAAAATCGGGTCGACAACAAGGGGGATACCCACCCGGTCTGGACCTTGGTTGGCAGCTCCTTATCCGTTTGGTATAGTGGGTCCGACTGGGGATAATGGGACCAATTTCCCAATCTATGGGTGTGTGTGTGTGTGTAGAGTTGGATGATGTTGATCTAGGGGTATTTTAATCTAATCTAATTCAAACTTCTAAACTAACTCTATGCTATTGTAATCTAATAAAAAAAACAGCACATCTAATCTACGCTAACCCGGGGTGTATTTCTTCTATTATGCGATCTAAAGAGATTTCGAATAATAACTAGTAATAAAGATCATTCAGCTATCATAAGAATATAAATCAATTAAGATAAACCATTCTGCATAAAAAGTTAAGCAAAACAGTTGTGAACAGCATATCGCATAATAAGTTACTCATATATCAAGCACAAATAAATGACTCCACCGTACAGAAGTGCCTAATGGTAACCCACACATTCATGCATTAACATATAAACAATTGAAAACTGCATATCACTTTAAGAATATAAGCAGAAACTGGTCAAGAGATAAAAGTACCATTTATGACTGGTTCCACTCATAAGCTTCAAGCAATAACGATTTATCTCTACTTGTTCTAACATCTACTAAGAGTACAAAAGTGCAACATCAGTAGCAGACATTAAATGCAAACATTGATAAATCTCGATCCATCCATTCACCAAAAACCCCCTCCGAGGGTGCAAAAGTGCATGTTCTGAGGAAAAGTTTTTTGACAAATTTCCGGACCCTTCTCCAAATGCCTGACAAGGGTTTAAATACTGCTAACTAATTAATCTTAATTACATAAATTTAGGACACGGTTTCAAATGACCGCCCTTCTACTAAAGCAAATTTATTTCTAAAAATTGAATCTAATTTCTAACCGTTTCTGTATTTGCTCCTTAGTGCCGTAAGCAATGCAACATTCACCTGGGAAGAGTCGGCTGGTTGTCTTCTCCTTTCGTTTGAGTTACGAAAATAGAAATAACAAGAGCTGGCACCGCTTTCTGACAAACTGGAAGATATTTTCCTCTGGCTTGATGTATTCACTGTGTGTATACATGGTAATAACCCAAATTTCTCTCAAACTGATTGTGCTGTTGCTATTTCGGTTTCCGGCCTTGCGAATGACTGAATAAGTTAGGGACTTTGCTCTCTGAACAGTTCTCTGTATTGAAAACTGCTTCCGTTCTTTGTTCCAGGCTTTTCTGGTGCATTTTCCCCCTTTAGTGTTTTTCTTTTTGCTTTACCCAGTCTAAGCTTCAGGATCTTTTGTAAACATGCTGCTTTTGTGCGCCTTTGACTCTGAGTCTTGAATAGTCTATTTCCATCAGTATCTGTTGAGTGATACTCTGGAATCTGCGGTCCTGCTGCATGCGGCATCCGTTTGCGAAGGCATCTCTTCTCTGTTCTTCGAGTATTGACGCTTTCCCCTTTTCCTTAGATGTTTCCTACACATTGATTTATGTTAGTTGTTGTCTTACAGTTTACGCAAAGGAAAAGAGTAATGACGAAAAGATTGACATGAAAGCTTTAGCTCTAATGAATGCATAATCATGACACTCATAATGAACTGACTCTTCGAAAAACACAACACAATCCTTCTCGGATACTTTGGCGTACAATCATTAAATTCTTTTAAGGCGCGCGCCCAATTTTTGTCTACAGACAGCTTTCCTTGAACACTGTGTCGAGGAAATTTTGCGATGAGTGATTTCTTCGACTCGCATTGCAGTGTCAAGGATTGCGTCATTTAGATGTGTCATCACAGGAATTGATGATCGCATTCATCGCAGATCGCAAATCGCAGATCGCAATATCGCAGATCGTAATTAATCATCCAATCATTGTGTGCTACTTATGCGATGTTGCGATCTGTGACGTCGGATATCGGCCGTCGATGATTCCTTAAGTTTTTCGTTTAAGAGCGCTTCACAATATAAGCGATGTGATGAATTTTGCGTCGCTTCTTCGCAGCTTATTATGCGCATAGGAAAACGTCTCACTCTCTTCTCGCGATGCGATACAGCTTTAGGGAGTCGAAATACAAAAATTTTGATAAAATGTTTTTTTGGATTTTTTGTTAAGGGTCCCCATTTTCTTGGTGTTATTGCTAATACCAATCAAAGAGGGGGGGTGTTGGTGACCACAACAATGGCAATTCACTGTGAAGAACCAGTTATCTCTGTTTTTCTATATTGAATTTTAACTGCCGAAGCAGAAAAATTTTCATATGTCTAAATTTTGTTATGGACAGATAGAGTATATTACGCCTTATCCTATCACTGATACTTCTTCTCAACCTTTTCATATTCCAATTGTTTGTTTCCTCGGGCTTAGTTCTTGTATTCACACCAGACATTACTTGGTCTTTTAAAGATAAAATAAGGTCTTCTCTGCGTGCTGGCTTTTAAAAATATGCTCATTTGTAATAGGTAGAGCCTCTGCTGCCCGCAAGTGTCCATAGCCTCGACAGGGTTACCTGTTACCCAGCAATGATCCTTTATCCTGCTTGAGGTTATTTACAACTTTTCAGAGGAAAACCCTTTTTTGACACTTTTTTCCTTTTTTATTCTCTAAAGAACAATGTCTTGGTTTGGTGGCCAAATTATGACACAGTCATTCACTTGATTTACACTTTTGCTGAACAAGCTGGCTCGTGATGAGACCCCTTGTCTTTTGATTGCAACAATCTTGAGTCGTTGCCCTGTTTTGGTAGATAGTATTGGCAAAGTCAGCAAGTTATAATATCTGTGATCATGATAAGCCGGCTCGTGATGAGACCTCTTATTCTTTGAGATATAGTGTTTTCTCGGATTGTTCCTCTGAATGCTGCAATTTCCTTTAGCAGGGAGGAAGTCATTGTTTTTCCTTAAGAAAGCTCTGGACGACAATAATAGAGTTTGAAAACAGCAGCTTTACAGAGAATATTTATTTTATTATTTATACCTTTCATTGTGCTGATATAAAACAATTTTTACCAAAGGTTGCTTTCATCAAATTTTTGAAGTTGAAACTAGTATCATGTCTAGGCTAAAGTTAACTCTACCTGTCAATAATAAAAATCAGATTTTTCGAAAATTTTTGCTACTTGTACAAGTGAAAAGCTCAAAATCTGATAGAGAATTGGTGTCTTTTCCATGAACCCTTTTAGTGACCATCTACAACTGGTTTTATTTATAAGAAAGAGAAAAACAAATAAAAACTAAAACTATCCTACAAAAATAGAAGAGTGATCTTCTATGGAAAATATACTTTAAGAATTTGTCCATTAACAGGCAAAGAATCTCTTCTACCTGCTAAATCCTGCAACACAAACGTCGATGGGCCTATGACTTCAACAATATGAAAAGGACCAAGCCACAGTTTCTGAAATTTCGTATGTTTTCCCTTTTCTTCATAAGCCTTATCCCATTTCAAAACTAAATCTCCCATCTGAAAATTCTTCCTGGTCATTATGCTTGAGTCAAAAGAGGATTTTATCAGCGCTTGGTGATGAGCATGGGTTTTCTTAGCTTGTTCTCATCGTTCTTCTAATTTAATTATTTCCATTTGTCTTAGTTGTATGGAGGAGGTAGATACCTCATCGATGTGTTGTACCAAAGACAAAGAGGGGATGACTAAGTGAGTTGGAAGAACCACTTCTTTCCCATAAGCTAAATTAAAGGGAGAAGTGTCGATTGAAGCTTTCTTCGTTATTCTATCTGCCCATAAAGCATTTACCAACGCTTTGTGTCAATTCTTTTGGTTTTGGTTGACTGTTCTTTTAATAATCCTGATTAGGTTTTTGTTTGTTGATTCAGCCAATCCATTACCTTGCGGATAGTAGTTGGCCAAATATTTCAGTTTGAACCCTCTTTTAAGTGCAAACTCAGTCATTGTATTTCCAGAAAAGTATGAAGCATTATCAAACATTAAGGCCGTTGGCAATCCAAACGTAGTGATTATAAATTGATCTATGAATTCAATAATGTTTTCAGAATTAGCTATCTTGAGAGGAACTGCTTCTACCCATTTAGTAAAATAATCTATTGTCGTGAGGATGTACCTATGCTGCTTAGAAGAGTGAGGAACGATCTCACCTATTATGTCCAAGCCCCACTGGCTGAATGGTTTCTCGATGTTTATCGGCTGTAGTGGCATGGACAGTTTCTTTTGTTTCCCTGCAGCAGTCTGGCAGACTTGGCATTTCCTCACGTAACTGTGTGAGTCTTTGAACAGCGTGGGCCAATAATATCATGCACATAAGATTTTATGCGCAGTAGCATCTCCAACATAATGTCCGCCTGCTGGTCCATCGTGGAGTTCCTGCAAAACCTTTTCGGCTTCAGTTTTCTCAAGACACCTAAGAAGCACAGAATCGTAATTCCTTTTAAACAGAACATCATTTATGAGCTGGTATTGTTTAGCTTTCAACCTCAGAGCTCTTTTCTTGGTATGATCCAGGTGTGATGGAGCATACCCGTTCTTAAGATAATAAATGGTGTCAGCATATAATGATTCTGCATCATTTAGGCTTACCTCATACGTATGTACCTCTTCAGATGAATTCTCAGGAATTTGCGATGCTCCAGCCAACATTTTGCAGAAGCCTTGACCTCTTACAATGTTTGCTGGTTTGATCTCAAGATCGTATTCTTGTAAAGCGGTGATCCAATTTGCTCTTTTTTCGCCCACCTCCTTCTGTATCAGAAGGTTTCTTACCGCTGGAAACGGTACTATGACCTTAGTATGGGCTTTAAGTAAGAAAGGTCTGAAATATTTGATCGCTTTGAAAACAGCATATGCCTATTTCTCCACGTCTGAATAGTTGAGTTCAGCACCTTGTAAATTCGAGCTAAAAAATGCGATTGGAGCTTCCGCTTTCTCTTGATTTGCTTGAGTTAGAATCGCAGAATAAGATTTCTCTGAGGCAAACGTGTATAAGATAAAAGATTCTGAAAAATTCGGGGTCGCTAAAGATGGAGCGTTAATGATAGCTTGTTTGATCAAGTTGAATGCTTCATGTTCATCTTGACCCCATTTAAAATTTGAATTCTTTTTAATCATATTTTGCAAAGGAGAAACAATACGTGAGAAATCTGGGACAAATCTCTTCACAAAATTGATTTGACCAAGGAAAGATTGCATGGCTTTTTTGTTATGAGGCATGGATATTTCAGAAATTTCTTTGATTATGTCAGGTTCAATGTGAATACCAGATTTTGACACTATGAATCCTAGAAGTTTTCCTTCACTTAATGCGAAAAAAGATTTCTTTGGGTTAAGTGAAATCCCATACCTTAAACATCGTTGAAAGATTTGTTTCAAGTCTTTGAGATGGTCGCTTCGCTTCTTGGAGTACACTGTTATATCATCCAGGTAAATCACTACAGATTTATTGACTAAACCTTTGAATGCGATGTCCATGGCTCTCTGAAATGTAGTGCCGAAATTGATCAAACCAAATGGCATCTTCTGATATGCGTATGTGCCCCATTTAGTTCGGAATGTGGTTTTTAACTGATCATCGGGATGTACCAGCACTTGATTGTATCCTGAAAATCCATCCAAAAAAGACATTAATTCTGAGCCTACTACTGCTTGTAATATCTGCTCCATAGGTGGGAGGGGAAAATTGTCTTTTTGACAGGCTTTGTTG
This sequence comes from Pinus tabuliformis, assembly GCA_031772625.1. Classification (NCBI taxonomy): domain Eukaryota; kingdom Viridiplantae; phylum Streptophyta; class Pinopsida; order Pinales; family Pinaceae; genus Pinus; species Pinus tabuliformis. The sequence goes on along the minus strand of CM062819.1, from coordinate 1,308,929,938 downwards.
AGATTCCGGAAATCGATACAAATTCTAATATCTCCGTTTTTCTTTCTAACGGGTACCATATTAGAGACCCATTTGGAATGTCTGACGGGGAAGATTATTCTGGCTCTCAATAACTTATTTAGCTCAGTTTTTATCTGATTTTCTAAATTGGGGTGGATTTTTCTGAGTTTCTGTTGGACAGGTTTTTCATTGTCAATCATAGGGATAGTATGTTGAATGATAGAAGTGTCGTATGTCTTCAGCTCATCGTAATTCCAGGCAAAAACATTTTTGTATTGTCTCAAAAGACGGATATATGCTAATTTTTCTTCAGGGGCTAGGCCGTGGCCTAGATTAACGTTTTGTGGTTTCTCATCGGTTCCTAGGTTTACTAATTCGTAGTTCAGAGTCGAACTGTAGAGCTTAGAATTGGTAGACCTTTTAAACCGACTTTTCAAATCATATAAGTCTTCTAACTTAACCACCGATTTAGGTATAGCATTATCAGTGCTATTTTGTTGTATTTAGTGATCATGATGGTCTTCATCAATTATTTGATTTGAGTAGGATCCTTCAGAAGTGAGGAAATTTACTATGTCTGGATCTTCATTGAATACTCTCTAGTTTGTGATGTTGTCAGGGATGGACGGTCTAAAGATTAATTCTATTGAGAATCTATCTGGACTAAAATCTTCGGAGGGAATAAGTCTAGAGGCTACGTTAGGTAACAGGTCTGCGCTCGCATTTTGGAGCCTTGGGATTGACGAAATATTGAATGCTATGAAATGTGCAGTCAGATCTTGTACTAAAGATTGATAGTGCTTCAAATGACCTGATAGGCAATGTATGGTGTTACGTACCTGTTTGACGACAATCTCAGAGTCTCCGAAGACTTGAAGGTACTTAACATTCAACCCGATTGCTTTGTATAGGCCTTGCACCAAGGCCTCGTATTCCGCTGTATTGTTTGTGCAATCGAATTCAAGTCTGCACGTAAGCATGGTCTTATTTCCGTCTGGGCTAATCAGAACGCATCCTGCTCCTGCTCCCTCGTTAGATTTAGAGCCATCAAAATATAATTTCCAAAACAAAGATGTATTTACAGGGTTATCTAAAAAATTAACACACTTCGAATTATCAGTTTGGGAAAAAATTTCGACTTGGGACAAAACTGAATTTTATAATTAAGGTGAGGTATGAGCATTAAAATTGCTGAGGAAAGAATCTATCGAGTAATTTCCTATGATACTGCTGTTGTATGCTATTGCTTCATTTTCTCCCTCCAATTCCGTCACTATGTACTTCTGGTGTAACTCTCATTCAACCTTTATTTGATTCGGTTTACCATTGTAGGGTAACCAAATGTGCGACCAGTCGGTTGAGAAGTATCCATGGAGTTTTTCGGACCAATCCCTGCTAAGAATTAAGCCATAGAATTCAGGGATATCAGCTACTAGAATGTCAATAACCTGACATACCTTCGGGTTAGACGACAATCTTATGGTCACTTGATTAAGTTCACCAATCACTTCGACTTGAGATCGATCAAGCTGAACTATGTGCACTGTGGATTTTTGCGGTTGAACATTCAACTTGGCACATATTGATCTGGGTAAAATATTCGTTGAAGCACCAGAATCTACCAAACAATTGTGCATGTTTTTGTTGAAAATTTCATAAGTGAGAAGAAAAGGGGGAGTGTGAGACCTTGATCTTCCTCCAATCAAGGCGATGTCATTTGGGTCAACCTTATTGATCGTGTTGGTTGGAGGTCTTCCCGTGTTGTGGGAAGCTACAGCTGTAGGCAAAGATGTAGTAGGCACGACATGTAATTCTTTCATCATTATTTTCTGTTGATGTTTCAATTTTCTCAACTCATAAAGAGTGATATTAGCCCTAGTCTTTTTCATGTCATCAATAATGTTGTACTCCATTTCATCCGACACAATCAGTGTTCTTGATGGAGGTGTTTGATCTGATTGGACTGGGCTAGATTGAGTCGCTTTAGCGGTTGTTTTCTTTGTTGCGACTTTATCTTTTGCTGCAGGGCTTGCGCCCTTCTGCTTAGGGGTAGTTTGGGGAGGATCAAGTTGATTCTTGCTTCGTGTGCTAACCGGAAATTCTTCTTGATCTTCTTCTTGCGGGAGGATGAAATCCCACATTCCTTGTAGTTCCACAACTTCTTTGTCATCGGTCTGCCCTTCAGTGGTATTCTCTTCTTCTTCCTCTTCTTCGGATTTGATGTTTGAGATAGCGTTGGGTGGTTTCACCTCCATTAAAGGATTTCTTTTAAAAGCTCTGTAGGGCTTTTTCGAAGAAGTTTCTGCTACTTGTTTTTTTATGTCAATCATCTCATTGGACATGGTTTTTAACACTTTTTGTAATCCTTCCAAATCAAAAGGATCTTTCGATTGTTTCTTCTTGGGGTCTTCCTTGTAGGAGACTTTCTTAGATTTGCGTTCCTCTATCGCAGATCTTTTTTCTAGGGCTACGACGTGTTTTTCTATTGCTATCGCCTCTGTCAAGTTTTCAACTAAGGTTGCCTTATTTTCCCTATCCACGAAGATTGCCAAGTTCGATGGTAAGGCTGTAATATACCATTCACATCTCACTTCTTCGCTAGGCTGGGAAGCAGCGGGAATTTTGTTGAGGATTTTATTGAACCATAAATTGAAATCTTTGATGGGTTCTCTAGCCTCGGCTTTAAGATTGGATAGGTCATTGATTAACGTCGCCGTTTATCTGTCATCACCAAACTTGGTAAGAAATTGACTTTGAAAAATGTCCCAACTTGTGATGGACCCGAAAGGTAATGAAAAGTACCATGACCCGGCTGTTCCTTGCATTGTGTAAGGAAAAAGCCGGACAACAGCATCCTCGTTTGTAACTCCGTTGAGATTAACAGAAAGCATGAAATTATTAATATGCTCTTCAGCTAGCATGCCTGCTTCTGGATTGAATTTGGGTAGCCATTTCTCAGGATGGGCCAGTATTGGGCTCAGGGGTGGAGGCATTAAAACTGCCCCAGGATTGTTCCATGGAGACTGGGCCATTGTTGAGCTGCTAGTAAATGAAAGTGCAGAGGATGATCCCTGATGCTGGGAAGATGAAGATATTATGATCTTTGATGATTGAAGAAGAGGGGTTGTGGAAGATGGATGAGTGGTTTGGAATGAAGATGTGGGTGGCTGACTTCGCGGTGAGGGAGTTGAAATGGATGACGTAGATGAAAGAGTCTCACTATCAGACTCTGGTGGTGTTTTCCTTGCTCTTTTCCTGGTGGGGAGAGGGAGTTCAGTTGGCTGGATGCCAAATTTTTCACTCTTTAATCTAGTCAGGGGATGAGCAGGATTGTACTGCAAAGTCACGCTGCTTTGAGATTTATCAGACCTCTGAGTAAAAATAGAGAATCCCTGGAGTTTGTGAATCAGAGTTTGAACTTCAGGGGGTTCAATGATAAATTGGTCTGAAATATTAGGGTATGTAGCAGCGGTTAATACTCGAGCGACTTCTGACTCCGGATTTAAACATACTGGGGAAGTCGGGGGAGTTGATGAGGGCGATTTACTCTCAGAATGGTATTTAGATTTTGATTTAGGTGCCATTCATAGTTTGGGCCCTCCTTTTAGCGCCAAATATGTTGAAGCCCCGAAAATCGGGCCGACAACAAGGGGGATACCCACCCAGTCCGGACCTTGGTTGGCAGCTCCTTATCCGTTTGGTATAGCGGGTCTGACTGGGGATAATGGGACCAGTTTCCCAATCTATGGGTGTGTGTGTGTGTGTAGAGTTGGATGATGTTGATCTAGGGGTATTTTAATCTAATCTAATTCAAACTTCTAAACTAACTCTATGCTATTGTAATCTAATAAAAAAAAACAACACATCTAATCTACGCTAACCCGGGGTGTATTTATTCTATTATGCGATCTAAAGAGATTTCGAATAATAACTGGTAATAAAGATCATTCAGCTATTATAAGAATAGAAATCAATTAAGATAAACCATTCTGCATAAAAAGTTAAGCAAAACAGTTGTGAACAACATATCGCATAATAAGTTACTCATATATCAAGCACAAATAAATGACCCCACCGTACAGAAGTGCCAAATGGTAACCCACACATTTATGCATTAACATATAAACAACTGAAAACTACATATCACTTTAAGAATATAAGCAGAAACTGGTCAAGAGATAAAAGTACCATTTATGACTGGTTCCACTCATAAGCTTCAAGCAATAACGATTTATCTCTACTTGTTCTAACATCTACTAAGAGTACAAAAGTGCAACATCAGTAGCAGACATTAAATGCAAACATTGATAAATCTCGATCCATCCATTCACCAAAAACCCCCTCCGAGGGTGCAAAAGTGCATGTTCTGAGGACAAGTTTTTTGACAAATTTCCGGACCCTTCTCCAAATGCCTGAGAAGGGTTTAAATACTGCTAACTAATTAATCTTAATTACATAAATTTAGAACACGGTTTCAAATGACTGCCCTTCTACTAAAGCAAATTTATTTCTAAAAATTGAATCTAATTTCTAACCGTTTCTGTATTTGCTCCTTAGTGCCGTAAGCAATGCAACATTCACCTGGGAAGAGTCGGCTGGTTGTCTTCTCCTTTCGTTTGAGTTACGAAAATAGAAATAACAAGAGCTGACACCGATTTCTGACAATCTGGAAGATATTTTCCTCTGGCTTGATGTATTCACTGTGTGTATACTTGGTAACAACCCAAATTTCTCTCAAACTGATTGTGCTGTTGTTATTTCGGTTTCCGGCCTTGCGAATGATTGAATAAGTTAGGGACTTTTCTCTCTGAACAATTCTCTGTATTGAAAACTGCTTCCGTTCTTTGTTCCAGGCTTTTCTGGTGCGTTTTCCCCCTTTAGCATTTTTCTTTTTGCTTTACCCAGTCTAAGCTTAAGGATCTTTTGTAAACATGTTGCTTTTGTGCGCCTTTGACTCTGACTCTTGAATAGTCTATTTCCATCAGTATCTGTTGAGTGATACTCTGGAATCCACGGTCCTGCTGCATGCGGCATCCGTTTGCGAAGGCATCTCTTCTCTATTCTCCGAGTATTGACGCTTTCCCCTTTTCCTTAGATGTTTCCTGCACATTGATTTATGTTAGTTGCTGTCTTACAGTTTACGCAAAGGAAAAGAGTAATGATGAAAAGATTGACATGAAAGCTTTAGCTCTAATGAATACATAATCATGGCACTCATAATGAACTGACTCTTCGAAAAACACAACACAATCCTTCTCGGATACTTTGGCGTACAATCATTAAATTCTTTTAAGGCGCGCGCCCAATTTTGGTCTACAGACAGCTTTCCTTGAACATTGTGTCGAGGAAATTTTGTGATGAGTGATTTCTTCGACTCGCATCGCAGTGTCAAGGATTGTGTCGTTTAGATGTGTCATCGCAGGAATTGATGATCGCATTCATCGCAGATCGCAAATCGCAGATCGCAATATCGCAGATCACAATATCGCAGATCACAATATCGCAGATCGCAATATCGCAGATCGCAATATCGCAGATCGCAATTAATCATCCAATCATTGTGTGCTGCTTATGCGATGTTGCGATCTGCGACGTCGCATATCGGCCGTCGGTGATTCCTTAAGTTTTTCATTTAAGAGCGCTTCACAATATAAGCGATGTGATGAATTTCGCGTCACTTCTTCGCAGCTTATTATGCACATAGGAAAACGTCTCACTCTCTTCTCGCGATGCGATACAACTTTAGGGAGTCGAAATACAAAAATTTTGATAAAATGTTTTTTTGGATTTTTTGTTAAGGGTCCCCATTTGCTTGGTGTTATTGCTAATACCAATCAAAGAGCGGGGGTGTTGGTGACCACAACATATCCTTAGAAATCCTTTTCCTAATCAAAAGCAGCAACATCTCATTTCCAACCAACCACCACCCACGTCAGGGGGCAGCGATGGTTCGCAACAACCTTCAGCTGGTGAAGGAAGTTCTACTGTTTACACATTTGAAATGGTAGAACTAACAACCAGAGCTAAATCATATGAAGCTCCTGTTGCTCCCATAGCAGAACCATCTGTAGGTCAAAACCCATCGCCACCCAACAATTTGTGAATCAAAAGGCCAGTTGAGGACTTTGTAATTCAACCACCCAAGGGGACACTTCAACGCACAACACATCTGCACATGCCACTCAACACTACAACATTGTAGAGGATTTGGTGCAAGCGTCGTCGACTATGTCGGCACTCAAAGTATTACAAACATGCCCCAACCAAAGGAAAGATTTACTTTTGGCTATAGGGGGTATTGACCCTGGGGATTCCATGCTTGCCATTTTCGACATGGGCAAGTGTAAACCTCCCCTTTCCCACCAGCTTGCATTTCAGGTGCATATCACTTCGAAAGGTAAAGGTATACACCGAACTGTCATTGACGAAGGTGCTTCGACCTGCGTCATGTCGGCTTCATGTTGGCTCACCTTGGGTTCCCCAACCCTCTCCCCACCGTCGAACTCCCTTAAAGCTTTTGACGGCCACACCTTTGTCCCAAAAGGATACCTAGCCAGTTTTTCCATCACTTTGGCTGGGAAAACAGTAACGGTGGATGTAGAAGTTGTGAACAAAGAACTCGACTATAATTTGTTGCTGGGTAGTAGTTGGACATATGCCATGACGGCCGTTGTATCCACTGTCTTTCGTATCATCCAATTTCCATTGGATGGAAAGATCATTACCGTGGATCAATTGTCTTTCTGCACCCCTAATTTTTCCCCATTACCAAGTGGCTATGTACCCCTAGTAGGAGGTGGAACTGACTCTTATGTCATTTTAGGTACCGGTCTACTAAAGGCTTCTTCCCTCATGGGTTGTTTCCCTCTTCAGTCACCGAAGGTTTCACAATTGGTCAACATGCTTTCATCTTTTCCTCATAAACAGACCAATCCATGGATCCTACTGGCTCCTTCAGACATTGGCACTTACGGAGAACAAATGTCGTTGTCACTAGTTGAATTGGCCTGCGAATCCATTCAAATTGCACCTGAATCTCTGGTCACTTTGGTTTTGGCCAACGGTACCACTGCCCCTCCCATAACCACTCCTTCTTTCAATCCACTCAATCAAGTCCTATCGATGGGTGAAGCTATTAAAGAGATCACGAGGTTAGAAGAGCGACCTTCGGAGGATTCACACCATCATGTTTCGATATCTGATTCGGACATGATTCTTCTTCAAATCCTGTCACCTAACGCGCATGAAATCATTTCCTCACCATATACGACTATCCAACTTTTGGACTCAGAAGGAAACAGGGGAAATATTTCACAAACATTGCTCCCCGATATTTCTGTCATGACAGCCATCGTGGAAAACATACAGAGTAGAGCCAATCACAATCCTGAGGAAATTATGAGCTTCACCTACCCATTTAGGGACTTCCGTGATGTTTTTCCTTGGTCTTATGAGGAAATGCATGGCATGGACCCTTCTAATGCCAAGCATGAGATCGAGAAAGATTGAGCGTTATTTTTATGGTATTTTTCTTGCTCGTTAATCCGAAAAACCTTGAGTATTCTTCTTTGGGCTCGTTAAATTACTACAAAGATGAATAGAGCAATGTTAGGGATATTTTATTGCTCTTTAAAAAATACTAACATCCCTGAGTTTTCAATTTTAAGCTTGTTAAACACTTCTAACTATGGTAGAGCATTGTTAGGGATATTTTATTGCTCTTTAAAAAATACAAACATCCCCGAGCTTTTGTCCTTACGCTCGTTAAATCTATGCAATGATAAATAGAGCACTTTTGGAGACATTTTATCGCTCTTTAAAAAATACAAACACCTCCAAGGTTTTTTGGCAGAACTCGTTAAACATATATACCACAACCCGTAAAGCACTTTTTTGGGATATTTTATCTCTCTTTAAACAATACAAACATCCCCGTGTTTTTCATCATTTGCACTCGTTAAATATGTGCAAACGATGCTCTGAGCACCTCTTTTTTGATCTAGTTCCAGCTCATAAACTAAAAAAGACCAACAGAGTATCCTTTTTAGGCACTTTTTTCTCGCTCTTTAAAATGAAAAAATCCCGAGCTGTGTCTTGTTGCTCGTTAAACATGATAAAGATGACCCGAGCATTATTTTAGGTACTTTTTTCAAGCTCGTTAAAAAATGAAAAATCTTGAGTTTTTGTTACTGAGCTCATTAAAATGTCACGAGAAAACACGAGTTTAGTCCGCCACCTCGTACGTGTAACAAAATGAGGTCGACATCTATTGGAAAAAAGTTTCTCTTTATCTCGGTCTAGTAGATTAAATATGGAAAAGTAACTAATACGGCTATACTATTAACCTTTTGTCGCACCCGTTTAACAACTATGACAAAGGGACCACCATGGAGTCTCTCTTTATGATCTTTTCAGACTCTCTAAAGATGAAAAGATCACCGAGTTGTCTAGTCTGGACTCTTTAAAAACACAGACAAGATATAGAGTCGTTCTCTTTATGATACTTTTCAGACTCTTAAAAAATGAAAAAATCGATGAGTTTTCCTATCTGGACTCATTAAACTAATCAGATAGGGCAAAGAGTCATTCTTTTTGCGATCCTTTTCAGACTCTCTAAACATGAAAAGATCAATGAGTTTACCCATCTAGACTCATTAAAAATCAGACGGGGAAAGTGGAAATACAACTGTATCTTGAAGCGTGGTTTGGCAGCAACATTTCCCTTGAACATGGCACTCCCTCAGATAAACTATCATATCGATAGCCTCTCAATATTAACCCTACCAACCTATGAGCTTTTAGCCTATATACCCTGATGCCATTGCATCTCCTTATCTTAAACACTCTGTAGTGTTCATGAGTCGAGTGTTGTTTGGTTAAAACCGTTGTTGTGCCTTCTATTGTTCAAGGGTCCCTACTTGTTTCCTTGATCAATTGACCCTACATATCCTTTCATCATGCCCTCCATTGTTTATACCCAAAAGCTCAAAATATTCTTTAGAAAGAAAAATCATCCTTGTCTGGTTTTGTGTCGACTGATGTAGGACACATCATTACCTACCTTTCGACAAGTTCCTTCCTATCGACTTCAACACTCTATCTAGGAAGATAAACCATAAACAAATTCAATGCCTTGGTGCTTGCAGACATTAGTGGCAGGTTACCTTGTGCTTGATCATGAGCTTTCATCATTAGCTCCTGGTTAAGCGATTCTATGAGTGTTCGATGACAAAAAATCTTTCACACTCGCTAGTTTGCACTGTGCATCTTGGAGACCATCAGAATTATCGGTGGCCTTCCTCGGATCTGTTACTAGTTTCCATTATTGGCTAGTAATCAGATGATTTCATGCATGTTCGACGTCAATCCATTTTATCACATGTACCGATTTATGCTGTTCGGTGAAGCAAGAATCAAGACCTTGGGTAGAGGCTTGCATCATTCAGCCTTGTTTCCTCTCCCAAGCTGCAATATTGTTCTTTGAAGACAACCATTTCAAGATAATCTATTATGACATTGGATTCGCCCTGTGCCATATTGGCAGCCAACATTGTTATATCTCTAAGGAGAAAGTTACTCTGACATAGCTACTGAGCATGGGAATGCCCAACTCAGGACATGATTCTAGTAGTTCATATATATGTACTTTTATTGTATCAAGTTTTCCTTATCGCCCGAAACTTCTCTCTCTCTACAAAGATTTCGACAGGAAATTACAGTATTTTCATAAAGTGTTTCGGCCATCGTCTCTACCTCTGATCTCATACTTTAGGGTGCATCTGTTATAGGACAAATTGACCTCCTAATCAACTCAGAGGAGAAGGACAAGATGACTGAAAAAATGACCACAATTGCAGGCCCAGAATCCACACTAACACTCTCTGTACACTGATAACCTACTTTATAAAGCTTGTTTACAAGCATAAAGGAGCATTAGTCAACCTGCTAACTCATGTTGTTAGACCAGGGGGAGCGTTAGTGAACTTTAGTGATGCTCAAAGTGGTTAAGCCAACGAATCTGCCATTAAATATCTGGATATTATTTCCCTAAATTTGTGCAAGAAAAACAGGGAAACTCCAAAAATCAAGATATTTGGAGAAATTCTATTCCAGAAATAGAGGCAAATGGGAAAAAGCTGGTAAACAAGGCAGGGTCGTGGTGTTTACCGAAATGAACTATAGGTGGAGTTGGGAAGCCCTAATTTGATTGCTATTTAAGCAATGAGAGGGCCATTACACAATGGTCAGAGCATTTAGAAGGATAGTACATGGTGCTGTTGTGATATTGTCATATTCTTGAAGGAGCTAGCTGAAAGAAGGAGAGAGAGAGAGGAAGAAGGGATAAGGAAGGTTGATGCAACAAGGTTGTTGTAATCACTCTTTTTTTCTGAATATAGGACTGCGGTTGTGTTCCACTACTCGAAGTGTCAGTGATATTGTGCATTTATTTGTCCATTCTGATGCTTGTTGTGTTGAGTAGATAAGTTACACATTTATACATGTTTGTGATGGATTCTTCATTAATTGTCAGAATTATATGTTGTGATTGGTTTGCTTCGTTATTTTGTGCAGTAATAGTCTTGGAGCTGGTCAGGAGGAGTTCTTCTTACCGCACAGAGATCCCCAAGTGAATCTAGAAAGAACCAAAGGTGATCCTTTCTCCATATCCTATCAATATATGTCAGATAGATGAACATGTGTGTAACAGGTACCTTTTTCAGATAACCTTACGGTCTATCGGAAGTCCCAAGAATACTTTTGAGGGTAGTTTTCATCCTATGCATTTTACCCCATAGCAGTATACCTTATAAAATATGCTTTAGCTACTTCTAATTATTGTTGCAGTGTTCTAGATTTTGGCTTGGGTTATGGTTACTGTTACTGTATTTTGGTTACAACATTCAGAGAAGTGATTGTTTGATTCTATTTTTGGTTGGTGCAAAGGAGATTGGTTGATGCAGATATACTTGATGTTTGATTGATGTTATTGATGGATCCAGTCTAAAAATTTATGAAACGTGGTCCCTGGAAGAAAAGAGAAGGTTGTAGCCTTCTGTAGGTCAGCACCTACGTACTAGTACATCAACTAGTACAAGAGCTAGGGGGTTGTAGCTCCCTTCTAGAAGAAGCTGGAGAATGAGAGAAGGTTGTAGCCTTCTACAGGTAGAAGCCTGCATACTAGTATAAGACTGCACCAGTACAAAATATTGTAAAAAGAAGTTTCTTATTAAAAGAAAGATAGAGACGATTGCAGCAGGTGGTTTTCACCCACATTGGGTTTCCACCTTATATCTTGTGTTCATGTGTGTGACTGTTTGTTCTGTTTTTACTGCTCCTAGTTACTGTTTATATGGTTCTGATGCACAGATTAAAGATCAACTTATGAAGAATTAACTAAATTATAAGTTTACAAGGTATACGCTAGTTTCCTTATACACGTCAGTTTCATTAACCGAAGTAGTGTATATGAATCAGAATATGGAAATGAAATATTGTGGACTTGCTAATACTGATTCACCCCCCCCCCCCTCTCAGTATTATTTCCAACAATTGGAATCAGAGCAGGTCCTTCAGAAGAAGGTTGATCACTTGAAGGAAGATCTATCATCATGAGTACCCACGAAAGAGAGGGATCCGTTAGACCACCAATCTTTGATGGGAGCAACTTCATCTATTAGAAGGTAAGAACCACAACCTATCTTCAATCTCTTGGAATAGATGTTTGGGAAATCGTGGAAGGAGGATACACATTTCCATCAACAATTCCTACAGATACGGCAGGTAAAAAGTAGTATGAAACAAATTCCAAGGTTGTTAATACATTATTGGGGAGTCGATCACAATCAAAATTTGTCAAGGTTATGCAGTTCAATACTGCCAAAGAAATATGGGACAAGATAATTCTAAGCTATGAAGGAGGCGATTAGAATCTTCAGAGTATTACTATGACACAACTGCATGGAATCCTAACTGCTTTCGAAATGAGAAAAGGGGGTCCATCAGATATGAGAGAAGCCACATTCAAAGCTTTAGGAAGAGAAGAACTCAATGAATCAGGACATATTTCAGAAGGAGAGGAAGAAGCAAACTTTGTCAAGAACCTTCAATGGGGTTCTAGAAGATTCAAAGGTAAGCTACCTTTCAAATGCTTTGCTTGTGGAAGAGTCGGTCATTATGCGGCCAAATGTCCTCATAAAGATAAGCTTGATAAAGGTAAGGAATCAACAAAATGGAATAGAAAATAGAATGTAAGTAAGAAGATCTATTATACGCATGAAGATAGCGATGGTTTATCAAATAGTGATGAAGATGAACATGGTAATGACTATATAATTCTGATGGCTTTTGAAGATGATGATTTATTGGATGCTTTAAATGAAGATGGTCTTTATGAAGAAATTTCTAAACTTAAATTTTGTTTAGAAGAAAAGAATATGATTATAGATAATCTCTCATTTCAACTTGCTGAAAGGGAAAAAAACAATGAAAAATTAGAATGTGAAATTGTGGGTCTAAGAAAAGATATTGAGAAAACAAAAGCTCTCAATGTCAGATTTACTAAAGGATTAGAAACTTTAGATGAAATTATCAAAGTGCAGCATTCTCCTCTAATAAAGACATGTCTTGGATATACTGAAGAAGCATCTCAAGCACAAAAGCCATCAACCTCCAAAAGCTATCTTGATGCAGCAAGGAGAAGTGAACAGTTTGACAATTGTCAGCAAAGGAATAAAGCAGATCACTAGGTAAATTGGGATCAATCTACTTCAAGGATGAACAGAAGCTACAACCAACCTCAAGTAAATCATACTCAATTTGCTTCAAGAATGAATGTCAATGGAAACTACAATCATCAGGTCATTAGGTTCGACAATCGCAGGAATTTCTTTAATGGCCAATGTTTTTCCTGTCATAAATTTGGACACAAAGCTGCTCAATGTGTTGCTTACAAGACCATCATGACTAGAGAAGCACGAAATCAAAGGAATGTGACTGGGAACATGAAAAGGACCTACAATAATTTCTCTGCTCTTGAAAATGAAATAGAATTCTCTATCTGTAACAACTTCATTCATGAAGATTCTGAATGTAGGAGTAAATTTCGGCAAACATCTTAGAAGGAGCAAACTTCATTAGGTCCCAAAATGGAGAAATAAAGAACCACAAAGAGAAATATGTGGTATAGCCTTGTATGCAAAAGGACAAGAAAATCAGTGGTATATCGACAGTGGATGCTCAAAACACTTGACAGGTGACAAAGAAAAACTTCAGTCATATAATGCCTTAGAAAAGGAAAAGAAGGTCTCTTTTGGAAATTACACTCTTGATGTCATAAAAGGTAAAGCCTTTGTTCTCTTAAAAGAAAAGGTTAAAGCTGGAAATGTTATGTATGTTGATGTTCTTAAGCATAACCTATTAAGTTTCAGTCAAATCTGTGATCAAGGAAATGAAGTAGTATTTCGATCAAATGGATGTGTTGTTCGTGAGTTTGATATAGGAGAAACAATGATAAAAGGTGTAAGAACTCCAAAAAACTTGTACATACTCAAGGGAGGACAACAACAGTGCTATCTAAGCAAAAATGATGAACACTGGCTATGGCACAAAATATTGGGGCATCTAAGCTTCCCTCAAATAAGAAAAGCATGCATATACCAGGCAGTTCGTGATCTTCTGGATATCCGCATTCCAGAAAATACAATATGCAAATCATGTCAATTTGGTAAGCAAACCAGAGAACATTTCCCTGAAAAGGAAGGATCAGCTAGTAAGCCTCTTGAATTTGTTCATACTGATTTATGTGGACCATCAAGGAAAAAGTCACCTGGTGGAGAAGAATATTTTATATTGTTCATTCAAGATTTTTCAAGAATGTGTCGGATAGGAATTCTAAAGCATAAAGATAAAGCATTTGAAAAGTTCAAAGCCTTCAAAGCTTTAGTTGAAAAATAATCAGATCGCAAAATCAAATGTCTCATATCTGATCGAGGAGGGGAATTTACCTCGAATGAATTCTTCGACTTTTGTGAAGAACATGGGATAAAAAGGGAATTCTCCACCACAAGAACACCTCAACAAAATGGAGTGGTAGAAAGGATGACCAAAACTATTCAACAAATGGCTTGGGCTATTCTAGATGAGTCTGGAACTCCTGCAACCTTCTGGGGTGAAGCTGCATTCGTTGTTGTCACTATTCTCAACAAAACAAACGTTTGGGTAAACAACACTCAAACTCCTCATGAACTTTCGTATGGTAAGACTCCTATTGTAAAATACTTCAAATTTTTTGGAAGCAAATGTTACATTAAAAGGACTGATGAAAACCTTGGCAAGTTTGAACCTAGAGCATATGAAGGCATTCTCCTTGGTTACTCTTCCCAAAGTAAAGGATATAAGTGTTATAATAAAAGACTTGGGAAAATTGTTGAAAGTATTGATGTTGTGATTGATGAAGTAGGAAAAATTCCAAAGCAGGTAAAAACCAAAGATTATGAAGAAGATGAGGATTATCCTTCCACATCAAATTAGACTAATTCTGAAGAAGAAACCAATGAAGCACCAGAAGAACAGATAATGGTAGAAGAAAAGACTCCATCCAGGTATGTCCAGAAAAATCATCCAGAGACTCAAATTTTGGGACAGAAAGAGGCAGGTGTGTAGACAAGAAGAACTATTACAGAATCCTCAAGCTATCTTGCATTGCTTTCCTCCATCAAACCTCAAAATGTAAATGAAGCATGCAAAGATGAATGTTGGGTCAAGGCCATGAATGAAGAGCTTGAGCAGATTGAAAAGAATAATACTTGGGAATTAGTTCCTAGATCTCATGATAAAAATATCATAGGAACCAAATGTTCAAAAACAAGCTGAATGAAAATGGAGAATTTATTAGAAACAATGCCAAACTTGTTTGTAAAGGGTATGCTCAACAAGAAGGTACATATTTTGAAGAAACTTTTGCACATGTTGCAAGAATTGAAGCCATAAGAATGTTCCTTGCTCTTTCTAGTTTTCAGAAATTTAAAGTATACCAAATGGATGTAAAATATGCTTTTCTTAATGGGGACTTAGAAGAAGAAGTATATATTGAGCAACCAGATGGATTCATTCTTGGAAATGATCCAAAACTTGTATGCCAACTTAGAAAGACTCTCTACGGTCTAAAAAAATCTCCAAGGGCCTGGTATTACTGTCTTGACAAATACCTCCATCAACAAGATTTTTCAAAAGGCTCAGCTGATAGCATTCTATATATAAAGATTGATAATGATAAACTGCTAATACTTGTTGTGTATGTTGATGATATCATTTTTGGTAGCAATGAAGAAGCCATGAGTCAAAACTTTGCTTTGGTAATGTAGAAAGAATTTGAAATGTCCCTTCTTGGTGAGCTCACATATTTTCTTGGTCTACAAGTTCAATAAAAGAAAGATGGTATTTTTCTGTCACAAACCAAGTATCTCAAGCAGATCTTAAAAAAATATGGCATGGAAGATTCTAAACTAGTATGTACCCCCATGATAATAGGATGCAGTCTCAGCTCAAATGATGAATCAGCAGCAGTACAACAGCCAACCTACAAATCCATGATTGTTAGTTTTCTTTATCTAACAGGTACCCGACCAGACATCATTTATGCAGTAGGAATAGTTGGAAGATTCCAAGCAAATCCAAAGGAATCACATCTTCAGGAAATCAAAAGGATCTTCAAATATCTTCAAGGAACTCAGAATTTTGGTTTATGGTATCCGAGGGATACAAATCTTGCACTTCATGCATAAACAGATGCAGATTGGGTAGGAAGTGTTGATGACAGGAAAAGCACTAGTGGTGGTGCATTCTATATGGGTTCCAGATTAGTGTCTTGGTTCAGCAAGAAACAAAGCTCCATTGCATTATCTACAGCTGATGCAGAATATGTGGCTGTTGGATCTTGCTGCACATAACTCCTTTGGATGATGCAAACATTGTAAGACATTCAGATCACATGTACTCCACCCATCTCCATTCTATGTGATAATACAAGTGCAATCAGTATTTCAAAGAATCCAGTCATGCATTCGAAGACCAAACACATACCCATCAAATATAATTTTCTACGTGAACAAGTGCTTGAACAAAAGGTCAAATTGGAGTATGTTTCCTCCAAAGAACAGGTCGCTAATATATTCAGAGAAAATTGGTTGTACGCGAGTTTCATGAAGCGTACCCATGTATATACGTCGATTTCTGGGGATACAGTCGTGTATATGTTGGTTTGAAGACAAACAGTGGATGAAAGGAGCCTGATATGGGTCTGACAGTGATCATCTGGCACAGATTTAGGGGGAGCATATACTTATAGTAATGCATTGTTAGCATTATCTTAGAAGGTCTGGGTACAAATTCACAGTTGTTTTTTATTTAGGTGGAACAATGTTAGGGGGAGATCATGGTTGCTGGTCTGGATGTTGATTGATAGATGTTGTTAATGATAGTTGCTGATGATTATCATGGTCTTATTTCAGATGTTTGATCTCTATTTTATATGTCATGTATATCTCTCAATGTAAACGTCATATTTTGTTACCCCACTGTGCATGGGGCGGATGATGTAATGTTCTTGTTTTGACATGTATAAAAAATTGGTATATCCCCACTTGGTTAGGTGGATGATTCAAAATTGTTATATCCCCACTTGGTTGGGAGATGGATGTATGTATAAGTCTTTGGTGATATGAAGGTCCTTGGTGGTGTATGTATAGAGTTATGTTATCTTTTTGAAGCTCAATCAACACTTCAACATATCAGAGATTTCAACTGGTACTCAGGGGGAGCATGACCCTTTTCCATTGATGAAAAAGGGGGAGAATGATGTTGTTGTTGCCATCAAGTCCAAAGGGGGAGATTGTTGGCATTATTATTCTGGTGATACAGGTGTTGTACTTGATGGCAACTCACTCAAATGGAAAATCACAGTTCAGGCCTCATAGAATGAAGAAAGAAAGGAATACACAGGTTAATCTTGACCAACCCATGTATACATGTAGGTTAATTGAACAAAAGGCACGTATGTGTACACATGAACTTTCATAGAAGGAAAGGTGCATACATGTTGGAAAACTAAAATTTGGTTCGTGTTATTTGATCCATGGTATTTCGTTATTGAGCCATGGTATTTGATCTGATGTGATGACCCTTGGTATTCAGTCAACGGTATTGGTTCTAAGTGGTTTTGGTCCATGGTATTGAGTAAGGCCTAGGACTATAAAAGGAGGAGAAGAGCATTAGGTAGAGGCACTCATGAATTGAATATCTAATGAAGAGCAAGATCTAGAATACTGGTTATTGGTTTATGGTGCACAGCTGGATATGAATCAAGGATGAACCTGAGCACTTGATGAAGGATAAGTTCTATTGATGTGTCAAGATCTTAAGGCTTGAAGAGAAGTATCTTTGTGTGGTTTTGATCTTTTATCTGAATAATTGGCGCATGTCATAATCTGTAAATATGATGATCTAGGTATAACTGAAGTCTAAATAGTTGGTTAAAATCATCTTTTACAAATCTATACGTAGGTTCATTATAGCAAAGACATGTATACACACCAGTTCGGCTTCTCAAAAATCCGTATACACAAGTTTTCCTTGATACAAGTGCGTATGCACGCAGGTTCGTCACATTGAAATAGCGTACACCTCATAAAATATGCTTTAGCTACTTCTGACTACTGTTGCAGTGTTTTGGATTCTCGCTTGGGTTTTGGTTACTGTTACTATACTCTGGTTACAACATTCAGAGAAGTGATTGTTTGATTCAGTTTTTGGTTGGTGCAAAGGAGATTGGTTGATGCAGATATACTTGACGTTTGATTGATGTTATTGATGTATCCAGTTTGAAAATTTATGAAACGTGGTCCCTGGAAGAAAAGAGAAGGTTGTAGCCTTTTGTAGGTCAGCACCTACGTACTAGTACATCAGCTAGTACAAGAGCTAGGGGGTTGTAGCTCCCTTGCAGGAGAAGCTAGAGAACGAGAGAAGGTTGTAGCCTTATGCAAGTAGAAGCTTGCGTACTGGTATAAGACTGCACCAGTACAAAATATTGTAAAAATAAGTTTCTTATTAAAAGAAAGATAGAGACAATTGCAGCAGGTGGTTTTCACCCACATTGGGCTTCCACCTTATATCTTGTGTTCATGTGTGTGACTATCTGTTCTATTTTTACTACTCCTAGTTACTGTATATATGGTTCTGATGCACAGATTAAAGATCAACTTATGAAGAATTAATGAAATTATAAGTTTACAGGGTATACGCTAGTTTCCTTATATACAGTTGCGTATACACGCAAGTTTCATTAACCAAAGTAGTGTATATGAATCAGAATATGGAAATGAAATATTGTTGACTTGCTAATATTGATTCACCCCCCCCTCTCAGTATTATTTCCAACATTGTACTCTTTTACAGAGTATTGTGAAAGATGCACCTCCAAGCCTTCCTATATGCGTACTATCCAAAATAGAGACAAGGGGTTGTGATTCCTTTTGTTTTCACATTAAGGATGATGGCTCTCAACAATTTGTAAGAGGAAAGCAATTGACACCTACTTGGAAAGTTGCAACAGTTGCAAAATAGACATAGATAGATGACCATGTTGGCACTCAAATTAGTGATGATGATGTTTTTCTCGCTCATTTCTCTTAGCTGAAATCTTTTCAACTTTTTGCTTTTAAGGAAATTCCTAATATCTGAGATCTAGCATTGGCCAATGTGGGCCAATGTGGGCTCCATTGAAAAATGTAATGAACTTTGTAAGAGTCTTTCTATTTTGTCTACAAAATAACTTAAGGGTGTTGTTTGTAATAAGCTTAAATTGCTTAAGAACATTGATCCATGTGTTGAAAGAATGGATTTCCTTTTTGAGGCAATGGTTTCTACTTTTGAGAAACGACAGTATCAAAAGGAAGCGATAATTGCTCTCCCTCTTTATCCAAATGAAAAAGTTATGAAAAAATTGTACACAACATTAATTACACTGGTTAAGGATGCTTGGCTCTTCCAAAAACTTAATCTATACTTTCTAACTCTCCATGAATACCTCCTAATAAATTTTAATCTTTTTTGCTTGGAATCGACATATGAATTTCAAGAAGATATCCAAGATGTGTTGCCTCGACTGGCAGCATATATTAATAATGAGGGAAAAACTCGCTTTTGAGGATGGTCTAGGATGGATGTTCCAATAAAGGAGTTAAAAATCACTAAAGTAAAGCAACCAAACATAGGAGAGGTGAGACCACCTGCTGTTACTGTAGAGGTTACATAGAACATTTCAAGATACACATCATAGATAAGGTTTGAATGGAATGGGCTCAAGGAACATGATGTTATCTTTTTTCTTATCTATATGTCCCTTTTTAGAGATGCTTAGTGGTTAGGAAGCATCAAAATTAAGTGCCCCAGAAAGGTTTGGGCTCCAGTATGTACGTGGGTGTGAAGTCATTGAGATTTTGGATGAGGATGGCAACCTTATGAATGAATTTACAAGAAGGATAAAAAATCCAAATGCATGAATTGAATAACTATGACAAAACATGATAAAGCATTTGGAGGCAGGGGGAAATATAGTTTTCATCAAATTCTACAGACTTTCCAATGGGATAAAGAGTGAGCCTATTGCAAATTTGTACCAGTTTGAAATAGTATAATAAGTCACAAGGAAATAGATTGCAAAATTCTAAGGGAGTAGAGTTTCGAGGCATAAAATATGTGGCTCCAGATTCCAAATCAGCAAATCATGCACCACTAAATCAAAAGCATTTAAGGTTAAACATGAAAAAGATATCTTTAGGACCCATTCCAATGGTAAAACATATATAAAAAATGTGGGAATTGTTTATTTTTAATTTTTAAGATGCTTTAAGGGTTCCCAATAAAATGCCTATAAATAAGCTATCTCATTAAAACAAAGAACATGATCCAACAACTTAAAACTGATACTAAAACAAATATAATGAAGCTTGTCTTTGTAGAATAATAAATACAAATGAACCATAATCAAGAAGGTATTAGCAACACATAATTCCCAGAAAGACTCACCCCAAACAGATTCGGCATCAGTGTTACATTTGAGATTTGCTCTTGAATCCTGCTCTATTTAGGTCTCAAGCTTCATGAGATGCAACAAGATAGAGACCTCGTCTAGGTTAAAAGGCTAAAATTAACAAAATCTTGAACAAGAAAATTAGAATATTGGGGGTACACCCAAACACCTCTAGGTTTTCAAAGCTATAGATATAATGGACTCTAAGAAATAACATTTTGCATTTCCTTGCTTCAAAGAATGTATAACATGCAATAAGAACTATAAAGAATCTAAACCTAAACATTTTCCATATTACTGATAAATTGAATATATTGAGAATTAAATATAGCTACATAACAATTCATGGATAATTTGTTACATCATAAAGAAAAGACTAATAAAATCATATGCAAGAAGCTAGAGTAGTAGTATTTCTATGATATAGCTCTACAAAGAATTTTGCATTGTTGCTTGGCCTTTCATGATTGTTGTCCTTGTATAGCTACTCTAGTTATTAGCCATCGTGTTTGCCACAGAACCTATGTTCTGCATCCTCTGTCGATCTATTTTGGTAACCTCAAAATGTGGCGAAAGTTTACGGTATTTGTTTCTTTTGTTAATCAAACTAAGGTTAGAAGGTCAACCTGTCTTGTATTCTTTAATGTCACAACCAAAGAAGTACAAGTTGGCAAGTGATCGACTATGTTCTATAGATGCAGCTAATAGATTTTTACGCCATTTTAGTTGTTGGGAAATATAAATTCTAGGTTTTATATGAGTAACTCGACTTTGGAATGACCCAAGCTAAAGTGGATGTGTGACTCTTCACTCACGTCTTACCATCACTTCCACCCTCAGGCTGCCCTACAACTAAGATGACACCAACATTTATACCAACACTTAATTTTTCAACCTGTGGTCGTAAGACTCAGAGGCGTAGCACAGGTAATTCCAGAATATGACCTCAAAGACTTGCGAAATCAAAACCTTGGAACCTACAAGAAATCAAAAGGCATCAATCAATTAAAGAAACAACACTCTTCAAGGAAAAGTAAACACACTGGGAGTCTACTTCTGGCTCCTCCTGGGTTGGGTTGACTCCTGCAGTAAGTCTTCCTCAGTTGTCCAGGGGACAAAGGAATGTAGGTTCCGCTCACACTCACAACATGTTCAAGAAAATAAATAAATGCAAGACATGACCAATGAAAAGAATCTTAAAATCTACTGCTACACTACAAAGATGAAAGAGCATGAACTAAGATAGAAATCATAAGATCTACTGCTATACTACAAAGATGAATTGAGCTAGAAATCATAAGCAATTAATTCTAACTAACTTACAAAAATAGTTGAATGTTTTTAAAGGAATCAAGATGATGATGTTCTACTTCAACACAAAGTATATCATAGAAATAAGACAGATCCATCTGTTGCTTCCACGCTCATAGAAATACTATGATATATGCAACGTTAGTTATGATGAAGGGAATATTAATCAAGATTATTGATATTCACTAATCCTTGCATTATTTCATTGAGATAATAATGAATGATAAGAAATCAGCTCCATGAATTCTCTAATTTCCTTTTTAGAATCTTAGGGTAATTTCCATTATGCAGCAGTTGAGATCAAGGTAAATATAATGTTTTAATTCTGCAAACCAGTTGAGATGAAAATGAAAGTATATACTCTACCTCAGTCTTTTTAATATAACATCATTAGTCAAGTTTAAATAACATTCAAAATAATGGAAAGGATTTAAATAATATGCTTGACTTGCAGTCTAGACCAGAAGCATGTTGTCATACTACACAAAACAAACTGTCACATAATCAAATGGTAATCTATGCCAACACACAATATATCAAATCAAGCTATATCAATCTTAGCCAAGAAATCAAAAACTAAAAATACTAACTGACATTTAAACCATGCGAGGAAATATGGAACAAGAATTGAGTGGAAAGATTAATAAAAAAAAAAACTAATGATGAACAGTATTAATTCTAAAATAAATATTACATATCTGGACTCTAGTGGTCCCCTCAGTCATCCCACTGAGCACTGGTAAAACTTAATCTTCTACATTATAAAAAAATACCCTGCCCCTATCAAACACAATACATCTTGTGCTATCGATCCAGATGTGCCCCCCTGTGCATGTATCCATCTCTCTGCGCCTCCCTTGTACAGAGTATGGCTTCACATTTTATAACCATGTTGGTACACCAGCAATCCATATTTTATGATGGTATAATGCATCATTTAGAGTTCAACATCTAAAAATAAAGGATACAATAACTGATCTGCAGTTCCCCTAGAAAGGAAAAAAGAAATAGTATTGTAGATATTGTCGGAACGCTGTTTAAATGTCGTGTGACCAAATGTTTGACTTTAATTCCACACGTTATTTGGAAGGCTTGGACTTCATCACAAGAACACATTAACATATTGATCACCTACCCTTCAAAACCCATATGGCCATTTTCCTCCATGATAGTCCGAAGTATGAAAATTATGGAAGTGAGAACATGATTTCCACTGTTGGTGCAGGAATTGGGCTGCTGGAATACGAAGTGAAATAGTGGAACTGGATCTATACATCTTCCATCATGGAAACTTGATATGGTTGGTGCTTTGACATGAAAATACCTTCAAATTATTACATAAAGAAGAATTCAATAATTCACAACTTATTACCTCTAGGTGACTATATATTAGCATAAAAGGGATGGTAATGGTTATAAACAACTGGTGTAAACACAAGTTGTTTAAAAAAAAAACATAAAAGATCGAGACAAAATAGAGGCCCAATAGTAGTTTTAATTGCACACATTGAAATCTCTCCCAAAATCTAACTTAGAGTTATAGTATCCTTGCCCAAATACATACCCAGAAGTCGGACCTACAAAATAGATTGTTTTGCCAGTGTATAAACGTGTCCATTAAATTTTATCATCCAATGAATTTTAGGCCTCACTATAGTGCCTACATAAACACATGAACTTGAGACAATGGACCCTCCCTTCCTTTGATCGAGTCTGATCCCTTCCAGATCCAGAGCACACCAATTGTTGCAACTAGGAAAAAGATCCAGAGCTGGTTGCATAACAAACATTTTCCTACTAGATCTATGAGAATTTGTAGTGATTATGTTGGTGTTATTATGGCTGAGTTTCCATGATTTATAGGCTGGTTAATTATTGGTTACATGATGTATGTTATCTATGGCTCTTATAATGATTTGTTTAGTTTTCTAATGGTTGATGAATATATAGACTAATAAGTTTTCTTGCAATTATGCGGAGAGGGAATAGAGCCTTTATGGTGATTCCTAGATGAATTTTAGACTCTTATGATCATATATGCATTCATGAACCATAACTTCTATGTTTTCCATTGATCTAAAATGATAATATGTTAAAACTAAAGTAGAATTGATTATGGCATTAATGAATAGAATGTTAACTGAAAGTGCTGAAATCATGAGAACTGATTGAGAACAAGACTTTACGACAGAGAATAAAACATAAGAAAGATGCATAACAGAAGTGAAAACAACAAAAACACAGTGAGACCAGACAACAAAATTGATTACGGAGTTCGTCCCTAATGGACTACGTCTCCGGGTTCGCTTTCAAGATGGGCGACTGCTTTATTAGGATTGAAACAAAGGAGGTAAATTACATAGCAATTCTATGGAACTTAATATGCACGTAGGCACTTCTGGTCACTGTCAAAGGATGGCTCTCTAAACCAACTTTCCAACACCTGTCATGGTTCTCACTTCCGACTCTGGATGCTCCTATTACACTGAAAACAAAAATGACTATAACCTCCAGAACCTGCATCCAAAAACCCAAAACCACCAATGTCCACTTCAATGTGAAAAATAGCCTTTTAAACCCTGCAAATACATTCCAACCTCCTTAGGTTATCTTTAGGAATGTATGAGCTGACTTCAGGGTTAGTTGGTTTCGGTCTTGTTAGGTTTTGCCACCTTGGAACACTTTACAAGGTCATCGCATTAGTTCTTTAACAAACTACAACAAAAAACCCCAATTATAAACCTTATGTTATAACATTTCCGCTAACTGTCAATAAAATGTGTGCAATGGCTTAACTATTGGCATGTGATAATCCCGGTCTAACCGCAATCTGCCAACTCCGCAGTCACCCTCTAGCAATTCTGGCTAGTGGTGCAGTAGTGGTGGTTTGAATGTGACAGCTATCCAATGGCGGTGCTACTAATGGTTCTGACTGCTCAGCGCTAACCTTGACAGTTAATCCTTGCTGCTGCTCACATGGCGTAGTTCTCGTCGTGGTTATCATTAGCGGTCAGGGGACTGACATCTGTGATGTGGTTAACTCCAAGGCTTACACACTGATCACATGGTGATTGTGGTACCGACATGGTTAGACTCCATGGTTAAGGCTATGGTTAAGACTGAATTCTCCACTTATTCACATGACAATGGTCCCACTATGGTCTAGAGATAGAAATTTAGGACTATTTATAATGTTTACAATGTTTTTGTAATGTATTTCATAACTCGAGGGTTTGAAAACATAGATTTATCTTTTGTTTATGCATTGTTTATAATGCAATAGACCAATAGGGTTAGGACTTAGGCCTAGTACTTAAATTTAGGTGTTTTTTATGTTGTTTTAATGCATTTTAATGTATGTTTAATACATGTTTTAATGCATAGAGGTAATGTGTTAGGTTTTTAGGTCTTTATATTTTTTTGAGGTTTTCCTTCATAGCTTTTAAGCGCTAGGGTTTAGGTTTGGATTAGGTTAATTTTTAAAAATAACATTTTACATCAAATTGTCACAAAGTGACATTTGTGACAATCATAAATTGAAGATGACAACCAAACCTAACAACATGGAAGACAAATCATATCTTGGTGGACTGACGACAACCAGCATGTCAACAACAAAATCCTACGAGGTGGACGATGATCCCATGTTGATGATAAACCCCAGAAAAACTGACGATGAACACTTGTCGACAACTAAGTACAACACCATATCAACTGAACACCATGAAAAACCATAGACATCACTTGAACAACCGGATCCATAAAAAATATTGTCAAAGCTGAACAACACCTGACTAAATTGCTGACGATGACACTGAAACTGTGTAACTGATCTGATGAGACCCTCTTGGATCAATCCTCTCCACTTGAAATCTTTTGGACCACAAAAGTTTGACTAAACAAATAGTAAATCAGGGTAGATCTCCCTCACTTTCCACCTTGCTATGATGATGTACCAATACATTCGATCAATCACCTGCAGGTGATGACCCTGCTGATGCTGACCATGGCACATTGTGATTCGGTGACCTATTCCATCCATCTATAAAATGTACAACTTGCAACGATGGTCAAACAACCTATTATGAACATGGAATTTGATTTCTTTCCATGAAATACCATGAGTTAGTGATTCATAATCATCTTTGAAAACAATCTCTACAGGATATTGTTCAATACCATTGACATGTATTAACAATGTATTTTGTGGAATGATAGAGACAATCAAAGATATTCTTGACATCAAACCAGCTATACTTTCCTGATTCCTGATTACTAAGTGAACTTGTTGCAATAAACCCATCAAACTGTAAGGTGACAATTGCTTCATCTTAGCTTTATTTTGAAAGTATTGAATTAGTTGTTGATTTGTTTGAATCACTATTTCTTCATTTGTTAAATTATGCTTCCATTGATTAGCACTTTCCCCTAACACATAAGTTTCCCTTAGTTGTATTGGATACTTTGATAATTCTTTAGAAAAGGCTTTGAGATGAAAACAAATAGGCTTCCTCTCCACTTGAAAAGAGACTTCCATAACTTTTTGAAACATGAAATGGTGACAAACTACAAGAAAAATATAACACTGACTTTCCCCAATATTGACCTGCATCCCTGTGACTGTTAATTTCCAAACTTGGACTGAAATGATTCATTTTGACATTAGGAAGAGGAGCTTTAGGCATCAATTATTATTCATGTTGTATTCCTTGCTTATGAGTAAGATGTTTGGTTTCTTTAAATAGAACTGGAAAAGTTTCTATCTCTTTGATCAAACTATCTTTAAGTTGAGACTCATAATTTGAACAAACATCCTGTCAATTCTCATGTTGTTCCTTTACACACATGATTACAAATATTTTATTTGAACTTATTAATCGCTTCATCTTATTAGAAACAACTAAATTCAAGTGATTTTTGTTTTGATGTGCCCTGACAATAAATTCAACCTCATCTTTCTTAAGGTGATATTTATGCTCCCTTCTATAAAACACTGCATCACGATCATAAAGATAAGGACTTCCTAAGACAACTCCACATATGTGTACTGGAACCACATCTAATTCCATGTAATTAGCTGTAATGGAAAATCTTAATCGACATTGTTTTGTGACTTTTATCTTAGTTGATTTATTTAGCCATCCTAATGGGTAAGATCTTGGATCATTCCGTGTTTCCAAACCCAAATTCTTAACTAAATATTCAAATATTAAATTTGCCTGTGATCCACTGTCAAACATTGTATCTATCTTTGTGTTCTTAGAAGTTATCCTTATTTTAAATAATTCAACTCTTTTATCCTCATTTGAAGGATTTATGTTTGATGAAGATGCAATAGTATTCAAACTTGAACCAGTGTCAGAAGTTTTACCTATTGTAACCATAGTAGTTATTCTCCTTTCATTGCCTGAATCTGAACCTAAATCTTGTTGGACTACTGCAATTTCCTTCTTTTCATCCTTCTCCTTAAGGAACTCTTTGGGCTTAAGTTTTGGATGAAGTTTCCAACACTTAGATTCATCATGACTGATTCTCTGGCAATGAGAGCAAGTAGATCTTTCTTTCTGAGCTATCGCTGATTTCTTTCTCTTCTAATTGTTCTTCCCTTTACTGTCATTGGAATCATTGATTTCCAACTCTTTGGATGATTGCGATGAAAACTTGAATTGTCTACCATTTGATTTAATATGTATGGCCTAAACACACACTTCATCAAAATCATCAGGATTAAACATCAATAATGTATGCTGCAAATATGAATGTAAATTTATGATGTATTTTAATAAAGTTTCACGTGTATCTAATGAAAGAGCAAGCGCCAATGCTTTCTTTCTGAACTCCTAAACACTCTGCCCTTTACCTTGCCTCAAATGCTGCCAATCAATAATAGCTTGCTGCATGTATCCTAAAGGATAAAATCGTTTCCTAAGAGCTTTTAAAAACTTAGACCATGAAGAGATTACTTTTCCTTTTCGCTTTACATCTATCTGAGTTTTACTTTCCCACCAGATTAAAGTTGTTCACCCCATTCTAAGTGTAGCTAACTGAATTTTCATTTTATCGTCAAAAACGTTCTTAATGTGATAATACACTTCTAACTGCTTAATCTAGTTATCTAGCTTTCCAAGATTCATTTCACCATCATAAATAGGTAACTCAAATTTTACATCAAGTTTTAAAAGAGATATTTTCTTAGGTTTCTTTTCTGTTTCAGATTCTACACTAGAAGAAGAAGATGATGATGATGATGGAGATGATGGAGGTGAAGATGGTTTATTAGCCTTGCCTTTACCTTTTTCCTTCTTCGATGTCTTTGAAGAAGAAGCTGCATCTCTCGCCTTCTTGTCTTCATAGAGTTCTTGTTATAGAAATATTTGGGCACATCAATCCCAACTCATATGTCAATGTTATTAGGGTCTATCAACCCCTAATATAGTAGTTTTATGCCCTAAAGAAACTAAGTCCTCTGAATTCTTTATTCCCTGAAAGTTCCATCACAAAATTCATCCAAAAAGTGCCTCAAAGGAATCATTGCAGAAAGCCCTATGTTAGGGTGCTATGCATAGCAGGTGCCACACTGTCAAAGTGCTATGCATCGCAGTTTGGCCCTCTTTAGGGTGCGATGGTTGAGCTTAGACAAAACTCTGGGATAGTTTGAGGAATTAGTTACTCATGGAAACATCTAGAAGCTTCTCCAGTGCCACCTACCCCTCTGAGTTCGCCCAAGGATGACTAAAGGAACTAGGAAGCATCCACCTATTCCCCTCTTTCATGGAACCAATTCCTAAAAATAGAAAGGCATTCATCATCATCATGACGACTCAACCTCCTTCACTCATATATAAATGGATCCCTCATCCAAGAGATCTAAAGGCTGAATTATTCTGAGTTGTAAGGAAGTGCTACTAGTTTTAGTAGTGAGGTGAGAGCATTGTGTTATTGTTGGTGTGTTCTTGCTAATTCATGAGGTGAAGAAGGCTTGAAGCTGGGAGGATGGCGCTAGATCAGACTACTTATGGGTTGTAATTATCCTTGTTATTAATAAAGTTCTTCAAGATTTTTTCCAATTGATTGTGTTAACTATAAATGCATTCATTTGTTTATCATTTTTCTAATTCTATGATGTTTATGCTGTGATGGATCATTATGCTTTGACAGGTCTTTGTTTTTGTAGCTATGCAGGTACTCTCCAAGCATGTTAAGTACAGGGAGGAGTTACGGGATCAGCCAAAGGAAAGAGAGATCAAGCTAGGAATCAAGCGAAAGTTACAGGTTGGTCTTTCATAATCTTTCTCTTATCTGTCACTCATAGGAAAGATAGTAAATTGCTTTGACTGTTGTTTCTAGGTTAGCTACCAAACCTAGAGGGCTAGCATTTTTTAGAAATACTAGTTTTCTTGGAAACAGTTCTCCAAACATTTGTTGTATAGTCAAGAATGCTTGCTAAAATTGTTGAACACTCATCTTAGTTTTAGTATTTTCACCTGCATCAGATCCTGTCATGGTCGACTTATGAACGACTCATCGCTTTCCAATCTCTGGATCAATATACTCAAGGATTCCTTCTCCATGTTACAACTTTGACCTGGTTAACATTCAAAGGAAAATTCTACAAATACAACCTGCTCTGATACCAAACTATATGATCTAAAATTATCATATGTTAAAACTGAAGTAGAATTGATTACGCCTTTAATGAATAGAATGTTAACTGAAAGTGATGAAATCATGAGAACTGCTTGAGAACAAGACTTTACAACAGAGAATAAAACATAATCAAGATGCATAAAAAAGGTCAAAACAACAAAAACACAGTGATACTAGACAACAAAATTGATTATGGAGTTCTTCCCTGATGGACTACGTCTCGAGGTCCACTTTTAAGATGGGCGAAGACTTTATTAGGATTGAAACCAAGGAGGTCGATTACACAGAAATTTGACTAAACTTAATATGCACATAGGCACTTCTGGTCACTGTCAAAGGATAGCTCTCTGAACTAGCTTTCCAATTCCTTTCATGGTTCCCTATTCCGCCTCTGGATGCTCCTATTACACTGAAAATAAAAATGACTATAACCTCCAGAACCTGCATCCAAAAACCCAAAACCACCAATGTCCACTTCAATGTGAAAAGTAGCCTTTTAAAACTTGCAAATGCATTCCAACCCCCTCAGGCTATTTTTAGGAGTGTATGAGCTGACTTAAGGGTTTGTTGGTTTCGGTCTTGTTAGGTTTTTCCACCTTGGAACACTTTACAAGGTCATCGCATTAGTTCTTTAACAAACTGCAACAAAAAAACACAATTATAAACTTTATGTTATAAAATCTCCACTAACTATCAACAAAATGTGTGCGATGGCTTAACCATTGGCATGTGATAACCGTGGTCTAACTGTGGGCTGCAAACTCTGCAGTCACCCTCCAGTGGTTCTGGCTCATGGTACGACGACGGTGATTTGAATGTGACAACTATCCAACGATGGTGCTGCTAATGGTTCTGACTACCCGGTGCTAGCCCTGATGGTTAATCCCCACAACTACTCACATGGCATAATTCCCGCAGTGGTTACGGTTAGCAGTCAAGGGACTAACATCTGCAATGCAGTTAACTCTAAGGCTTACACACTGATCACATCGTGACTGTGGTTCTGATGCGATCAGACTCGGTGGTTAGGGCTGCGGTTAAGAATGAATTCTCCGCTTGTTCACATCACAACAGTCCCACTGCGGTCTAGAGATGGCAGTTTAGGACTCTTTATAATGTTTGTAATGTTTTTGTAATGTTTTTCATAGCCCGAGGGTTTGAAAACATAGATTTATTTTTTGTTTATGCATTGTTTGTAATACAATAACCAATAGGGTTAGGACTTAGGCCTAGTATTTAGATTTCGATGTTTTTTATGTTGTTTTAATGCATTTTAATGTATGTTTAATACATGTTCTAATGCATAGAGGTAATGTATTAGGGTTTTAGGTCTTTAGGTTTTTTGAAGTTTTCCTCCATAGATTTTAGGGCTAGGGTTTAGGTTTGGATTAGGTTAATTTTCAAAAATAACCTTTTACATCAAATTGTCACAAAGTGACATTTGCGACAATCATAAACTGAAGACAACAACCAAACCCAACAACATGGAAGACAAACCATACCTTGGTGGACTGAAGACAACCAACATGTCGACAACAAAATCCTACGAGGCGGACAACGATCCCATGTCGATGATCAACCCTGGAAGAACTGACGAAGAACACTTGTCGACAACCAGGTACAACAACATATCAACTGAACACCATGAAAATCCATAGACATCACCTAAAGAACCTGATCCATAAAAAATACTGTCGAAACTGAACGACACCAGACTGAATTGTTGACGATGACACTAAAACTATGTAACTGATCTATCGAGATCCTCCTGGATCATCCATGTGTTTGATGAAATGTTTGTTATGGATTAGCTAGTCTATATAAACTTTTTGATTCGAGATTGATTGTTAGCTTTATCATTATGTTACTTATTATTATGGAAAGTCTCAAGAAATTTTGGGCAGTGGTTTGGAGGCTAACCTAAAAAGGTGGCACAAAACCTGGGACCGCATGTTTAGAACTAAAGAATTTAGGTTAGAACCACTAGGAGCTAGGCTTATGAGTGTGCTTGGAGCCTCATAACTGCATGGAATCCATTTTAAGGGTGCATTTTTGGGTCCATGTCGATTAAAAAATCTTTCAACTTAAGGATTGACCACCTACGGTGTTTCTTTAGCTCCAAGTGATATGTAGTCCCTCTAGGATGTCAATTTGTGGTCAGTTTGTAGGCCCCACTTGCTTAACCAAAAATGGTAGGTTGGGCCATGAAATAGTGACACTCGTCTCTTGTTTACCCTGGCAGGCTTGTGAATTTGGGTAAATGTGGGAGGGATGGTTACAACATACTCACAACTAGAATAAAGCATGTAAATAACAAACCTTAAATTTGCAAGAAAAGAAAATTTTCTACAACAAAGTAGGTCAAAGTATTTACATGGTCTCTTGGCTTCTAAATTTCATATTTAGAATTATAAGGGTGTTGTAACACATCAATGAATATTAACCATGAGCTGGGTGCAAGTTTAAATGAGTTTCAGATGCAAAATGCAAATTCTTATAGGAGTCCCTGTTTTGCTATAGGAGACAGTCTAGTGAGTAGAAAAATGCATTAAGGATGTGGCTTGAAGAAAAATGATCTAAGGGGAGGCTAATAAATCATCAGTAATGCATGTCCATGTTCTCATTTCAATTATAGAAGGATTTATTTAGTAAATTGGGTGACACTGTAGAGTCTTGTGTGGCTCTGCAAAACATAAGACTATATAGTTACAACACATAGTAATGATAAACAACAATTAAATATCAGCAAACAAAGTGAAATCAATGCATGAAAATAGATGCTAGATAAGAAAAAAAATCACTAGTAAAGCTACCATATAGTGTTTAACTATTGTGCAAGAAGAAACTATTCAAAAACAAACTAATTAACCTTGCATAAAAGCAATAATTAGAAATAAAATTTGCAAAAATGAAGATGTGCATAAAAGATAATATTACAGAAGGTGTCTTGAACACCTAGGGTGGGCCCTAACCCAAGGATTCTCATATCCCTAAATGAACAATTGTCTAAGAACCAAATATGTCTTTCATTAATCATAAAATTGCTTGTACATGAAAATTCACAAAACTAAAAAATTCTTAATCTCTTAAGCTCCTACTACTTCCTCTAACTCAACTACTACTAGCATCTTCCTAATGGGTTACTCAAGCCGTATATTTATAGAATATGAGTGAGGAGAAGTCTCCCTAAAAGAAGGATTGTTTTCCCTCCAAAACTCCTAAAAAGAAAGACCATGCCCCCTGAGTGACCTCACAACTACATGGAGGAATAATTAGTGGTTCAAGCCAGCTGATTTTCATCTTCCTAGAGTAGGGGACATGTTCCATAAATATCTATAATTGGATATCTTCATTATTTATGTCCAATCTTCTCAATATCCTGCATCATAAGCACATTATGCACATAAAGCATTATAAATCTACCTAACCTTCCTAAGAAATTATTTAAGTTAAGAATATGGTATAAGTGCAAAAGAAAAATTCTAATACAACCTTTACTTTCCTAGGAAAGGCTATATGGGACTTATGTTTTACCGAAATAGGAGGCCCATCACCTAGGATGAAAATATAGTTTATATAGAAAACTCCTACAATAGATCAATCTAAAATTCAATTGTTGAGTCACCATTTGAGACTTGTTTTGGAAATTTGTGAAATTAACATTCAGATGTAGTATAAAGACAACAAGGAGGAGTGATGGGGGATATCACAAGGGATGATTTAAGAGTAGATACAATTTTTGAGAAGATTAGGCAAATACATTTACAATTATAGGAGGTTTTGAAGAAGTCACAAGAGAAATATAAGGTCAAGGATGATCAACATAGGATAAAAATGTGATTTAAAGTGGGTGATAGAGTATGGTCACAATCGAACAAAGAGAGGCTATAAAGTCATGGTAATAAAATCAAAGCTTTGGGATATAGTCCTTTTGAGATACTAGAAATGGTGGGAGATGATCCTTATAGAAAAATTATATCTTCATATATGTGCATTTACATATAGTTAAGTGTCAAACATATCAAACTCTATGAACCTTCCATCTTGGGTTAGGAAGAGGAGTAGATTATACCTTCCATAAAGGACTTAGCTCTAGTTTCTTAGGAAGAGTTGACAAAGGATACAATTTTATGGAAGATGTATAGAACTACAAGATACAGTAACATGACCTTTAGCCTATTAGGTTGAAATGATAGCTATTGGGTCCTTTGTTTTTTGTCATTTTTTTATCAATATTTGTCAAAGAAGAGCCGCGAAAATAATTAGTGGAAGTAGAAAAATAAAAACGTAAAACATGCCAAAAAGTGGGACAAAAAAAGAGAAAGCAACAAGAGAAGGAGATAAATTAGTTATCTAGCAACTTGCCAAAGTCATGGAAGAAGGATCTAGTTTTTAGTTTTGAAGGAATCAAAGCGGAAATGGACCAAGCATTCATATTTTTTCAAAGGGATCAATTTGGCCAAATCAAGCAAGCAAGATATAGATAGACAATCAAACCTATAAAGCCACATAGATTGAGCCAAACGTAGAAAATAAAGAGAGTTATACCGAAATGTTGTCAGAATGAGACCTGAGATATTTCATATTGTAATTGAAATTCAGTCTTGTCATGTTTCATTTTGGTGCGATCCTAAGCAAATCTTGCATAGTTTTCTAGATATGTATTATAAAGGATGACTTTGATATAATATAAAAGGAGTATTTCAGGGTTTATTCCTTTGTAGTTTTACATGATGATTATGTTTTGGGTGCCCCTTTTAAAATTTCTTTACTAATGATTTAGTATATTGGCTTTTATATGTCTTTGTGAATGATATATATTTTAATTCTTGAAGACCTCTGAATGACTACGTAGATAATGTATATTTCATATAATGGTCTAAATCATGAAACGACATAAAATCCCTTATACCATTAGAATTCTTGGCATGCCTCAGGTGAAACTTTTATCCCTTGTGGAGGAATGAAAATGCCAACATTGTGCTAAACTATAATAAAAATATTTGTTGGCAGCCTGAGGTTGAGGTCTTCAAAGTAAAACTTTTTGCCAACAAATGGTTTCATTGTCAGGACCCTTTAAAAATAATGTGGGGATTTAGATCATGGTGTTGACAACACTCAAGGGTGATATTCAGGAGTGGTGGTATGAGAAACATGATCCATTTATCCTACATCAAGCTCAGCTAAGACAAAAGAACTTAGATTGGGTTACGGAGGAGATCCTATTTGCAGAACCTGCATGTGATTAGTACGACATTTGTTTGGTGAAAATTTCTTGAGGAAATATATAATTGGTTGAGTAGATTGCACCATAAAATAGGAATTGGAAGTCGTGGCTGAAAATTCAGAAATTGGACAATAACTGATCTGGCTTCGTCAAACTAGCTAGACACTGACTTAACTAGAGATGTTTATTTTTGGGTCCAAGCGATTTTGGAAGGTTACATTATTTAATTTTCTATGGAGAGCCACTAGTATCTCTCTAAACATGAGGTATTTTTCAAGTATAGGCTCCAGGGAAGACTATTAAAATAAATTTCTATGTGGATCAAAGTTCTTCTGATTGAAGAGAGATTATTACCATTCCATGAAGCCAACATGGCAACATAAAACCCTAGATACTGGGGGTAGGTTTTAGGTGTTGGCTTGATGGGGCTTGGAACCAAGATTAGATTTAGATGCACTAACCAACAAAACCCTACACTATCAGCCCTTTTGGCAACAACCCACGTAGCACAGGTTGTAGTCTCACCCAAGGCAGTATTGGGGAATGCTAGAACTAGGTTTCTTCATCCAAAGGGATATGTGATGTGTTTTCTATAGATATAAGGCTTATCTTCAACTTCATGAACCATAACCATTGAAACCAATAACTTATAATAAATAACAGTTAATAAATTTATGTCCTTCGCCGATTGCACTAAACATGCATAATATCATACAAATAAGTAGATCTATGTCTTTGCGATTCTATTAACTACTTTTCCTGATTAAATGCATTCAACAGATCATAAATACAACAATTTCATAAATACATAGTAATACATAGATACACAGATATCACTTCAAAATGTGTCTTTATAATGCTTCATATTCTTAGTTACAAAGTCTTTCCAACCCTACGCACACAACTACAAGGGCTCGCGCACTCAGTTGCAGACTTACCAAGTTCACCGCCCACACAGCGACAAGATCCTTCCCCTTTGCCCAAGTACATAATAGAAAAAAATAGAGTCAACTCATGCACTTCCTTACTTAGCTTACATATGACTCCTCCTTTTATACTCTTCCTTCATTACAATACCATGGTCTGTGAACCATGGGAGGGTCTCAAAACAACTTGACTATAACAAAATAAGGGGCTTGGACCTTCCTAAATTCCCTTTGACTACTATTGACCTATGCTACTCATGCTCCACTCCTAAAAATGCGAAGACTTTGCAATATCTTTACAAACTTAACAAAACTTTAACAAAATCTCACTCAGGGGACCCTGTCCCAATGGCCCCCCAACACAAAGTCATGACTCATCCTGAGTCACTCTGCTGGTGTTTCCTCAACCTTTTCTTGCAGACTGTTGAATTCAATATTTAATGCTTGAAGATTTGTTATTCCCTATGCAGCGGCCTGGCGAACTTCTTCAACCAACTTCTCCTTGTGCCTTCGACTACAAGACCCATGGTCCTCTGTGTTTGTTGAAGGGCCTTTAGCTTGCATTCGATGGTTTGAGACAATTGGCTTGCCTCATCAGCACATAGTTGTGTTCGCACTGCAATGATGGATGCTATTCTACGTAGCTCATTGATTTGTGCCTGTAGAGTCTTTCCTTCCTAAAGCCTGGTGAACCTTTACACAAGTGGAATGGTCTATGTTATAGCTTGGATCTCATCGAACTGTAGTTGTCTATCATGGATATCCATTTCGATCTTCTACAAGTGTGTGTCCTCTTGCAGCGAGCCCCACATTTCCATTGTTTTCTCAAATAATTAGCTGCAGTCCTTAACTACAGTGGCTTGGCTTTAATGGAAGATTTGCACTACTCTCTGACCTCAGAAGTTGTGGTTGGCTGCAACTTCATTTGAATCTATGAAATCTATAGCTGCAGCTCAAACCGTACCTTTCTGATTTCCTCCTTGGATTCCTTCAATGTGGCAGCTAACTTGTGAATTTTCTCTGTAGAGGCTGCCTCGGCTAGAATTTGGAGCTCAGGGAGCTCGCTGCATACTTGGGTAAGGGTTACCTCTAACTATTTATTATGATGCATCACCTCATCGTGCAGCTGCAAGGCCAGCACTTTCTCTGCAAAAATATGTTGATTGTTAGTCTTTACTTCATCGATAATCAACAAAGCTCTTTTCTCCTAGAGGCAGAGCTCGTCTAAAATTCCTTGGTGCAACTCATGCAAGGTCTAGATAGGTAGTGTTGCAATGTTGATACTTGTGTTGGTCATATGTAGTAACCTAGCCTGATCCTCAGTTGTTTTGGCATGCAGTGAACCCTCCGGCAGCATCACTACATGGAGGTCTATAGTCAATTTCGAATTTGATGTCCCATTCCCCTGACTCACACTCACTTGACCCGCACTCACTTGGACAATGCTCACCTAGGTCAATCTTTTCTAGACCTAAAATTCCTTTAGACCCTATTGGATTTTTTCTAGTAACTGCTTGTACTAGTCCTCGATGTGCCAACATATGTTTTCAGTTGTAGAGTGGACAACATTACCTATCTCATTAAGGTCCCCCTCCATGAGGACCAATGGGTCAGTACCCAAAAACTTATCAGACTTCTACTTCTTGTGTGGTCCTGTTGAATTACGCTTATGTCTCTTCCTAATCCTGAAGGGGGACTCTAATTCCTCCGATCCAACATAAGGGTTTGCGCCCCCTTTCCTCTTCATCTGCGGTTTCTACTTCCAAATCTGTGCACTCTATATCAAGCTCTTTGAGGTCAATGGTGACCTACGTTGTTTTTTCCTGCACATATTTTTCCTTCTAATGTTCCTTCTCTTTCTTAGAAGCCTTCTATGCTTTTTTCTTTGCCTTTCTTGGCCTCTGTTGCAACGACTATTTTCCTTGTTTCTACTTCTATAGCCTTACTTGTTCCCATGGCTTCGCTAGATAGGGTGAGCCAATCACCCGACCATTGGTTGTTGACCCCCATAATATCATCCTCTGCAACTAAATAAAGCAACTTGTGCCATGTTCTTGTGGCATCCTTCTTCGCGCGCATGAACAGATTGTGAAAATCGGCTTTGAAGTTTGCTACATATTCATATTGCGCATGTAGGGAAGTTGACAACCATGGTCATTAGTTTATTACCATGCGTAGGTCAATCTCGACTAGGACCCAAAACATTCTATTCTCCATCAGCGTTGTGTGCTCCTTAGAGGCCCACAGTGAAGTGTACCACACAAATCCACAAACATCAGGATCTATTGCGGGGAACTGTTAGTTGCCTAGTGTGTGCCACACAACCAGTGAAATAAAAAATAACAACCAAGCATAGTGGAATGCCTTGCCGTCCTCCTGGGCTTCATGGAAATCCACCAAGAATTATTTACACAGATAGCATGCCTATTTGTACTAGACGCCCTTGCTGCACTGCACATCCAAGGAAAAAACCAAGGCCAGTACTTCATCTACACGACACTTTCTCATTATTTTTCCTACCAAATTGGAAGTAGGGAACCTCACAAATTTGTCAGATATGGATCTAATAACATAGCTCCGAGACTTTTTCACTAACCCAAAGTCACTCTTCATTTGGTCCGCCAACTTCTTTTCCTGCGAGTTGCCCACAAAGGCATCATCTGGGTTCATGCCTTGATGGAGGAGTGCGGTGATCCTCTTGATTAACATCTCATCAATGGGGATGGGTGTCCCTAGCCATAGATACCCATCATGCACCAATGCCAACAATTGGCACACACAAATCGTGTTGATATTACTTCGCCCAAAATGAGGCACATACAACATATTTAAAAGACCTACGCACTGGATTCCAACCACCCACTTCATTGGCTCTACCCTTGTGACTCCCTCTTCTTCATAATATATGGATCTCAAATAATTGTTCGGCTAAAAATGAGTGTGCTTCGCGAAATCATTCAAATCCCATTCCTCCATCTTCAAATATGGTACTCAAGCCAACAACTTGTCCTCTATGGGTACATTCTCAGGTAATAGCGGAGTGACTACTAGATATTTTAATGCATCCGGGTCCTTAGAGATGTTGTATGTTGGCTTCCTTGGTGGCATGTAAGGAGGAAATCTAGAGATAGGTACTACTTCTTATGTAGGGATATCCTCCAACCCCTCAGCTAATTCTTATTCCTCTGAATCCTTAGGGTCCATAAGTTTCTTGTTTTTGTCCATCTTCCCTTTTTGCCTTTGATCTGTAGGTATCTTTCTAGGGGACTGGTGCACTGGTGGAGGCTGGGGCTTCTTCTGCTTTTTATCTCCTACCGCAAAGGCAATAGGTTTTGGCCTTGGTGACCTGGGTGCTATAGCAGGAACTAGTGGTGTGGCATTCATCTTAGCCAAGCTCTCCCATAAGAGTTTCTTCTGCAACTTGGAAAAATCTCCCTCAAAAACAAGTCCCCTCTATGAGAAAATTCTTGCTCTACCTCTTGCCAATCTCATCCAAACATACTACAACCTTTTATGCTCAAACTTAGGCGCAAAATCTCAAGAAAATCTCTCTGGAAGAAAAGTGTCTGAATGTGGAGTGGGGTGATGTTTTATAGCCCTTTTTTAATTCAAATCCATTGATACCCTCCATATCTCCCTCATGAATTCTCTTTTGGCAGAAAATTTCCAAAGATATGCTCCTTAAATGCTTTTCCCCGCTCACTTTAATGGAAAAATAGTCATCCAATCATCTACAGTGCTTCCAACGATCATTTTTTGGCTAGGCTACATGGGACCTACCTAACCAGCATAGCTCCTTCATCGCATCTCTCATCTGCACCTTTCTCCTAACCATCACACAACCTAATCTCTTCACCAAGCTTTTCTCTAGGCATAGTAGTTTATAGTCTTGTACTTCCCTCCAACTGCCTAAAGTACTAAGGTTTTCCTACATCCATGTAGTCATCGTGCAGGGGCAGGATTGCTCCTGTACAACTTCAACCAGCTCCCATTGATTCTTTCTGGTAATAGCTCCCCATTCAGCTTCGCGGGCTAAACTACACCTCCATCTAATCTCCTTTACGATGTATGGTCCCAACCAATGCATATGAAACTTTCCTGGGAATGTAGCAAACTTGCTATCATACATGAACACTAAGTCGTCAATTTTAAAGGTGCACTACTTAATGTGGAGATCATACCACACATTTTCTCTAGTCTTCTGCACTTGCTGATGAAAACTTGCCAAGAATCAATCTTCTTCTAACTCAAGTATCTGTGTGAGGCATTCTTTCATTATATCCCGATCTTCCATCTTTGTGACTGCAATAATCCTCAAGCTGGGCACTAAGTACTCCATTGGCATCATCACTTCTTGTCCATAATCCAGTTGAAATGGTGTCTGTCCAGTCAATTTCTTACATGTAGTTCTATATCCCTAAGAACAGTTGGTATGCGCACATGCCAATGATTCCTATTAACATTCCAGATCTTTGTCAAAGTATTCTCCAGGATATTATTGAAAGCTTCAGCTATTCCATTTACTTGAGGATGGTATGGGGTGCTTTCTGATGATACATCTAGAATTCTTCTAGTAAATAGTCAGTCGTTTCATTTAGAAAATGAGAACCCCTGTCGCTCATCAAAATCTTAGGACAACCAAACGTAGATAGAATGTACTCTAAAATAAACTTCGCAGTTGTAGTTGCACTACAATCCTTCACAGGTTATGCCTCAACCTACATGGTCAAGTATTTTGTTGTCTAAATGATGTAGTGTGCTCCTGTCTTCCTTCCTGGTGGTTCAATAGGTCCCAAAAAATATATTGCCCATTTCTGGAATGCCTGTAATGAGACTTGTAGGTTCAGAGGCAATTCATCCCTTCATAAAAACTTTGTGGTCCTCTGACAGACATCACATGCCCTACAATACTCCTTTTAATCTTTGTGCAGAGTTGGACACTACAATCCAACTCGTAGGATCTTTTACGCAGTCACTCTTCCAGCATAATGTCCTCCAGCAACTCCTCCATGTGCTTTGGCGAGAACACTTTGTATTTCATAATCTAATACATACCTACATCAAACTTCATATATCCCCATTTTATACAAGTGCCCTGCAATTACAAAGAAATCCATAACCCTGACCACCAATTCCTTCTTCTCTTGCATCATATATCCTTTAAGAGCTACACCCATTGATAGAAATTGGATTATATATGAAAAATTTTTATTTGCAACACACACATCAATGAGCTACGCGTCAAGCAATCCTTCATCAAGATTTTTAGGTTCTTCACCATTTTCAATCCATGAAAGGTGATCAGGTCCAGCATTTAGTATTCCTAGCTGTTATAGCTCCAAATCTCACTCTTATGGTTTGTGATGCTGCACTTATGGCCTAGGGCAACCCCTCCTTCCAGACCTGGTCCAAAAATTTAAAAAACAGTGTTTTATTCCCTATACGCGACTTTGCCCTGTGTTAAACGCGTGTACACGCGGGTATGTCATACCCAACCCGCATGTATCTATTAAAACACTTAAAAAAATATAATTTCCTCTTTTTCGGGCGGTGATCGCGGGTTTACCTGCTGGATCACCTGTTAGTGCCCGTGGCCCAACTGTTCCCAACCAACTCCTAACTAAAAAACTACTTTGGAGAGGGTATAAAAAGACATCAAAGGGAAGGCCAAGGAGAGAGAGAAAGGAGAGCAAGATTATTATGCTGAGATTTTTCCCTTAGACCAGGTCTGAAGTCCTTGGTGCATCCTGCACTTCCCCCATTTTGCATAGGAAACCCTTGTTTCCATGTGTATTGGTGATCATTCATCCTTGACATCATCATTGAGTAAGACTTGGAAGGAGCTCTTGTTGGAGGCTGGAGGCTGGAACGAATCCGGGAGGAAGCTTGCTTGGAGCCTGCTGAAGGTGTTCAGGTGATATCTTTCTGATATATGTACTTTATTTGCCTTTATATATAAAGAAACACGTCTTTGTTCCCGAATAATCTTTCTTTATGCTTATGAGATTCTTGTGTTGAATTCTTATGAAAGTAGTTACTTAAAGATTTTTTATAACTAACTTTATAGCATAAAGATGATTTATACATAAACTTCTATACATGTACTGTTGTGTTCTTTGATTTGTTTGTCTTGCAGGTCAGAGAAAGAAGAAGGGAACTCCAAGAAGGGTTTGCACCCTAACGGTCTTCTCGAACGTAGGACCTTAGGTATGTACCCTAAACATTAAGAATTTGCTTAAAAGTAAAAAAGATGGCTGTGTGCGTGTGTTTCTTTGTATAAGCAATTTTCAGTCTGGTAGAGTCTTAGCCCAAAGGACCCTAGGGGTACTTTCCCTTCAACCAGAATTGGCGACTCCACTGGGGACAACACTCTTGTTGTTCCTAGTTTGGGTAGTCCTCAAGCCAATCAAGGCTCAGTCCCTCTGTTTGTTGGTTCTGACTGTCTGATATTTTCTTGAACTCCAAGCTTTTCCAGTTTTTCAGTTTGTGTTTTTTATTTTTCTTGAAACACTTCATATACGCACTTTTTCTGGATTACAGAAGCGTATATACGCAAGTTTCACTAAGTAAACCCGCGTATACGCAGGTTTCCTTAGTTACAGTCGCGTGTACACGCATTCTGCAAATAATTGCAGGCGCGTATATCACATAATTTTCAAGATTTATAATTTTTCTTTTGCTGAATGTCTGTCTGGTGGTTTGGGTCAGTTTAAAGCAGTCAATTCCCAGTGACAGTTCTCTGTTTAACAGGGGGCATCTTGTTTCGAACTCTCTCTAGTTATAAGGAGTGCTAGTCTTGTTTTTCGTTGATTGCAAGCGTCATTGATTTTTGACACACAAGGTTTCTGTTTAAGAATCTTGATTGCTCTGTTTCGGCAGAGTGGGAAGATTGTCTTAAAATCTTTGTGTCCATTTTGTTTTCATGACATTTGTGTTTGCTTAACGAAATCATTTTTATGACCATTTGCTCCTTCGTTTCGGGAAAGTTGTTTGTTACCATTTCCTTGAAACTTGTCTTTTGATTTCTTGGACTTTCATTGCTGCTTTTGATTGTCAAAAGCGATTTCGAACACATTTTATTTTTGTTGAGTTCTCATCATTTGGAAGGTGTCAATTCACAAAAGTGTTTGGTGGCTTGTTTATCAATCATTAGTGTCAGTTTTTTTTTGAGAGTTTTCCTTTGAAAAAGACTTTTTGGTTTGATTGAAAGAAAATCTTTTGAAAGTTTTTGAGTTTCGCTTTCTTAAACTTGCTTCTCATCTGATTTCCTTTTTTGCGAAGTGAAAGTGCTTTGTTTTTTATCTTAAAACTTGTTTTTATTGTTTGGACGAAATGATTAGTAACAAATCATCTTCTATCTAAGCATTTCAGTGGCAAGACAAAATTTGGTAAAGCAGCAACTTTCCTTCTTTGTTTTTAGAGTAGTCTTTGAATCATGCACCCACATTTAGTTCTTGCATTAGGGAAAGATTTGCATCTCTTTTTAGGCATATTTAGTTTTGTTAGTTTTTGTGAGTGTGGAGTCTGAAAAGAAAAAGGAAAAAATTTTTGTTTATATTACAAGTGCCTTCTGAACCTCATAGAAATTGCTATTCATCGAAAACAAAAGTGCATGTGCATGTAGCTAGGTTTTATTAATTTCTTTTGCGTCCATAAAACACCACAAGTTTCACCTCCATTACCTTTGACTTAAAGAACAGCCTAATAAAATCAAGCGCTTAATTAAAATCCACTAGAACTTTTTGTTTTAGTTATTACACCAACAAGTTTAGGATTTTAGGGCCTTGGATTAGGCGAGTGGAGAGTTAACTCTCCAAGGCCACACAAAACGTCAAACATAAGAGTCTGATTAAAGAGAGTAAATCCAATAGCGTTAGGGAGACCAGGAAAGCTCCGGATCTGGGAGTTAAGCACGAGGGTCTGTGAAGACAGGGAAGAGAGATACCCCCTCTCCTACTTGTCCGAACTTACCTCACGACTGTTCCGCCTGGCTTCTGCGACGAGTTGGTACCCATAGTTGCCTCTCCTAGGGATCTGCATAGGTGGCTGCGGAGGGGAATCCCGTGGCACCTGAGGTCGACGTTGTATCACTCTCGACAGTACTTCCGGAGGGCACCCTTGCGAAGCTTGGGGGCTTGCACCGGCGCAGACTGTTGTTAGGAGGTCAGCGTAACTTCCTCTGATACCTTCGCTGATAGGACTGGGCCCTCATATTCCCAGACTATCCTCGGAAGGCCCTTTGATTCACTTTCTCGTATTTTGGTGTCCGGTCTCAATCACCCGGAGCGGAAATACTTGAAAGTTGTTTGACTGGCTGTATCTTTAGGAACTTTATACTGTGTGCTCTGTGCTCCTAGTCGGCTTAGCTTTTAATTTTTTTGAGTCTTTTCTTAACAAAAAAAATTCAAAGTGGCTGACCGGTCTCCAAGACGGTCTCGAAGACTTCGTGGTCTCTCGCCACCTAGTTTAGAGCCTTCTCCTAGAAGGCGCAGAGGGAATACTACCGGTGGGGTCCGTCCCACGCCGGCTGACGCATCGGGGATTGATCCTCCTCTCGGGGATATTAGCGGCCAAGCAAGGCCTGGTACTTTTGAACAAGAGAGGGACGCTCCAGTCTTTTCTCAAGTTCACTTTCAAGCGGAGGATAACGTAGAGGTAGAAGAACTTTCAGAATCATTAGTGATTCCAAATTCTCCACTACCATCTAGTTACCCAGACGTATTGCAATACGTTGGGCCTCCATTATATAGACCAGCGAGTCCAGGTTACGCTACGCGCTTACCATTTATGATCACTACTGGAAGCATGGCTTCCACGAGTGCTGCGACTATGCAAACCCCAACATCGGTGCAAGGGGGAGGAACCATTTCCATCCCCTCCGCTTCCTTGTTCGGATCGTTTGCTAGCACATATTTGGTTGGGTCTACCTCCATTCCGTCCACGAGTGGAAATGCCCAAACCAATGCTTTTAGTACTGGTTCCTTCCTTTTTGGCACCCAATCACAGGGTATTCCGTCAGTTCCGTTCAGTGCCGCTACGTCCATGA
Organism: Pinus tabuliformis; assembly: GCA_031772625.1. NCBI lineage: Eukaryota > Viridiplantae > Streptophyta > Pinopsida > Pinales > Pinaceae > Pinus > Pinus tabuliformis. The sequence goes on along the minus strand of CM062819.1, from coordinate 1,308,885,695 downwards.
TGGGCGGATCGGCTTCATTTCAGGGTTTTCCTTTTGGAAGTGGTCATATTCCACATTCCAACCCAACGGTAGGATCCATGCCTTTTTCTTCAATAGGACAAAGCAGCAATCCTTTCCAAGGTTGGAATAACCCTGGGGCTAGTAACGCAGGAACTGCGAATCCATTCATTGGCCAACAAGGAAGTAGGCCGTATTCCACGGTTAGCATGTTTCAAAGTATTCCTCCCCTCGCTTCGGCTTGGAACCCATATCAGGGGTTATCAACTCCTTACAATTCTATAGGAGGAAACTTTGCAAGCTATGGAGCTTATACGGCAGGAGTTGGTCAAACTCCGAATTTTGCTGGACCACAAGGCTTGCCCTTTGGTTCAGCTGGTTCTACTGGTCACTTGGGGCAGCCTGGTGCCTCTCAAATCCCAGGACAATCTTTTCAGAACTTGGGGAGTTCTGCCCAGTCTGGGTGGAATCCCCTAGGTCCTCCTAGGCTTCCATTTCTGGCAACGTTAAACTTGCCAGATCTCACTAAGCTAACGAACGACCCTATCAGATACAATCCAGCCTGGCCTCCGGTCCCAACCAAACTCCCTTCGGACATCCCAAAATTTGAAGGGAAGAGTGGTGAAGATCCGGGCGATCATGTAACCACATTCCATTTGTGGTGCTCATCTAACTCCCTCATCGAAGATTCGGTTAGGTTGAGACTTTTTCAGCGCACCTTGACTGGTAATGCGGCTAAATGGTACATAGAGTTGCCAGGGGGCAGCTTTACATCGTTCGCAGACTTAGCTAATATCTTCTTGAATCACTTTCAGTTGCCTGTCCGCTATGATGCCGGAACTGAACTTCTGGCTACCTTTCGTCAGGATAAGGCAACCCACATTTCTGATCACATACAGGAATGGAGACGGAGAAAAAGGCTCATTAAAGCCGAAATCCCTCCGGAGTACCGTCTAGAGTGGTTTTTGAAGTCTTTGCAACCTGAGATCTCCAAGGATGTCTCCATGTCTGGGGTCTATTCTGAGGAGCAAGCCATTTTCAGGGCCCAGCAATTAGAACTGATCTACTCTCAGTCTGGGATCCTCCAAAAGTACTTGCCAGATGCTCCTGGATCTAAGGTTGATTTAGCTAAGCCAAAGCCAGGTCCGCATGCGGATGGTATCGTGGGGTCTGTAGACTCGACTACAGTGAACTTGTTGAATCAATTGCAGCAGTTGTCATTACAAACTGCTCCTAACAACCAAGTCACAATGTCTAATCCTCCTGCTTCCCAAAATTCTTCCATTAACGCCGTCCAATCCGATAACCCCAAAGGAAATCAAAATTCCAATGGGAAAAAGAAAGGACGTGGTAAAAAGAAGAACTCGGATGGGAAGCCCGATGCAAATAAATCCGGCAACAACGCTGGTGGTGGTAAGGGTGAGTCGAGAAAGAAAGTCAAGTTTCCTTGCAAGTTATGCAGTGGGGACCATCTAACTCATCTTTGCCCTAGAATCGAAGACGCTCAGCGCTTGTTAGCACAGCAAGGGACTTCTAGTTCGCAAGCTGTGTTGACTAACTCGTTTCCCCAAGGGCAGCAACTTCTTGCTGGCGCAAATTCGAATCCTGGGACCTCCTCAGGGGGCAACCAGGAAGGGGAAAAAGCATCAAATGTTTTTATGATAGGTTCAAACGTTAACGTGACTACTCGGTCACGTGATTATGGTGAAGCCGAAACATCTAAGGATAAAACGGTTCCCGGAAGTAATGACCTTCATATCGAGCGACCTCCTGTTGAGACTGTACCTAGGATACCGAAAGGTTCCGCCAAACGCGCGACAATTAACCCCAATGCTAGAGCTGCTCAAAATTACTCCATTGTGGAGGATTTGGCTCAAAGCCCATGTGCTATGTCCGCTTTGGAAGTTCTCCAGTCGTGTCCGTCTCAGAGAAGTGCTTTACTCTCCGCCATTGGAGCAGTCGATCCAGCTAACTCTCTAGTGCTCTCTTTTGACATGTCAAATGTCAAAAAGAGACTCCCTCATCATATGGCTTTTCAGGTAAAGTCAACATACCGGAAAATCAATATTTTTCGCACCGTTATAGATGAAGGAGCTTCCACATGCGTCATGTCCATGTCTTGTTGGAAGGCTATTGGTTCACCTTCGGCTGTTCCTTCACCAACCGTCTTAACTGCATTTGATGGCCATTCTCACAAGCCGCATGGGATTATCCCGGCCTTTCCTATACGTGTTGGAGGGAAGGTCGTTAATATCGAAGTTGAAGTCGTAGATGCTAACCTAGACTATAATCTCCTATTAGGAAGGAACTGGGTGTACGAGATGGAAGCCGTTGTTTCGACTTTGTTTCGTGTCATTTGCTTTCCTCATGAGGGGAAAATCGTTAAGGTTGATCAATTGGACTATGCTCCAATCGATCCTCAAGCAACCTCCGACTCTACTGTTCCTTTGGTGGATAACCCTCGCCCGCCGACTGAGAATTTAGGAGTAGGGATGTATTCCTCATTGATGGGTACGTTTGATCTTCCCTCTCCTTTTGCAAGAATCAATGCTATTTCATCATCCAAGGAATCTTCTCGAGAGGAGTTCTTCCGAACTCATCATTTTTCCGACCCTTGGACCTTGCCTTCACCTACGACCACATTAGTTGAAGGGCAAGTTAATGGAATGGCGTTTCCTATATCTGCAGCTGAGCTTAGATATCAGGCCATCGTAGACTCTGCAGATAACCATTCTACTCCTTTTTCCGAAGAGGAGCTAGATGGTCATGTGGCCCCCGCTTGGAGCTTTGATTCTAACTCTGCCTTGGACTGCTTAGATTCGGTTCTACCTTCTGAAGAAGCAATCCTCGAAATTATGATGGGTATAGATCGACCTTGGGAAGACTTACACCATCGCTCATATTTTCTTCCTCCATTGCAGGAAGTAGAATCTAGATTCTCCGAGCTCGTTGGTAGTGATGTTTGTACGGTATCGAACCCTTTGGCTCCAACACACACACGTGCTGAAGGTAATATGTCGGTAATCTCAAAAACGATACCTATAAACATCTCTAAAAATCCTAACATCATCGAGAATATCTTCATCGGAAGTGAGTGTTCCCCTGAAGAAATTCAAATTTACACCGACCTATTCAAGGAATATCGTGATGTATTTGCTTGGTCTTATGAGGAAATGCCCGGCATTGATCCTTCTATAGTCCAACATGAGATCAAGACGTACGAAAACGCAAAACCGATTCGTCAAAGGCTTCGGCCGGTTAACCCTAGGAAAGCAGCGGCTATCAAAGCTGAGGTTGAGAAGCTGCTAAGGGCGGGTTTTATATACCCTGTTCCTCTTACGGATTGGGTTTCGAATCCAGTCCCTGTGGACAAAAAGCAAGGAACAATCCGCGTATGCATCGATTTTAGGGACTTAAACAAGGCTTGTCCAAAAGACAATTACCCCACACCATTTATTGATCAAATTATTGACGAGAGTGCGGGTAATGCGATTTTCTCGTTTATGGATGGTTTCTCAGGTTATAATCAAATCTCTATTCGTCCTGAGGATCAGCATAAGACTGCCTTCATATGTCCCTGGGGTACCTTTGCATATCGAAAGATGCCCTTCGGTCTTAAAAATGCTGGAGCCACCTTTCAGCGGGCCATGTCTTACGCTTTCCACGACATCATACATATCATCGAGGCATACTTAGATGATCTCGCTGCTCGTTCTCGAAAGAGAACTGATCATCCTAGTCATCTTCGATTAGTCTTTGAGCGATGTCGTTTTTACAAAATCCGGTTGAATCCTAATAAGTGCGTTTTCGCGGTTACATCAGGTCGGTTGTTAGGGTTTATAGTTTCCAATGAAGGGATTCGGGTTGATCCCTTCAAGGTTGAGGCAATAGTTCAGTTGCCTCCCCCGTCTTCAATTCGTCAACTTCAAAGTCTTCAAGGGAAGGCCAATTTCTTAAGAAGGTTTATAGCAAACTATGCCGAGATCACTAAAGGGTTCATGCGTTTGCTACGAAAAGGAGTTCCATTCCTGTGGGACGACTTTGCGCAGCGGTCGTTTGATGCTTTGAAAAAGGCATTAGTCTCTGCCCCGCTTTTGAGTCCACCGGATTACGGTAGAGACTTCCTTTTATATCTCGCTGCAGCAGAATCTACCATTGGTATGGTTCTAGTTCAGGAAGACGATGCTCTTGTCGAGCACGTGATTTATTATTTGAGCCGAGGCTTGATAGGCCCTGAACTCCGCTATTCTCCAGTTGAGAAGTTGGCCTTGGCAGCAGTCCATGTTGTCCAGAGGCTCCGTCATTACATTTTGCTACGCAAAACTTTTGTCTTAGCGGCAGTCAATCCATTCCAATTTGTCCTCAGTAGGCGAGTGATTGGGGGCAAATATAATAGATGGATAGTCATTTTACAAGAATTCGACCTCGAGTTCTTGTCTGCCAAGTCTAAGAAATCTATGGTCTTCGCGGAGCTAATTTCTGAGCTTCCTTGTGGAGAGGATGTTGTTTATGAGGAAAGTTTACCCGACGAACATATATTCCTCATCTCTTCACAAGACCCTTGGTATGGAGATATCATTGTTTATCTCCAGACTTCGAAGTTTCCCTCTACTTCCTCCAAGGATGAACGCCGCAAGTTACGTCACCTGGCTAAAAACTATGTTATCATTGGTGACACTTTATACCGTCGAGGGGTTGATTCAATTCTTCGACGTTGTTTAACCTTAGAGGAAGCAGAGTCTGTTCTTAATGATTGCCACAGTGGAGCTTGTGGTGGTCATCTATCCGGGCTTGCTACAGCCCAGCGCATCTTACGTGCCGGCTACTTTTGGCCTTCACTCTTTAAGGACTGTGTGGAAGCGGTAAAACGCTGTCACCCGTGTCAAATTTTTACTCGCAAGATGCGCGCACATCCAGCTCCCCTTTTTCCCGTTGTCACCGTCGGTCCCTTTACTAAGTGGGGTATTGATTTTACGACTTGTAATCCGCCTTCAGCGGCAAATCACAAGTACATTATCGTGGCTGTAGACTACTTCACGAAGTGGGCTGAAGCCATGCCTACTTATAAGAACGACAGTGACACGGCAGCTTTGTTTCTTTTCAATCAAGTTATCTCAAGATTCGGTATCCCAAGAGAGATTGTCACTGACCATGGCAGTCATTTCCAAAATCAGCTAATGTCCGAATTGGCTTTTAAATTAGGTTTCCGTCAAGAGCATTCGTCTCCTTACTATCCTCAGGCCAATGGACAGGTCGAGGCGGTCAATAAAACTCTTAAGACGATACTCCAACGGACAATCGATAAAATTCGGTCCAATTGGCACATTATGTTGTATCCGGCTCTTTGGGCATACCGAACCTCCGTTAAAACGGCTACTGGTTTTACTCCTTTTCAGTTAGTTTACGGGGTGGAATCTATCTTTCCGGTTGAATGTGAAATTCCATCTCTGAAATTGGCTGTCGAGCTTCTTCCTGAGACTTCGAGTCTCGAGTAGCGCCTAGTTCACCTGGAACATCTCGATGAGCAGCGTCGAGATGCCGCCACGACGAATGAGGCCCATAAGAAAAGGGTCAAAACTCAGTACGATAAGTCTGTCCGACCTCGTGTCTTTTCTGAAGGTGACCTTGTCTTGGTCTATGACCAAGATAAGGACGCCTTGGGGGTAGGCAAATTCAAGCCTATGTGGTACGGTCCTTTCATTATCAAACGAGTCTTAGAAAAAGGATCGTATGAGTTAATTGATTTCGAAGGAAACAAGCTGGCGGAGCCCCGAAATGGGCTCTATTTAAAGAAGTATTTTGCTTAGTTTTACCAGGCAATGGCTTCTTTGTATTTTATGTATATTTGTACATATCTTATCGAGCGTTTTTCTGATATCAGCACTTTTGGTCTGCTTTGGCAGGTGTTGATGGATGATTTGGTTTATTTTGGATTCGCCGATGGTGCTAGTCGGCACACTCGGAATCTTGCTTCCGCAGCTTGGGTACTTTATTACCCAACTGGTCAGTTGATGACATCGAGAGGCGTGTGTATCGGTCCTGCTTCAAACAATATGGCCGAGTATACAGCTGTTATCAATTTATTATCCGAGGCAATCTCTTATGGGATCGACTCGTTGGTAGTGTATCTTGATTCTCAATTGATAGTGTCTCAGTTAAATAACATTTATCGGGTTAGAGATCCATCATTATATCGCCAATATTTAAGGGTGAGGTTGTTGCAAAGATCATTTATTTACATTAATTATTTGCACATTCCAAGATCTCAAAATTGGTTAGCTGATTCTATCGCTAATCAAGCATTAGACTGGCATATCAATCATTCATCATCATAAAATCATGCATCAAAAAGTTAAACTGTATATATATATATATCGCAAAGCGTCTCGAGTGTACATATGTGTGTCCAAAAATATACAAAATTGGGACTCAAATGCCCATAATCATGTCAGGCATATCTAATGCCTCGGCTCTGGATGAGCAGCTAAATAACTAACTATAGCATTGGCCACGCGCCGAAAAACGCGAACCCAGTCACGTGGCATCCCAACCACATGACGCTGCATATCTGGAGGAAGGTCCTCTATCTCGGCCATCGGTACTTGATAGCTCAATCTCGCCAAGTGTCGCTGGACGTTGGCGAGGGTCCTTTCCGCATCCGCAGCCGCCTCTTCGGCTCCTCGGCCACGCCGTCCGTGCCGTGGGAATCCATCTGGTCGCACAGGCCCAATGTCTGGAACATGATCATCATATCAGTCATTTGAATCTCATCAAGAAAAAAAAATATATTTTTCAAAGTTCATCATTATGCTTGAAAAATCCTAAAAATCCTAAAAATCAAAAAATCTTAGCGATCTCGCCCCATGCTGCATCTGGTGGCAGCACTAGGTCAGGATCTCCTCGGAAATCCAGTCCAGCATAGGGGTAGTCGTCTATGGCGATGATCTGTTGCTCCCACCAAGCAAAAAAGTCGTCGTCGAATGCATTCCTGGGCACTTCCCCACCCCCCAGACGTTTCATCAAGTCAGCCCACCGGCCCATACGTGGATCACGTGGACTACTGATGGGAACTGCTACCCTGGGGCGGAGTGCGGGAACCTTCTCGAAGAAAAACGTGCATAAAATGGTTCCGTACCCAAAGTTCTTGGTCTGTCCCTTCCTGATAGAAGCAAGCTGCTCCTTCATATTGGCAAGTAGAGGAGTACACCAGTCAAACACCGTGGTGAGACAGTCCACTGCTACGCTCATGTTTACCCGTGATGCCTGATGTAGCGAAGATGACCCGTTCACTCGAGCTATGGTGAACAGGATTATCCGCAGTGACAAACTCGCCACGTGTGGGATCGAGATCTGACTCCCGACCTTCCGATGACCTGGGCAGTAAAGTTGTACATAGTCGTCTACGCTGAGACTATTCCGGGTCCTGCCCCGGGAGTGGACTACCTCTCCCCTTCGGGAAAGGCCCGTGATGAAATATATATCTTCCACTTCTATCCTGAGTGGCATTTGATCAATCATAAAAGCTTCTTCCTCGACATCCCAATAATCAATAAGTCTCTCGAGCAGACGCACATTTGCTTTCATATTCGGCAACTTGAAGAATTTTAACAATCCGCATCCCCGTAAGGCATCTAATGCCTCATCATTGTCCATAACTTCATTATCTACAGCTGAGTGCTCTCTTTCACGCCATGTGAGAGTCATCCTGGAAGAAAAAATCATTTTCATCCATTAGTTTTTTGTATAAAAAATTTTCGCTGCGCACACGCGGTTTACCCTATACACAGTCGCGTGTAGGGCCGTCGTATACGTGATTTATATACATCCAACCCGCGTGTACGCCGCAGAGCAATTTTTTGCAAAAATCTAACGGTGAAACATTAATTAAACTTCCTAAAAACTATCACAATTGATTGCAAGACAAGTTTAGTGCTTACCTGGAAGTTTTCGGCAAGTTTGAACGGTTGAATAAGTCACGGGGAAAGTTTGCTCCTTTTGCTCCACAATTTGCTCTCCAAGTCAAACGGTGAAAATGGTAAGTCCAAAATTTCTTTTTATAAGTTTTGAAAATGCAAAATTTTTTCAAAATTTTATTTTGTTTGGTTTCATGTCACTTTTAACTTGGGAGCTTGGAATGTCGAGATTGAGTTGTTTTTCAGGACATTTTGGACATTTTTCGACGGTTCGAGACGGTTCCATGACTGCTGACCCGTCATGGCAGGTATCGTGTTCTCACTGGCATATAGGTTAGGGACACCATTTTTCCGTTGCATTATGCATACTAGCCTCCATTTGACCGATACATCTGCCGTAGGGTCGACCCCATCATGTTATGGTTCGCAAGCCATTTTCACTCGCCGATTCTTTAAATCATGACATGATGGTAGAGCCATCCTTTTACATGGGCATCCTAGTTAGCACCTCACTGACATTTGTTGCCCATGCTGCTTCGTTTTGAGTAGGCTCGGGAGTCCTCCGTAGTCCCGCCATGACTTATGCGTTGAAGACTCATTCTTCTTTGCTTCTTCGCTTCGTTCTGGCCTTATACCCTAGAGGCTCCTGTGTGTGTTGAGTTGTACTTCTGCATTGCATGTTGACCATTTGCACCTTTTGGCCTATAGCCGGCTTCACTTGGACTCATGTTTAAGCCCACTTTTGACCATGACATCTGCAAAAATCAACTTTGCATACCCTTGACCTCTGCAGCTTGACATACCCAGATCCGTGGAAGGGACATACCTCTGAGTGTCACTGACCAGTTTTTCACCTCCCTGCATTGAGCATAGGAACGTTCCTTTCCCAGGAACTAGATCATCTGTTTCACCGACACTCGTTCTTTCCACTGTACCATAGCATTCTTTTATTCTTTTTCCGGCTTATCAGAAAAAGACAAAAAAATTAAATATTCCAAAAAGAGCGGGAACAGGGACATTACTTCCATTTATTGTTGGCAGCTAGAGTCAGTCGTGTCGCCCTTGAACAAAGCACTCAAAACAAAGTCTCCTCCGCATGGGTGGGATTTAGTTTGACTTAGGTAAGCCATAACCTTGTTATCGAGTCAGTTCTCCCCCGATTGGTTATCTCTTCCAATCATATGGAGGGTTCGTTCGTGCCTCCTGCATGACGAACTTATACAGATTCATTATATGCTGCCACATAGTCACATTGAGTCGTGCTTTTGTTCAAGGGAAGTTAGCCTGAGTCGGCCTTTCTGCGGTGTCTCTTGACTCATTTTTCAGTCGGCCATCCCTGGTTGTCAGTGTCATGTCTATCATCACATCAGTTATATTGGTCCTTCACTCGTGCCGGTTTGAGAAGGTCCCCATTGACTTCTTGCTGGCGGGTCTTGTCCTTATCGACGACGACACATTGCTCTGAGGGCAGACCTAGAGACCGCACCCTGGCCCTATTTTCATTATTGATAGGTCACCTTGTTCTCAGCATCGATCAGTATCATGGGTCTTTGACTGAGTGGTTTCCCTTGTGTTCGACATCAGCATACATTATCACACATTGGGATTCGTGCAGTACCTTGGTTTCCATTTGACCCTATTGGTGGATACCTCGCCTCTGTGTCAGCTTTCATTATTGGTTGGTTCAGAGGGTTTCTGCCGTGCGCTAGCCACATCTTGTGTACGCCGGAAACGTACTTCGGTTGGGTTACTACATCTTTTTCGTCCGATTCCTTCCACATTATTGGCCTACGGGTTACACTCGCGCTAGATTGATGGAGGATGCCTTAATGCCTTCCTTCTAGCGGATCTTTCCCTATCGACTCCGACTCATTGCTCTGGGGCAAAGATCTAGAGTCCATTTGGCAGTACCTTGGGGTTTGCAGTCATTAGTGGCAGATTCCTCGCTATCGACAGTGGGAAACCATCATTGTCTCCTGATTGATAGATTCTTACAGGTGTTCGACTTCAGCTCATCTATTCACACTTGTTAGATTGTACTGGGTACCTTGACGCTCATTATCATTATCGGTGAGTAGTCTCGCGTTTGTTAACGGTATACATCAATGACCGGTAATCAAACGATTTCTCACATGGTCGACTTCAGATCATTTATTCCCATGGTGTAGAAATGTACCACGGCGGTCGGTGAAGACCTCAGGTTGTATCAGCATTCATTGGTTCACTTGACAGTTGCTCCTGTTGCTGCTAGTTGATGCCATTCCACCTTATATGTTGCAGTCAGTCATGGCGACATTCTATATGCTGGCACCTGAGTTTGCAGTGTAGTACCATCCTATTCCATCATGTTCAGTTGGTACCTTATGGGATCAGTCTTTGATTTCAGTGTTCCGTTGCATCTTTCAGCATCATTGACAGTTTTATATGTGATATTCAGACATGTACCTACTCATTATGATCAGATGATCCATTATGTATTTTACAGTCATTTATACTTGTATACTTAGTGGATCCGCTTGTACTTGATATGCGGACATGCTTTACTTTTCCTGAGCATGGGTATGCCCGCCTCAGACAGTGTTTCTTTCTGATCTCCTTTCGGTGACTTGGCAGGCTGAATTCTGGTGAAGTCCTCCTCGGTTTTTCGGCAGAGTTCCTTTCCTTGTACTTACTTAATGTATTTCGGCCATCATGTTCCCCTTCTGACCTCATACATTAGGGGGCATCTGTTATAGCTCCAAATCTCACTCTTATGGTTTGTGATGCTGCACTTATGGCCTAGGGCAACCCCTCCTTCCAGACCTGGTCCAAAAATTTAAAAAACAGTGTTTTATTCCCTATACGCGACTTTGCCCTGTGTTAAACGCGTGTACACGCGGGTATGTCATACCCAACCCGCGTGTATCTATTAAAACACTTAAAAAAATATAATTTCCTCTTTTTCGGGCGGTGATCGCGGGTTTACCTGCTGGATCACCTGTTAGTGCCCGTGGCCCAACTGTTCCCAACCAACTCCTAACTAAAAAACTACTTTGGAGAGGGTATAAAAAGACATCAAAGGGAAGGCCAAGGAGAGAGAGAAAGGAGAGCAAGATTATTATGCTGAGATTTTTCCCTTAGACCAGGTCTGAAGTCCTTGGTGCATCCTGCACTTCCCCCATTTTGCATAGGAAACCCTTGTTTCCATGTGTATTGGTGATCATTCATCCTTGACATCATCATTGAGTAAGACTTGGAAGGAGCTCTTGTTGGAGGCTGGAGGCTGGAACGAATCCGGGAGGAAGCTTGCTTGGAGCCTGCTGAAGGTGTTCAGGTGATATCTTTCCGATATATGTACTTTATTTGCCTTTATATATAAAGAAACACTTCTTTGTTCCCGAATAATCTTTCTTTATGCTTATGAGATTCTTGTGTTGAATTCTTATGAAAGTAGTTACTTAAAGATTTTTTATAACTAACTTTATAGCATAAAGATGATTTATACATAAACTTCTATACATGTACTGTTGTGTTCTTTGATTTGTTTGTCTTGCAGGTCAGAGAAAGAAGAAGGGAACTCCAAGAAGGGTTTGCACCCTAACGGTCTTCTCGAACGTAGGACCTTAGGTATGTACCCTAAACATTAAGAATTTGCTTAAAAGTAAAAAAGATGGCTGTGTGCATGTGTTTCTTTGTATAAGCAATTTTCAGTCTGGTAGAGTCTTAGCCCAAAGGACCCTAGGGGTACTTTCCCTTCAACCACTAGCTACACAATTACTTTGAAGTCATACTCTTGAAATAGCAGTAACCACCTACAAATTTCCCCCCAACATAGGCTTGTTGACTAGGTACTTCAAAGCTGAATGGTCTATATACATTTTGAAGTGCACACCCAATAGATAATGCCTAAACTTCTGGAGTGCATATACCATCACCAACCCTTCACGCTCCATGGTTGAATAATTATTCTCCACCTTAGACAGTTTTATGCTCGTAAATGCAATTGTATGGTCAATATCTCCTGTGCCTGGTTGGGTTAAAAATTCTCCTAATGCTATGCAGGATGCATCCACATGTACATGAAATTCTTTCTTCTAATCAGGGAACACTAGAATAGGTGTTGTAACCATCTTTTACTTCAAAACATCGAAGCTTTTCTAGCAATCATCATCCCAGAAAAATGTCGCATATTTCTTCAATAATTTCTCCATGGGTGCAATGATCTGCGTGTATGCCTTAATGAACTTTCTATAGTATCCTATATGGACCAATTTTGCACGATGTTTTACATTCCTTAGGGGATCCAAATTGATAATCACCGCAATTTTAACAGGGTCCACCATAAACCCTTTTTTACAAACAATGCAGCCCAGAAGTATTCCATATGGTACACAAGATATAAACTTCATATTTAGGGAGATCTGATACTTCCTACAAGTATCTAGCATTAGGCGAACACTTGAAACTTTATTTTTAACTAACCCTAGCATCGTCCAATCGTTAAAGTAGACCTCCAAAAACTTGTGAATGAATTCTTTACATGCCTCAACTACCACCCTAGAAAAGATGGCAAGGGCATTCTTAAGTCCAAAGGGCATAACTGTACACTAAAAAGAGCTCCATTTATGGTGAAGGTAGTCTTACTTTGATTTTTTGGAATGATCTTGATCTGGTGTTATCCTGAGAATCCCTCTGTCAAAGAGTATGCTTCTTGACCACCAACATTCTCCGAGACTTCATTTGTGAGCGACGTAGGGAATGGATCATGTACACAAGCATCGTTAAATTTCCTTAGATATACAAAGATCTTGATTTTGCCATTTTTATTCTTCTCTTGAGCTACCATAGGGCTAACCCAGTTCAATTCTTTTATAGGTTCAATAATCCCTACCGCAAGCATCTTATCCAACTTTACACACACCTTTTCTTTGCCTTTTAGGATTCAATCGATATGGGTGCTGCTTTATCGGCTTCACATCTGGCTTTTGATTGATCTTCATAACACCTAGATCACCTACCATCCCCTTTAGATTAGAGAACTTTGTTGGAAACAAGTCCTGATATCCATGTAACAACTCCACAACCTTCTCAATTGTGTCTTCATCCCAATAATCACCTATATTCACGAACTTCTTTTGTGCTTCCATCCCAATGTTCACTTGCTTGGTCTTCAATGGTTTTGAAATGTCAGGAACCTCAACCTCAGGCCTAGTGATTTTGCATTGTGCCTTTGACTCAATGATACTAATATTCTTGGGATCTCCCGCACCTTCTTCTATGGTAACATTGTAGCACTCCAGAGCATGGCGCATCTGTGTACTCTAGTAAGGTCATACCCACGTGATGTTGGGAAAAATAACAAGAGGAGGGGAGTGAATCAATATTTAAACTTTCACAATAATAATTTTCTTTTTCAAAATGTATACATGATTTTAAAGAAATAAAACAGCGTATGTCTTTGACTATAATGAATGAAACCAACATATAGATAATAAACTTGTAAAAAAACTAATTTATTGTCTGTTGAACTTAAATTAGAGGGTGATGCATTTACTAAGCACTAAACAGATGTAGTAAGAACATAATAAACACACATAAGAAGCATACATGAACACCAAGATTTCTCAGGTGGAAACTCAAAGTGGGAAAAAAACCATCGTTGATGTCCTCTCAATCTTCAATCTTCTTATTAAAAAGTGTTTACAAGTTTTGTACTGGTGCAAAATTTTTCTAGTACATAGACATCTACCCACTAAATGATACAACCTTCACTCATTTTCTAACTTCTACTAGAAGGGAGCTCCAACCCCCTAGCTCTTGTATTGGTTGATATGTTTACCAGTGTGTAGGCGTCATCCTACAGAAGGCTACCACCTTCACTCTTTCTCCAGGGACCACGTTTCATAAATTTTCAAACTCGATACTCCTAGTACACATTAACACAATATATAGGCCATGTTTCATCAAATTTTCAGACTGGACCCATCATTAAAATTGAAGCTCAAAATCAGTCACCACTGTAATACAACCATAAAATACAACTGCATCAACCAATCACTGAAACCATCAACTCTAAAGCAAAACACAATAAATCAATTTGAACAATTAGATTGTTGTCACTAGAACATAGAGTTGAACCCAGAACACTACATCAAGAACCAAAACCAACTGCAACCTCAAAAATCATGTGTGAGAATGTATACGCTACTTCAATGAGGACAATCTGTGTGTATATGCCACTTTCTGTAACCCAACCTGCGTATACCTCTAAATATAATGAATCATAAAACTTTTGAACCAAAAACTGTACTACCCAAAGACATTATGAAGATCTACTATCATATTATAGAATTCTAAAAAGATAGTAGCAAAGATCACCATTCTTACTCAATCAATCAGTTAGCCGGACTCAATCACCTTATACAATCAGTTTTACTTCAGATCTAATGAAGACATCATTGACAAACAACAATAAAACAGTAGCATTGATCAGATAGATCAGTCATTTCTTAACAACAAGCCCTTCCTCTGCATACACTACTTGGAAGTGTCGAATCTGTGTGTATACTCTCCTTCACCGAGGTGAACCTGTATATAGATATGCAAATAATGACTTAAAACTTTGTGGCTTTTCAAGACTTCAGATAAACCCATATCATAGCATTTAAAGGATAAAACATGCGTTAACACTTAGATCTAGCTTATCCATTACGAGATCATACAATGATAAGTCATTTCAGGTCTCATGATCCTGATCCAACATTGTATCCAAGGGTGCACAAGATGTTTCAGATCTATATCATAACCATAGCCCTTACAACAAAAAAGATACTTCAGATAGAAGTATTCATGAAAAACCCTTTCACTTGCACACTTAGCCCTTTGACCTTCTCCTTATATACTAGAGCCTTTGTCAATACCATGCACCAAAACAACACTTGGAACCTATGGTATTCTTAGAAAGGATCAAGTAACCGTTATTCCGCTCAATATTATGGGCTAATACCATGGTATGGACCCTTGGTATTCTTTAACCTTAATTTTCCATCTCGTATGTGTTTTTCCTTATGTGAAACTGCGTGCATACTTATACGTGCCTTTTATTCTGTGTACCCGCGCGTATATGTGACTTCGACTAGATTAACCATTGTATACAACTTAAAACATTATCTTTCCTTAATTTCTTGATTCTGATTTGTAATCCTTTGTCCCATTATTTGGTTCTTCTATGTCATTACTCTATTACCTCTGAATAGACCGGTTACAAGGTGATTTTCCATCATACATCACTTTATCATTTCTAAATTGACCTGTATGTTGGTTTCCATCAAGGACAACACATGTACCATAATGCTAAAAATCCCCCCCCTTTGGAATTGATGGAAACCAACATATATCAAGCAATACCAAGATCAACCTATTAGATATATCAAGCAACACCAAGATACTCTCCCCCTTTGACATCAAGGGCAAAGGGCAAACCAAGATATTCTCCCCCTTAATACATGTTGAGATGCACTATATTGTCCATGCTCCCCGTGAGCACATGTAGAGTCTATACAAATATTTTTCAAAAGAATAAGATGACTCTATAACTCCAACTATGTGAGTATGACCTTCGTATCACCAATGACTCATACATACATCAATCACCCAACCAAGTGGGGATACATCAAATGTTCATACATGACTAAAATTGCAATTATTACATCATCCTTCCCATGCATAGTGGGGGTACAAATTACATCATATGTCCAAAAGGACTCATTCATAATAGACTATGACAAAAAGAGACATATTATTACACCATAGGTCTTTACATGACCTTTTCATCAAATGAAATTAATAATAGAGACCATAGCTGAATTCAGCATGGGTTGAGCATTCTAAACCTTAGCTAGTAGGGAGAGTGGCTCAGGAATATTTTGAAGGATAATGCTCCCCCTGAGCTTGTGCTACTTATTCATTTTCAATAATTCATTCATCAAGGAATCTTCATCAATCACATAAACATCAATGAGAAAAGCATATCAACAAACTATTAATATCAGACTGAACAACCATGTTAGAAACTGATTTTGAGTCTGACCCACTGTTTTTTCTATCAGAAACACATATACGCTACTACTGTCACAAAAACGCGGATAGATACATGACTCTGCTTCATGAAATATACATATAGAAAACAATCCTTTGAATCTGAACAAATTGATTTCAACAGCAAGATGAGGTAGAAACAACTCCCATCTTTTGTCTGAGATATTCAAATGCTTCTCTAGGAAGAGATTTGGTAAATATATCAGTAACCTGATCCTTGGGTGGAACATACTCTAATTTAACCTTTTGTTCAAGTACTTGTTCTCGTAGAAAGTGGTACTTAATGGGTGTGCGCTTGGTCTTGGAGTGCATAACATGATTTTTCGAGATACTAATCGCACTTGTATTGTCACATCCGATGGAAATGGGTGGAGAACATGGAATTTGAATATCTTATAATGTTTGCATCATCCAGATAAGTTGTGTGCAACAAGATGTAGCAGCCATATATTCTGCTTCCACTGTATATAAGGTAATCAAACTTTGTTTCTTGCTAAACTAAGATACTAATCGTGATCCCATATAAAGTGCACCTCCACTAGTGCTTTTTTAGTCGTCAACATTTCCAGCCCAATCTGCATTTGTATATGCATGAAGGGTAAGCTCTGTGTCTTTTGGATACCATAGGCCAAAGTATTGAGTTCCTTGAAGATATTTGAATATTCTCTTTACTACCTAAAGATGTGATTCCTGTGGATTGTCTTGGAATCTTCCAACAATTCCTACAACATGCATGATATCTGGTGTGATACCTGTTAGATAAAGTAGACTTCCAGTCATAGATCTAAACTCTGGTTGATTCACTATTGGAGAATCATCATTAGAACTGAGACTACATCTTGTTACCATTGGAGTACATACTGGTTTGGAATCTTCCATTCCGTACTTCTTCAGAATCTACATGAGATATTTATTTTGTGAGAGAAAGATGCCATCTTTTGTTTGTTGCACTTGTAGACCAAGAAAATAGGTTAGTTATCCAAGTAAATACATTTCAAATTCTTGTTGCATAGCAAAAGCAATGTTTTGACTCATAGATTCTTCATTACTGCCAAAGATGATATCATCAACATAAACAACAATAATTAGTTGTTTATCATTCTCAATTTTTATATATAAGTTGTTGTCTATGGATCCTTTTGTGAATCCTTATTGTTGAAGATATTTGTCAAGATGATAATGCCATGACCTCAGAGCATGTTTTAGTCCATATAAAGCCTTTTTGAGTTTGCATACAAGATTTGCATCATTTCCCAGAATGAATCCTTCTGGATGTTCAATGTATATGTCTTCTTCTAGATCTCCATTAAGAAATCTATATTTTACATCCATTTGATAAACTTAGAATTTTAGAAAACTTTAAAGAGCAAGAGACATTCTTATGGCTTCAAGTCTAGCTATAGGTGCAAAAAATTTCTTCAAATTCTATACCTTATTGTTGTGCATACCCTTTACAAACAAGCCTTTTTTTTTCCTAATTACCTCTCCATTTTCATTCAACTTATTCTTGAATATCCATTTTGTCCCTATAACATTTTTATCATGAGGTCTAGGAACTAATTCCCACATATCATTCTTTTCAATTGGGTCAAGTTCTTCATCCATGGCCTTAACCCAACATTCATCTTTGCTAGCTTCATTTACATTTTGTGGTTCTATGGATGATAATAAGACTAGATAATTATAAGATCCTACAAGAGTTCTTCTTGTTTGTACTCCAGATCCTTTTTCTCCTAGAATTTGAGATTATGGATGATTCTTTTGAACATACTTGGATGGAGCCTTTTCCTTGTTAGATGTATCTTCTTCTGATACTTCATTGGTTTCTTCCTCTATATCATTTCGATTTGATACGGGAAAGCATTCACCATCTTCATTATTATCATCTTATTTTTCTGACGTCACCTGTTTCAGATTTCTACATGCTTCATCGATTACAACATCAATGCATTCAACAATTTTTCGAAGTGTCTTATTATAAAATTTATATCCTTTACTTAGAGATGAATAACCAAGAAATATTTTGTCGTCTGCTCTAGGTTCAAACTTACCAAGTTTTTCATCAATCTTTTTGATGAAATAGTTGCTTCCAAAAACTCTAAAGTGTTTTACAGTGGGAAGCTTACCATACCAAAGTTCATATGGATTTTTATCACTATTTACACGTACATGAGATTTGTTGAGAATATTTACTACAGTGTGTGTAGCTTCACCCCACAAGGTGTCAGAATTTCTAGAGTCATAAAGCATAGCTCAAGCCATTTATTGAACTGTTCTATTCATTCTTTCCACCATGCCATTTTGTTGAGAAGTTTTGGCAACAGAGAATTGTCTCTTTATTCCATGTTGTTCACAAAAACAAAGAATTCATCTTATATGAATTCTCCCCCCCGATCATATCTGAGACATTTTATTTTTAGATCTAATTCATTTTCAACTAAAGCTTTGAAGATCTTAAACTTTTCAAATGCCTCATCTTTATGTTTTAGGGACCCAATCCAACACACTCTAGAAAAATCATCAATGAATACAATGTAGTATTCTTCTCCATAATGTGACCTTTTCCTTGTTGGTCAACACAAATTAGTATGAATGAGTTCAAGAGGCTTAATTTTTTATCCTTATTTGGAATTAAATTGAACTCCAGTTTGCTTACCAAATTTACATGGCTTGTAGATGGTACTTTATGGGATGATTATATCTAGAAGATCATGAACAACCTTGAGCTTGCATGGTTTTCTTATTTGAGAAAAGCTTAGATGCCCCAATCTTCCATGCCATAACCATTTCTCTTCAGTTTTTCTTAAATAATATTTTTTCTTGACCTCCTATTATATATAGATTTCTTGGAGTTCTTGTACCTTTGTTTATGGTCTTTCCTGTGTCAAGCTCACAAACCCACATTCTTTTGATCAAAACACAACTTCATTTCCTTGATCACACATTTGAATAACACTTAAAAAGTTATGCCTTAATCCATCAACATACATTAAATTTCTAGCTTTAACCTTTTCTTTTAGATAAAAAGAACCTTCACCCTTAATGATAGCCGGTGTGTCATTTCCAAAAGAGACATTCTTTTCCTTTTCTAAAGAATTGTATGAAAGGATTTTATCTTTATTACCTGTCATGTGTTTAAAGCATCCGCTATCAATGTACCACTAATTTTCTTGTCCTTCTGTAAACAGAGCTATGCCACATCTTTTTTATTGTAATTCCTTCTTTTTCCATACCTTAGAGTTTGATTATGTTTGCTGCTTTTGATATGTTGGCCAAAATTTTCTCTTGCATTCGGATTCTTCATGACCAAAGTTATTGCTAAATGAACATTTAATTTCAAATTCAAGAGGTGAAAAGTTATTATAATATCTCTTCTTGATTCCTGTCATGCTCCTTTGTTTTCTTTCTTCTCTAGTCATGATAGTTTTGTAAGCAACAAATTGAGCAACCTTATGACCAAAGTTATGACATGAAAATCATTGTCCATTAAATAAGAACTTTCTGTGATCATAAAATCTTTTGGTATTGTTCACTTTTTGGTTAGTGCTTCTATTGATGTTGACCCTTAGAGTAGAATGAGCATGATTTACCTAGGGAGTACCTTTAGGCTTTTTCTGAGGATTGATGCATTGTTGACAGGTTTTTTCTACATTAAGATAGCTTCTAGTGATGGCTGAAGACTTTTCTGGTTGGGATGTTTATCTAGTGTATCTAAGACCAGTCTTTATAAGAGGATAATGCTAAAACTTGATGATTTCATCTAATGTTTCTGATCCTTTAGAAAATCTAAGATTTAGAGATTTTGACTTCTCAAGTTCCTTTCTTAGACTCACTACTTCACACTCTAATTTTGCATTGTGCTTTTCCCTTTCCATGATTTGATGTGTCAAAGTGTCTATGAATATATTCTTTCCTTCCAAGAAGATTTTGTTGGCATTATGGCTAAAGTGTTGTCCTTGATGGCAACCCATCCAGGTGATAGATCACAGCAGCAGAGATTGATGATCAACTATCAAATATTGAAGAAAATAAGGGGTACGCAGGTACACCTTACAGAAGGTGCATACACGCAGGCCAATGTTACATAAAGTGTGTACATACCCGCAGTTATCCTGTTCAGGAGGTGCGTACCCCCAGTGCACTTACTTCAAGGCAGAGAAAAACACACGTGGGGTTTCTTATGCTTAACCCTTGATATTTAGCCGACGGTATTGTGTTATTATGGTTTTGGCTCCATGATTTGAGGAAGAGCTTGCCTATATAAAGAAAAGGAGATCATTTGGCTTGGGTATGCTTTTGGAGGTTGAACATCTTATGAGAGCTAGATCTGAAATATTATGATCTCTTGGGAGTAATGTCTAGATCTAAATAAGGCGAATCTACTGATGGATTGAGATCTCTTCGGCGCATGATCAGATCTGTAGATCTGACTGTCTGGGTTATTCTTGAAGTCTTGAAATTATCTATAGCCGAAGGTATGCAGGTACAGTGAAAGAAAAGAGCGGAGATACACAGGCACAAAAGCATCCCAGGTGCGCAGATACGCAGGACCAGAAGCGCTGCAGCTGCGGAGGTGCACAGGCAGTTCATTGGACACAGAGCGCACGTACGTAGGAAGTCTTTGAGACACAGTGCGTGGGTACGCAGGTGCTCAGTTGGGAACAGTGCGTACTGTACGCAGGCATTACATGGGTGAAGCTGCGTACTTCTCTTGAAATATATTTAGCTGTCCATGTTTATCATTGCTGTGTTCTGGGTTTTGAAGTGATGACTGGTTTCTAATATTATGACAGTATTCTGAGAAGTGATAGAGTTTGTTTCAGTTTTTGATAGATGAATGGATCGGGTTCATAATGACTTATCTTCATGTGATCTGATGGACTAGATCTGGTTGATGACTCACTTGTATATGTATGGATCTAGTGCTTGAGTGATTCAAAAGCTTGTTTATGTTGTTGTTGGGTCCAGTATGAAAATTGGATGAATTGTGGCCTTTCAGATTATGTGTTGTGCTTCAGTGTATCCAGTATGAAAATTGATGAAACGTGGTACCTGGAGGAGAGAAGATTGTAGGTCAGCACCTACGTACTAGTATCTAAGCTAGTACAAGAGCTAAAGGAAATCTTTGGAGCATTGTAGCAGGTAGCTGCCTGCGTACTAGTAAATGGATCGGCTAGTACAAGAACAAAGGGGGTTGTAGCTCCTGTGTTGGTATAAGACTGCACCAGTACAAAATATTGTAAAAGAATTTTCTTATTAAAGAAGATTGAGATGACTTGCAGCAGGTGGTTTTCTCCCGCATTGGGTTTCCACCTTATATCATGGTGTTCATGTGTGTGCCTTATGTGTGATGATCTATTCTATGTTACTGCATTTGTTAACTGATAATATGGTTAATAATGTTCTAATGCACTCATTGAAGATCAATTAACATAATCATAAGAAGTTGTGGAAGTAGCATATATGAATCTGATTATGGAAATGGAAAAAGTTTTATAAATGTGATAATACTGATTCACCCCCCCCCTCTCAGTATTATTTCCAACAATTGGTATCAGAGCAGGTTCTTTGGTAGAAGCTTGATCGCTTGAAGGAGATCCGTGGAATAATGGGAAAGAAGCTTAAGAAGAATAAGACATCTCAGAAGAACCATGACAGTGGGAGAATCGATTGGGGATTAGGTATAAGAAGCTCTTCAGACTCAGAATCAGATTCAGAATCAGTTCAGAATGAAGATGACCATTCAGGTATGAATTTGCTATCCTCTGATGTTCCAGCTATCTTTCCTTTTGGAAAAGATGAAAGTGATAGTGAGACTACTGAATTTGCTCTTATGGGTGAGCAAGAAAGATATCAAATAGAGGCAGAATTTAACAGGCTGACAAACAAAATTAGTGAACAAGAAAAACTTCTGGACATAAAGAGTGGTGCCCTCAAAGAAGCTGTTACTAGACAAAAAGCTCATCAAAAGGTATGCAAGGAAAAGTATCAAAAGTTGCAGGTTGAAGCAACATCTCTAAGAAATGAAGTCATTGAAAAGAACACAACAATCAAGGAGCTCAGAGATCGATCCAGTTATTATGAAAGTCTTGAAACCACGATCCTCTCACTAAAGGAAGAACTTGAAGAATCAAAGAAGCAGAATGAAGATCTACACCAAGCAATAGAAAAACAAGACACCGAAGTCATCAGCTTAAAATCCCAGCTGGAATGTGTCTTCCAAGTTCGTCAAATGCAGCAGGATATGAATGAAGAACAAGAAAAGGAGATTCTCAAACTAAGGGAAGAAATGGAAGAAGGAAGAAACGCTGAAGAAGATTTGAGAAAGCAATCTCTTAAAAAGGAAGAACAACTTCAGGTTGAGGTAAATATCTTGAGAGGTAAACTAGAAGAAAAGGATAAGCTTTTATGATTTCAAGATAGCTCTAAAGTCTTGGATGATATTCTTAGTAGTCAAAGGTCTCCTGCTATAAAGACTGGTCTTGGTTTCCATGAATCTGTTGAAGGTGAATCTAGTTCACAAGGTGAGGCAAGAAATTCTAAAGAGAAATCTAAAGTGATCAATGAAGAAATGAAAGATCAATCTCATCATCAACCAAGGAAAGAGATTCCTCAAAGAAAATCCTTTACTCCTCCTATGAATAATGTTGAATGTTATGTATGTCATAATCTTGGACATGTTGCAGCTAGATGTAGAAGAAGAAGAGTTCAAGACCATTATGCAGACAAGTCATCTCAATCAAGGTATTTTTATGGATATTGCTTTGCTTGCAATATGTTTGGTCACAAAGCTGCTGATTGTTACAGGAGGAATATGAAACATGTAAGATGTTATGCATGTAACAAACTTGGACATATAGCTAAGGAATGCAGGAACAAAGTGTGGGCACCATATCAAAAGGAGAAAATGTCATCATCACGCTTGAAGATATGGAGGAAAAAGGAAGTACAGTCAAAAAAAGGTGGCACAGCACAATGTACAGACATACCAGAATCAGAGGGAGCTGAAAGTACAAAACTTCAATGTCCTGAATCTCATATGCAAACTTCATAAAGGGAAGTCGCATATATACGCGAGTTGGATACTGCACAATCGCGTATATGCTTGTTTGAAGGCAGTAGGCAAGTGAAGTTGGAAGTGAATCTATCAGATCTGGGAATCTGACTGTCAGTGGCACAAAGGAGGATTGTTAATTTGGCCCTAATCAGAAGTACGCAGATCATTAACTGTGAAAGTGCGGGCGTACGCAGCAGAGCGTAAGACTGGATGAGGATGTACGCAAGTGAAGGCACAGTCCCTGTGCGGAGGTACGTGGCTTATCAGAAGAGCACGTGCGGACGGGCGCGGCGAGACAGAAGAAAAGGTGCGTATCATGATCGGTGGTACGCGGCGCGACAGAAGGATAACCTGCGTAGGTACATAAAAGTACGCAGTATGATGGAAGCAAAGGCTACGTGGGGTACGCGGCACATCTGATGGAACAGCTGCGTGGGTACGTGCTGTAGTAGAAGACTGTCTGCGTACATGCGCAGTGCAGCAGAAGGATCTCTGCGGGTGTACGCAGGGGAGCAGAAGGTGAAGTGCGTGGCTATGCAGGGCAGATAAAGAAAAACTGTGTACCTGTCTTAAGGCATTTATTGGCTGACTCTTCTTATTGATCAGATCTGACAGATGGCACCAGTTTAGGGGGAGCATATGTTCTTAATGCATTGTTGGCATTATGGTCCTTGGTGATGATGCTTATGATCCATCTTGCTATGGTTGTTCTCATGGTTCTTGGATCAGATGGTGCTTGCATGGAGTCTTTATTATTCTTAGCACATATATGGATGAGGATTGTTGGCTGGATGATTATTCAAAGTTGCATTGTTGGAGACATGATGATGATGAGATCTTACCTATATGATGACAGATTGTTTCGTACATATGTTGATTGATGCAGATGCTTCCTTTTGATGGCTCTTGGTTCATGTAGATCAAGATGGTTATGAATGAGTTGATGCAGAGGTACCTTGTTGTTGACAGATACTATGAAGCAGATCATACAATGTTGTTGTTGATGTTTATCTTGGGTGATTGGTCCTTACTCATGATGTAATAGTGGGTCTCTATTGTAGTTATCTCTTCAGGTCATGTAACGGCCTATGTTTCCCCACTATGCCTGGGATGAATGATGTTATCATATGTAAATTTTTTTTTTTGATGTATCACCATTGTGATGAATGTATGTATTGAGTCTTTTGGTGATAGGAAGGTCATTTATGATATATAGAGTCATGTTCTTCTTGTAGAACATCTTTTTGCAGACCTTGCTTACAGTTAGGGGAAGCTTGAGCATGAACAGCACTATATAGCAGAGCAGACATCTCAGCTTGTTCTCAGAAAGACCATTATCAGATTGGAGCACCATGGCATATACAAAGGGGGAGCTCATTCAGAGACTTCAGGAGATCTGGTTTATAGTCAAGGGGAGCATGTTCTTAGGGGGAGCATAACCCTTTGCCCTTGATGTCAAAGGGGGAGAGTGATTTGGTGTTGTTGCCATCAAGTCCAAAGGGGGAGATTGTTGGCATTATGGCTAAAGTGTTGTCCTTGATGGCAACCCATTCAAGTGATAGATCACAGCAGCAGAGATTGATGATCAGCTATCAAATATTGAAGAAAATAAGGGGTACGCAGGTACACCTTACAGAAGGTGCGTACACGCAGGCCAATGTTACATAAAGTGCGTACATACCCGCAGTTATCCCGTTCAGGAGGTGCGTACCCCCAGTGCACTTACTTCAAGGCAGAGAAAAACACACGTGGGGTTTCTTATGTTTAACCCTTGATATTTAGCCGACGGTATTGTGTTATTATGGTTTTGGCTCCATGATTTGAGGAAGAGCTTGCCTATATAAAGCAAAGGAGATCATTTGGCTTGGGTATGCTTTTGGAGGTTGAACATCTTATGAGAGCTAGATCTGAAATATTATGATCTCTTGGGAGTAATGTCTAGATCTAAATAAGGCGAATCTACTGATGGATTGAGATCTCTTCGGCGCATGATCAGATCTGTAGATCTGACTGTCTGGGTTATTCTTGAAGTCTTGAAATTATCTATAGCCGAAGGTACGTAGGTACAATGAAAGAAAAGAGCGGAGATACGCAGGCACAAAAGCATCCCAGGTGTGCAGATACGCAGGACCAGAAGCGCTGCAACTGCAGAGGTGCGCAGGCAGTTCATTGGACACAGAGCGCACGTACGCAGGAAGTCTTTGAGACATAGTGTGTGGGTACGCAGGTGCTCAGTTGGGAATAGTGCGTACTGTACGCAGGCATTACATGGGTGAATCTGCGTACTTCTCTTGAAATATATTTAGTTGTCCATGTTTATCATTGCTGTGTTCTGGGTTTTGAAGTGATGACTGGTTTCTGATATTATGACAGTATTCTGAGAAGTGATAGAGTTTGTTTCAGTTTTTGATAGATGAATGGATCGGGTTCATAATGACTTATCTTCATGTGATCTGATGGACTAGATCTGGTTGATGACTCACTTGTATATGTATGGATCTAGTGCTTGAGTGATTCAAAAGCTTGTTTATGTTGTTGTTGGGTCCAGTATGAAAATTGGATGAATTGTGGCCTTTCAGATTATGTGTTGTGCTTCAGTGTATCCAGTATGAAAATTGATGAAACGTGGTACCTGGAGGAGAGAAGATTGTAGGTCAGCACCTACGTACTAGTATCTAAGCTAGTACAAGAGCTAAAGGAAATCTTTGGAGCATTGTAGCAGGTAGCAGCCTGCGTAGTAGTAAATGGATCGGATAGTACAAGAACAAAGGGGGTTGTAGCTCCCGTGCTGGTATAAGACTGCACCAGTACAAAATATTGTAAAAGAATTTTCTTATTAAAGAAGATTGAGATGACTTGCAGCAGGTGGTTTTCTCCCGCATTGGGTTTCCACCTTATATCATGGTGTTCATGTGTGTGCCTTATGTGTGATGATCTATTCTATGTTACTGCATTTGTTAACTGATAATATGGTTAATAATGTTCTAATGCACTCATTGAAGATCAATTAACATAATCATAAGAAGTTGTGGAAGTAGCATATATGAATCTGATTATGGAAATGGAAAAAGTTTTATAAATGTGATAATACTGATTCACCCCCCCCCCCCCTCTCAGTATTATTTCCAATAGATTTTAAGTTGAGTGATTTCTTAAAGAAAACCTTCTTCTTCTAAAGCATCCATAAACTTATCATTTTCATAAGCCATGAGTAATTTAATATCTTGTTCAAATTCACCTTCATCACTATTAGACATCCTATCACTATCTTCATGAGTATAATAACTTCTTCTATTAACAAATTGTTTCCTATTACCTTTTGCAGAATCCTTTCCTTTGTCATGGTTATCTTTATGAGGACATTTAGCAGCACAATGACCAACTCTACCACAAGAAAAACATTTGAAGGGAAGCTTACCTTTGAATCTTCCAGTGCCTAGTTGAATTTTCTTCACAAAGTTTACCTAGTATTCTTCTGATATATATCATGATTCCTTGAGATCTTCCTTTTCTTTTCCCTTTGTAGAGGCTTTCAAAGCAGCTTCTTTAATCTCTGATGGACCTCCTTTCCTCATTTCAAAGGCAATTAAAATTCCATGAAGTTGAACAACAATAACAGCTTGTAGATCCTGCTTCACTTCAATGGAAGATACTTTTAACTCAAATTTAGAAGATAGAGATCTTAAAATTTTCCCTACTATAGTAGCCTCCTTTATTTCTTCACCCAGATTCTTCATATGATTTACAATCTCATCTACTCGTAAAAAGTAACTAGCAATACTTTCATCTCTATGCTTCTTAAGAGTTTCATATTGAATTCTGAGAGTTCATAGCTTAACATGTTTTACCTGGGAGTCTCCTTCATAACTCTGAATTATTTTGTCCCATATTTCTTTAGCGATGTTGAGTTGCATGAATTTGACGAATTCTGATTCTAATAGACTTCCCAATAATGCATTGACGACTTTGGCATTGGTTTCATATGATTTCTTTTCTACTGGATATGTGGGGGTTGCTGTTGGATATTAGTATCCTCCTTCCACAACTGCCCAAACATCATCTCCAAGTGACTGAAGATAGGCTCTGGTTCTTATCTTCCAATATGCTAAGTTATTTCCGTTGAAGATTGGTGGTCTAATAGATCTCATTCCTTTGTGATTGCTCATCTTGAGATATCTTCCTTCAAGTGATCAAGATTCTTCTAAAGGACCTGCTTTGATACCAATTGTTGGGAAAAATAATGACGGGGAGGGGGGTGAATCAGTATTTAAAATTTCACAATAATAATTTTCCTCTCAAACTATATACATGATTTTATAGAAATAAAATAGAATATGTTCGTGACTATAATGAATGAAACTAATGTATAGATAATAAACTTGTAAAACAACTAATTCATTGTCTATTGAACTTAAATAAGAGTGTGATGCATTTACTAAGTAGTAAACATATGCAGTAAGAATAGGATAAACACACATAAGAAGCATACATGAACACCGGATTTTTTTAGGTGGAAACCCAATGTGGGAAAAAAACCACTACTGTTGTTGTCTCAGTCTTCAATCTTCTTATTAAAAAGTGTTTACAAGTTTTGTACTGTTATGTGGAATTTTGCATCTACGAACAAACACAATTTCCCTAGGTGGGTTGCTACACCTAGAACAATAGTTAAAGTGCTTAACCTTTTTCTATAGAAGATAAATAAGACAAGCGACCTACTTGTTATCTTTTGTTTTCCCTTTGTCTCCTTTGTTTGGCTCTCGTCGCTCCTTCTCAAACTTAATCCACTCAACAAGTACCTGCAATCATAAACAAAGGACAAAAACCAATGAAATCAAGAGATCTATCTACTATAAGAAAATGGAATCGAAAGAATTTACACATATAATCATCATACATAAGGAAAAGAATATGGAAAAAGGTGTAAACAACTTTATTAAGTAGAAGGAAGAATTACAACCATGAAGTCTGATCCATTGTCACTCTTCCAACTTGGGTTCCAACCAACATCACATCAAAAGCACAATCTGGAAGCATAAAAATACTTTCTTACAATCTCAAACCTCACACCAACAGTATCTCCTTATAAATTCTCAAAGTCTAGCCCCTGATCACTTAGATGAGTGCTCAATTTATAGGAAAATAATGGTGGTTTGGTCATAAATGAGGGTATTGAATGGCCTTCCAAACTTAGATTTAGTTTCCATGGAGGAAGGGATGAGAGGATAGCAGGTTACTTAACTCATTCCCTATCCAATTATGAGCTCATGGGAGATGATAAGTGTGGGAATCTTCTATATGGCTCCAAAAGATAAGAATATTCCTAGAACCCTATGATGATTTCACTCAATCGCGTCCAACGCAGGTCAAGGTGGGCCTATGTTCTCTAGAAAGCACCCTAACATGGGCCTACCTATAGTGAAGCACACTTATCCCTGACCAAGGTTGCGTTGGTACCCCAAGGGGGCATTTTTGGAGGGCTTCAGGCCAAGAAACTCTCAGGGAAGGAGGCATTGAAAGTGATGAATTGTCTAGGGCATGTACCAACTGAATTAGGGTTTGATGAGCCCTAAAAGTACTGATGTGCATGATGGGAGTGATGTGCCAAAATGGATTTGTAACATGTATTGGTGCATACTTTTTCTAGTACACAGACATCTACTTGCTAAAGGCTACAACCTTCAATCATTTTCCAGCTTCTACTGGAATAGATATCCAACCCCCTAGCTCTTGTACTAGATGATATGTTTACCACTACATAGGTGTCAGCCCACAGAAGGCTACCACCTTCACTCTTTCTTTAGGGACCACGTTTCATAAATTTTCAAACTGGATAATCCTAGTACACATCAACATAATATGTAGGCCACGTTTCATCAAATTTTCAGACTGGACCCATCAGTAACATTGAATCTCAAAATTAGTCACCGCTGCAATGCAACCATCAAATACAATTGCATCAACCAATCACTGAAACCCATCAACTCTGAAAACACAATAAATCAATCTGAACAATTAGATCATTATCACCAGAACACGGAGCTAAGCCCATAACACTACATCAACAACCAGAACTCACTGCAACCTCAAAAATCATATGTCATAATGTATACACTACTTCAATGAGAAAAATCTGTGTGTATACACCACTTTTTGTAACCCAACCTATGTATACCTATAAATATACTGAATCACAAAACTTATGAACCAAAAAACATACTACCCAAAGACATTATGAAGATCTACTGTCATATTACAGAGCTCTGAACAAATAGCAGAAAAAATCACCTTTCTTACTCAATCAATGAGTCAACTAGACTCAATATCCTTATACAATCAGGTTTACTTCAGATCTGATGAAGAAATCATTGACAAACATCAGTAAAACAACAACACTGATAAGATAGATCAGTCATTTCTGAACAACAAATCATTACTTTGCATATGCGGCTTGGAAGTGCCAAATCCGCATGTATACACTCCATCACTGAGGCGAACTTGCATATATATCTGCAAATAATGACTTATAACTTCACAATTTTCAAGGCTTCAGATAAATCCATATCATAGAATTTAAAGGATAAAACATGCGTTAGCACTCAGATCTAGCTTATCCATTATCATATCATACAGTGATAAGCAATTTTAGGTCTTATGATCCTGATCCAACATTGTATCCAAGGGTGCACAAGATGTTTTAGATCTATATCATAACCATAGCCCTTACAACACAAAATATACTTCAGATAGAAGTATTCATGAAAAACCCTTTCACTTGCACACTTATCCCTTTGATCTTCTCCTCCTTATATACTAGAGCCTTTGTCAATACCATGCACCAAAACAACGCTTAGAACCTATGGTATCTTATACGGATTCAAGTAAACGTTATTCCGCTCAATATTGTGGACTAATACCATGGTATGGACCCTTGGTATTATTTATACGTATACACGCCTTTTATTCTATATACCTACGTGTATACATGACTTGGACTAGGTTAACTAGCATATATAACTTAAAACATTCTCTTTCCTCAATTTCTTGATTCTGATCTGTAATCCTTTGTCCCATCATCCTGTTTTTCTATATCATTACTTTGTTACCTCTGAATAGACCTATTACAATGTGAGTTGCCATCATACATCACTTTATCATTTCTAAACTGACCTATATGTGGGTTGCCATCAAGGACAACACATGTACCATAATGCCAACATGCGATAGGGTCTACAAGTGTTATGAATATCACATCATTGATTTCCTATAATGCTTCATCAATACATTTGAATTCATCCTCAAAACTGAACGTTAGCAAAAATCTCTCCATAATGTCCCACTCTGTGGTTCCATGTTGTAGTTCTATTTCTAAGTACCAATTCATCAAAATAGTATCCAAGTTGTGGAAGAATATATGTACCCATTGAGGCTGTGGTTCCTCTCCCTGTGCTTTCGTCCTAAAAGCTAGATCCTCACATGGATCATCCTTCCCTATATACCTTTTAGTAATGTCGGTATTTTCATAGCCAAATCGTAACTTCATCATCCTCCGGTACTCATTCCAGTCTACAAAATTGTCCTTATGTGTACCCCACCATCTGGCAGGTGTAGCTCTCAGCATGATTTCCAATGCCTGGAACCAATGCTCCTCTAGTACATCCCTTTCAAATTTATCAAGAAACATATTTACATCTTCTAAGCCATCATAGTATGGTAAATTGTGTACCTCAGTGGATATACATCAGAGTGATTTAGTAAGTTTGTTGCATCACAACATTGATACTTCATGCAATCTATTCTTCCAATGCTAGAACTCCTCATCTAAATATGATTTACAGGAGCTGTCCTTTTCCCAATTAATTCTTTCATCCATCGTAGGATTGATCCAATCCTCATTCCATGTGGTAAGCTTATAGATCTATTCAATATCATCCTCCTCATAGTAATCTTAGACTAGTTCAGTATACCGCGTACCTTCGACTGGATCAAATGGAACAATGACTCTTAGTTCCTTCTTCTCAAAGGTCATGTTTCACTTCTTTAGGTTGATGACCACATTCATATCAAACACCCAATCGATTCCAAGCAGCACTGGGTAGGGATTACTATCATTCACTACTTCAATTACCTCAAAATCAGCTACAGCACATGCCTCTTCAATGTCTAAAGTTACTCCATGTAGGCATCCCATAAGAATAATATTTTGTTGGTTCTCAATTCGTAGTTGAATTGGGGACCATTGTAGCATTGGATTTCCCATTCTTTCCCAGGTCTGTTTAGGAAAAACATTTGCATCAGATCCAAAATCTAGGATCACCTGGTCCATTTCAAATTCTCCAATCTGTGTAGACAATCTCATCTACCAACTAGTCCTTTTCTTACTTTTTTCTATTTTATGCATTGCGCACTATTCAGGTAGCAGCTTACCCTTGCTAGCACAATTGTCTATTAACTCTTCCAATCCCTCCACTATGTTCTGGTCCCTTAAGAGCTCCATGCGGGTTTGCAAGAAGGATTTCAATACTGAGGGATCTGTCTCCTATGCAACAATGACATCTTCAGGCTTCTCTGTTCATGCATTCTGATTCTTTGATGTGGAAGCTCATGAATCCACAAAGCTCTTCTTCACCTCCATAAATGTTTATTTTTTCTTATGCAAATCAAATTTAGTATCTTTGTTAGCAGCCCTGCAGACCTAGAGATTCGCGTCTGGCTATTTCCCTGTAGCTTTATCTTCTCCAGTAGCTATACCACTTCATGTAACTATATTAATGCTTGGTCCATCCTCACGTGGTTCAGACCTTATCATCTAGATGTTCTAACTGGGCTACCGGTTCTTCTTCTCTTGCATATTTATGATGAGTATAGGACTATCTTCTATTACGTGGTCAAACTGTTGGCAATACTAAAAAGAGGGTTGTGTCGGGTGCTGACAATCTTGCGCATAGTGGCTTGGTTCCCCACAATTGTAGCAAATAACTTGTTTGCGACCTCTTCCAGCTCCTACCCCTTTTCCTCTTCCTTGTCCCTGGAATCCTTTGTGCACTGTAGGTGTACCGTGATCCTGCTGTGGACGTGTCTCAACCTGTACTCTATATGTCGAAGTTATGTCCACCATTAACTCATAGCTTTGGAAATTGCGCTCATCATGGTCTACAAGCTTACATAAATTACTGAATATTTTTTGGGGAGTCTGTACGAACTTCTGCAACAAATGGAAATTGTCAGTTGAGTGTTTTCTTGTTATTTTTCAAACATTTCACTAGGGAATTACACCATTATTTGATCTAGCAGAAGTTTCTAGCTTTAGGGGGTTAGGACCTACCACAATTAGGTAGTTCTGATACACTAGGCAATGATCCTTGTCATGACCATTTCATTTTAACTTTAAGCACCACACTTCAAAATGGGTCTTGTTTTTTAGCTCTTTTCCCTTTTTGAGATTCTACAACTCCATATGCAGGCTAGCCAGCTGCATTTGAATCTGTTGTACTCCCAGATTCATATCTTGAATAGGCGAAGCCTACAACTTCATATTAATTTCCAGTGCTTTGGCTTGCGATCCAATATTCTTATGTAACAATGGTAATCTCAAATGAGGAAATAACATAGAAATATACTAGTCCTTATGTTTCTCGTCTAAAATCTGTAGATTAGCCTATTTTAGCAAACATTTCAGCGTTTGATGAATATCCCATGTAGATTTATTCACCTTCCTTCTTAATTTATTTGACCTTAGTCACATACTGGGCTTGAGACTTTGGCTTTCTGAATTCATTATTCAGTGCATGTTTTGTGTCTTTCAATGACACAGTTGGATTAGTCGTACTGTACTTAATATACCAAGTCAGCGCCCTATCTTGAAATGTTGTGACCAGTTGCACTTTCTTCATATTGTCATCCGTTATCTACTATGACTTCCACACAACATCTGTTACGAACCAGAATTGATTAGGGTCTTTTGTCCCCAGACCCCTAAATATAGGAATCTTCATAGTGTTCTCCATACTAAATAGCGGAGGTGGAGGTGAAGGTGGAGGCGTTGGTTTGTGAGGTGGAAGTGATGGCAGAGGTGGAGTGGATGGATGTGGAATTCCCACATTGCCCTGATCTACCAACTTCGGTGCACCTCTGGGCATCTTAGGACTATTACTTTCTTCTTCACTATCAGATGCTCCTAACAGAGGACTATACTCAATAATTGTATGTAGATATTTTCTGAACTGTTTCCCACTTCGTGTAGCTCTCGTTGAGCCTCTTCTAAATATCAATTTAGTGGCATAACCCGTTTCTCGCACAATAGAATTTTAATCCAGGTTTTCAAAGACTTCAAATACTTACCTCTTGGTCCTTTGAAAAACTGGCGTTCAACTTCTCTATAACTGACAGATGTATCAATTGTGAACTCAATGATAAATCCACCCAAAATACTATCGACAACCTTCACAACCTTGTATTCTGATCCTTCGAGACGCTTCACTACCTCTAGAGTCCACACATTAGGGTTATCTAGATTCCAGGTAGGTTGAACATCTGCCAATTTAGTCAACCATTCATATAATTCACACAGAAAAGAGCCAAAGAAAACTTCGTGTTTGTCTATATACAGATATCTCTGCAACCACTCTTCTTTTGATAGGTACAAATTCCTGTTTTCTTGAGCTACAAACTCGTGAAACTTCTGATCCATCCACTTTTCAATCTCCTTCTTTGTTGGTCTCCGCGGACCCCACATCACACATCACTTAAATAGATCCTGGTCCCAGCAACGAAACCATTTGTTGGCTTGATGGGGCTTGGACCCAGGTTCAGAGTTAGCTGCACTAACCACCAAAACCCTACACTACTGGCCCTTTTGGCAACAACAGGTGTAGTGCAGACTGCAGTCTCACCTGAGGCACTATTGGGGGATGCTAGAACCAGGTTTCTACATCCAAAGGGATATGTGATGTTTTTTCTGTAGATCTAGGGCTTATCTTGACCTTCGAAAATCATAACCCTTGAAATCCAGAACTTACAATAAATAACATTTAACAGATTTATGTCCTTCGCCGATTGCGCTAAACATGCATAACATCATACAAATAAGCAGATCTACATTTTCGCAAATCTATTAAGTACTTTTCCCGATCAAATGCATTCAATAGATCATAAATACAATAATTTTAGAAATACACAGTAATAGACAGATATCACTTCAAAATATGTCTTTATTATGCTTCAGATTCTCAGTGACAAACTCTTTCCAACCTTGCACACATAGCTGCAGGGGCCTACGCACTCAATTGCGGACTTACCAAGGTCACTGTGCACACAACTGTAGGAACCTTCCCCTTCGCCCAAGTACATAATAGACATATTCAGACTCAACTCATGCACTTCCTTACTTAGCTTACCTATGACTCCTCCTTTAATACTCTTCCTTCATTACAATACCATGGTCTGCGAACCATGGGTGGGTCTCAAAACAACTTGACTCTAAAAAAATAAGGGGATTTGACCTTCCTAAAACCCCTTTGACTCCTATTGACTTGTGCTACTCATGTTCCGCTCCTCAAAATGCAGAGACTTTACAATATATTTACAAACTTAACAAAACTTTAACAAAATCCGACCCAGGAAACCTCGCCCCAACATTAGGGGAGAGATGTTGTGAATTTGTGGAAGATGAGAGGAGGTTAAAACGGATGTAGAATAGTTGTGGAAGGCTCAATATTTTAGGGCACTTATAAGGGCATTAATAGTCGACAAGTGTCTAAAAATGAAGTTCAAAGAAATTAGGTGATGATGAAGGGAACTGCAACAAATAGGAAAAGTGTTGAGTAATCCAAGGTTGCATATAGGAGGAATGCCTACCCTAGAGTTGTGAAATAGTGAAGTGGTTGAAAGATAAAACTATAGCAAAATAGGAGGAGTTGGAGGAAATAAAGTAAGAGATCAAAGTAGACCCCGCCGGAAGTCAGAAGGAATGTAGATGCCAAAGACACCAACATAGCTATTTGTGATGATCAATCAGAGTACTCTCATGGAAGATGGGATGAATTTTGTTATGGAAAGGTTATTCTTTGAAAATGATTCACTCCCCACAAGTAGTAATACAAAATGTGGTGGTGCAGTTGGTTCTCTCTCTAACCTCCCCTTGGTAATTTATCAAAATCCTATCAATTTTATTTCCAAACTAGTTAAAACTTTAAAATTTCAGATGATTTATAAAGAGTACGTAGTTGTTAGTCATTTTAGTAGTTTTAGTGGAAGGTTTTAGTTATAGTCTACAACATTTATTCAACCTAGTTCACAAGGATTTGTATTAGTTTCACCTGGTCAAAGAGAAATGGCTGGGAATGTAGCAGGAATGGTGACTCAGTTTCCTAAGTTCTTGGGACGAGGGGATGAAGATGTAGAGCAGCATTGGTATTTATGTGAAGCCATATGGAGGGCTATAAAAACCCTAGATGCTACTAAGATAATTTAGTTTCAGAGGCATTTTTGGGATCGAGCACTCTGATGGTTCATCATGTGGTCTAATTTGAATTTGAATCCAACTATGGATGTAGTTAAACAATAATTTATTCAAGAATTTAAACTCCCTCTCACAAATCAACAAGGTTTAGCTAAGTTAATGGCATATTAAACAGATAGATGGAGAGACTGTGTGGGAGTGCATGCAGTGGCTTAAGGATGTAATTGGGAAATTGACTTACCCTATTGGTCATCATCATCAACAATATTGGTTCATTAAAGCTTTGTCGCCACTAACTATAAATCTTTAAATGTAACAGAAGATCGATACCTTACAAGATGTGCGAGAAAAATATATGAATATTAAGGAAATGGAAGGATACCCTCATGAGTACGGGGCAGGTACTACTTCTAGTGATCCTACTATTCTTGGTTTGCAACAACAAATTGTTGATCTAATAGAGAGGTTGAAGGATATGCAGGTTGTGTGACCTTTGCATCTACAGGTTTGGTGCACTAGTTTCCATGTTGAGGGGCATCACACTACTAAGTGCCCAAGGTTACAGAGCATCAAACCATCTACTATGCCCATGGTACCACCTCTACTGACACTAGGACCTACTGCTAGAGTTTCCCAAGTTTCCACAAATGTTTTGTATCAGGGACATACTCAGTATCATGCATTTCCTAACCATCAAGGTACATATATTAATGAATATTGTAAGATTTGATGCATTTATAGATTATCCATGTGGATATTGGTGGCCACCCGCCTATTCCACCTAAACCTCCAGTCAGTTTCATCTGTTTGCTTGTTTATTCCATCGTTTACTATTTATAGAATTTTTTTGAGTATTGGACTTCCAGAGTAGTTTTAACCCCCTAAATGGCGTTTTTTTAAGGTCTGTGGCAAGCCCATAACAATAGGTAGGGGGCCTGCATCAAATCCTATAGTAACCAGAGAGATCTTTCCAACAAGGTATCATACACGCCAAACAGAGATAATATGACCAAGTTATGACCCTGGGAAGTTGGTTGCCTAACTAACTGTAACTGGGCCCACAAATGCTTGGTGTTCCATTTCCTAGGGTTATGTTTTTGGTTGTTTATGGTTTTCATTTAATTTTAAATACTAATTATGCCCTTGAGCCTCATTTTAACATAGTTCAGAGGCATGTAGCTACCACATATCTTCTCAGAGATAAGATACAATCGCCCAAGCTAGCTTCTTTCCATTCTATTTGTAAGCATAGTTCAGTATTTGATATTAATGAAATGAAGTGTTATTTCTACTACATATCTATATTTATGGTTATATATATAATTTGTTTCATTCCTGTTTAAGTTCGAGATCAATGTTATCAGAGCGATCTACTCTTTCTCTGTTTTATCTTTGCATGTCCCCAACGAGGTTGGGATATAAGGAGTTAAGGCTTCAACTAGTCGAACCTTTGGAAGACTAACCTCACAAAT
This sequence comes from Pinus tabuliformis, assembly GCA_031772625.1. Taxonomy (NCBI): domain Eukaryota; kingdom Viridiplantae; phylum Streptophyta; class Pinopsida; order Pinales; family Pinaceae; genus Pinus; species Pinus tabuliformis. The sequence goes on along the minus strand of CM062819.1, from coordinate 1,308,848,720 downwards.
ACTCACAAACTCCCATGGTAGAAGAGAAGAAATATGAGGGGGTAGGATATCCTTTCAAAATCTTGCTTGAATAATCCCTCGAGCAATAGAGGAATGCGATGATGGATAAATTTTCCCAGATCCTTTAGCAGCTACCCAAAAGTGACACATCTTCTTCCAACAGCCACTATGGAAGCACCACACCCTTTAAGGTTAAATGGTTAAATTTTCTAGATGTATATTTTTATGTTCATGATTTTTCTAGTCGAGAAAATATTACATTCACACTTCTCAAAGTCATTCCCCATGTCAAGGACTGATGGGAAACCTACTATGAGAAGAAGGATGAAAGTACACCCTCACTATTTTCAATTGCGCCCACTTGGAATTCGTACTAGGACACCATCAAGAAGCAGTACTACCCTATCAGGAGCTATGAGGATAAATACATAAAGTGGACCAGATGCAGTAGGGAAGGGACCAAGAAGTGTCAGAGTTTACCAATGTTTTTCATACCCTTCGCACAAAGTTGGGTATCAAGGATTTTGAGCGATATTTGGTACTCAAGTGCCGCGGTTGTCTACATAGGTACATCTAGGAAGAGATGGAGTCCTCGACATCTCCTCACTCAGAAAGGCATACCGATACATTTTCAATCTTAAGCATAAGTTTAAACAGAAGAAGCAATACCTTGGATCTGCAAATTTGAAGTAAGGGAAAGGTGCCCCCAAATGACAGAGAAAAGGACAAGGCTATTGTGGAGCGACCCAAAACAACCCTTTGAAGCCACAAGAAAATAAAAACACCACGAAGACAAAGAATGACACAGGAAAATGGTGTGAGTTCCATAAGAGCTCTACTCACAACACAAGTGAGTGTCGAGCCAAGTAGTCACTGGTGGCCGAGTTGAAGGCTTCTGAATAAGACGCATGCTCTGACTCTGAGTTAGAACCTAATAAGGGTAATGACAAAGGGTAGAAGATCATTGGCACAAACCCCAATTCCACCATGGCCACCACCAAGATGCAAAAGAATTAGCCTGAAGATCCAGAGGAGGCGAAACACCTCTTCCACTCATAGATGTGGGTGAAGGGTTCTCTGCTGCAGTTAATTGTCAACAACGAAAGCCAAAAGAACCTCATTTTAGCAGAGGTCCTGAGGCAGATAGGCCTACCGACTATATCACATCCACAACCCTACACCATTGGATGGCTTCACCAAGGACGAGATTTCATACTGCCTCAGCTGACCACCAGTTATGGCACTGATCACTGTACTCCACTCCTGTGAGCACGAGAGTTCAAGGTGGCCACATCTTTACAAGAGTAGTCAAGAATTCGGCATCACATACCAAACACTCCTGGAAGGTAAGAAAGTTCCAAATTTTCACCTCTATGATGCACTATTATGCCACATAGGATACATTTGTTTTCGTTCAAGTGAGCGTGCTAAGATTATTTGGGAGGAGCACTACAGTTGGGTCGCTAGACATTTTGGAGTAGAGAAAACAATGATAGTATAGCATAAATTTTTTTATTGGCCAAACCTTCATTAGGATGTTGGGAAGTACATTAGATCCTTCACTTCCTCCACCATTTCCAAACCAACCATCAAGAATCAAGGCCTATATACTCCTCTTCCTACTCCTAGTCGACCTTGGGAATCCATCTCCATGGATTACATTTTAGACCTTCCTTTTACCAAGCATGGAAATGACTGCATTTTAGTGGTCATTGGCATATTCTCTAAGATGGCCATTATGGAAGCCTGCAAGAAGAGTGTCACAATAGAGGCCATTGCTAAGCTCTTCTTTGAGCGAGTATGGGTACACTTTGGGATCCCATAGTGCATTATCTCAGATTGTGACAGTAGATTCCTAAGTGCATTTTGGTCAAGTCTATGGCCGATGCCGGATAGAAAACTTACTAAGCCCACAACTTTCCACCCACAAACTAATGGCCAAACAAAGGTTGTCAATAGGATGATCATACACATTCTGCACATATACAACTCAAAGCATCCATGCACATGGGATGAAAGCCTCCCTTATGTCTAACACAACTTCAACATATCTCTCCATAGCTTAATGGGCCATGTACCCTTTCAAGTAGGGTTGGGATTTCAACCATTATGTCCCATTGATGTGGCCATACCATTTGTAGCTACTCAAGCAGATTTGGCTCACGTCCAGTCTAAAGCCGAAAGGGCTAACAACTTCATTGAGAACATTCAACACCTTTGCCAAATGGTCCATGATATATTGGACATATCCAATGCTAAGTACAAGCAACGCCATGATCAATATCAATTGTGCACAAGTTCTAGGTGGGCAACAAAGTTTGGCTACATTTGTAGAAGGAGTGTCTCATTGGACCCCACCACAAGCTTCTCCCACTACGATATGGGCCATACACCATAACCAAAGCTATAGGGGACAATTCCTTCAAGCTCAGCATTCCACCGTTCCTTGGTTTTCACCAAGTGTTCAATGTAGACCACCTTCGACCATACTTTCCACCATTTCTAGACACATCTGACATTGCAAAACATCTCATAGCAACAGAGCCAATCCTATATTTCATGGAATAGGCCACAACTGATTAGATGATGTACTCATATATCAATAACAATCATTAGCATAGGATCTAGCTATATCGATTTTTTAAAGTAGGTCAGCTCCTTGAGCATGGAAAGTGGTTCACCAAGGACCAAGTTCAACATAAATTTCCTCACCTCATGGAGGCTCTGCACGCAATGGGGACCATTGCTTCCTAAGGGGGAAGGACTGATCTAGGTGGATATTGATTTCCATCCACCTATTTCACCTATACCTCTTGTTGGTATCATTCATTTCCTTGTTTATTGCATCATTTACTATTTTTAGTAGTTTTTCAAGTCCTGAACTTCCGGAGCAGTTTTGACCACCTAAACAGTGTTTTTTTAAGGTCGACAGTAGGCTCATAGCCATAGGCAAGGGTACAAATAGGAAACGGCCTATAGAAAATATTGTATTACTCTATTATATCTTTAGAACAAGGTGCCATACGAGCTAAACAAAGATGATATGACCAAGTTATGACCCTGGGAGGTCAGTTGCCCAACTAACCCCAATGAGGCCCACAAACTCTTGGCATTCCATCTCCTGGGGTTATGGTTTTGGTTGTTTAGGATTTTCCTTTATTGTTTAATAATAAGTAGGCTCTTGAGACTCATTATAACACAGTTCAAATGCATGTAGCTGCCACATCTCTTCTCAGAGATAAGCCACCATCACCTGAACTAGTTTATTTCCATTATTTTTGTAAGCATAGTTTAGTCTTTGATATTAGTCAAATGAAGTGTTATTTTTGCTATATCTCTGTATTTATGCTTATATATGTAATTTTTTTCATTCCTGTTTAAGTTCAGATCAATGGACATAGTCGTCTTTGTCCTATTTTGCAGAAGTATTCCAACATTCCATACAATATGTTTTGTGAATTTTGTGGGTCCCTGACTCACCATACTGACCAATGCAGAGCTTTAGATGCTCTAGATGATAGCTTATATGACACTGCATTCTGGGTTAATAAATCTCCTCAAGGACGAGGAGGAGGTGGCTTAAGAGAGGGGAGATCTAGAGGAAGAGGCTCAATTCGATGCTACAACTGTGACTATGAGGGACATGTTGCTCACAATTTTCCATTACAAAGGAGGTCATGGTTATCCCACTATCAAGTAAATACACATGCTATTGAGGACTTTTCGAAATTAATTTCTCGATGGGAACAACGTAATCGACAAAGAGGCTCAAATTTGATCAATGTAGAACCTAGAGGGCTTTAATCAACTCCCCAACCAAACATTAACATCACCACTAGAGGAGGGAAGTGGACTGGAGTGGAAAAAGAAGTACCAGAAAAACCTTCTATAATAAAGCATGCATCTCCAAAAAAGTCGTATGACCCCACATAGTAGGAGTAGTACAAGGATGTTATGGAATTTTTTAGTTAGTTGGTTTCTTCCTACAGCCCATGAGTGTAACACCAAGAGAAGGGACAATTGGAGAGTCCTCGATCTTCAAAAGAGACATCTCAACCTATTACGGAGTGGCTTAAGTTGTTTTTGTATATTATGAGTGATGAAAAATTATCTGGAAAGTTGCAAAAAAACTCAAAAGTTTTGTCAAAGATAAATAATTTTCATAAATTCCTATTTCTTCTAATTTGCTTGAATGTCATTCTAGACGTGTCGACTGTAACAAGAGGATAATGGGAAGGGAGTTTCACATTGATGCCTAAATTTTAGGATATTAGATCAAAGATACCATGTTGGATTTGGGATTAGATGTAAATATCTTACCATTGAAAACATTGGATGTGTTGGGGAAACTCAATTTAGTGTTTTCTCTTATTCAACTATGTATGGCGAATCAGTACTGCATTTTTTTTGTTGGTCATTTAGAAGATGTTGAAGTTGATATTGTTGGGGTGAAGGAATATGTAGGCTTCGAGGTCATTGATATCATGGGTGACCAATATTAGCAACTGGCATTGATCAGAATACATTGGGCCTTTGAGAATTATTCCATCATTGATCTAAAACTAGAGACAATGACTTTTGAAGTCGACAAAGTTAGAGTCATACAACCATTGGATCCCTATAAGAGAGTCCAATATTTATAGAACCTGTTGATGATGTGGAGGATCCTAATATTTTGGATCAGTTGTATCAACGAATTGCAAGAAAGAGGGAGGCCTATATAAATCCTACAACAAATGGTTCTCTCATATAGAGGAGTGTTCAACATACAGAAGTTGGTTCACATGTTGTGCTAGATGACTAGCAAAAAGGAGACCCTAAGCTTCACTCTAGATGTTGTGCAACTATTTCTTATGCCCATTGGATTGGTTTGGAGGTAAGGTATTACCCTACTTTCAATGGAATAGGATCTATTTTCAATTTTATGAAAGAAATTGATTCAAATATTTAAGAAATGCACAAGATTCCTTTGATGGATCCTTTTTTGCAAACAACTCCTACGAGATGGTGGGGAGCTCATCCTAACCAATTTCAAAACTAGGAATCAATTAAGTCTTCTATGTTTTGTCAGTTTACTATTCCTGAGAAGAATTCAAAAGTTATTCCTACATATGAGGGTTACACTATCCCTCATAAGAATGTTCAAACATGTAGTATAGTTTGAAAAAAACTTGGGCTTCCTATTGAATTATGGGTGCATCAATTCATTCATACATTAGGGACATTTCCACAAGCCTGGTACCTAAAACAAGAAATAAAAAGGTAGACATCTAATTTAGAGGAATTGATAGCTCAGTTCCATAATAATTTCTCCTTTTCAGATGAACATGCAAATATAGCTGAGGCTTTTAAAGAAATTAAGAGAGTACTATTCCCAATTAGAAAACCTATTGTTGAAATTAGTAGCAATGAAGATTGCAAACATTTATATGAATCTAGATCCCATGAAGTTGTTGCTTGTGGAAAAATTAATAAGGAACCTGAGGTAGATGATTTGGAGGAGTTAAGGCATCTACCATTCAAGGAATATAATGGTGAAAGAAGTATCGAAGATGATCCTGTAAAATACGCCCCACACATGAAACCTTTGAAGTTGTGGAACCATAACATCGAGACTGAAGAGAGCCTAAGTTTGCTTTTATTGGTGACTATTGGAATGAGAAAACCACAAAAGAAATTTTGTACTTGATGAAGGAGTATGAAGATATTTTCCCTGTGTCAGTTTTAGAACTTAACAGTATAAAAGGGGATCTAGGAGAAATGAAAATTGTGTTAAAATTTGATGCAATACCGGTTAAACATCAACCTTATCGATAGCATATGAGGGTAAACGAGAAGGTAAAGAAGGAAATTGATATGATCCTAGCTATTGGTATCATATCTCTAGTAGATGAAATTGAATGGATTAGAGTTATTGTCATTTAGGATAAGAAAAATTCAGAATATTAGATTCTGCGTATACTACAAAATCCTTAATAATGCTTGTGTCCATTATCCATTTCCTACTCCTTTTAGTGATGACGTATTGGAAAATGTTGTAGGTCATGAAGCCTATTCCCTTACATATGGAATTTTTGGATTTCATCAAGTTCACATTGTTATGAGGATAAAAACAAGACCACTTTTACCACTAAATGGGGTTCTTATGCTTATCATGTCAGGCAATTTGGTCTTAAGAATCTCCAGTTATCTTCTGTAGAATTGTTATTTCTGCTTCCAAGGAATATATTCATATGTTGCTTGAGGTATAGATGGATGATTGGACAATTTACATCCTCTTGAGGAAGCACTCTAGTTTGTTGTAGGTCATGTTCGATAGGTGTAGATAGTTATATATTTCATTGAATTTGTAGAATTGTATCTTTGTAGTGCCATTTGGTACCTTACTAAGTCATATTTTTTTCAAATATGGTTTCTGTGTAGATCTTCCTAAAGTCATGGTGATTTTGAATATGCCACCACCCACAAGTCTAAAATAGTTTTAGTCCACTTTAGGACATATAGGGTATTATCGTAGGTTCATTTGCAACTAAGCTTTGATTACTGCACCATTGGAAAAGCTGTTGAAGAAAGTTGAACACTTTATATGGACTACCAAGTGTGATGTTATGTTCAATACCTTAAAAGAGAAGCTTGTGAGTGCTTTGATTATGATCTATCCAGATTGAAACACAAAGTTTCATGTGCATATAGATGCATATGGTATTTCTATGCGTGCTATTTTGGCATAACCTGGTGAAGGAAATATTTATCACCTTATTTAATTTGCTAGCATAAACTTTCTAATGCTGAAAGAAATTATACAACCAATGAGTGGGAGGCTCTCGCTATGGTGTATTCACTCCAAAATTTCAAGCATTATTTACTTGGAGGCCCTTTTAAGTTCTTCACTAATCACGCTGATCTAAATTATCTTGTTAACAAACCTATTTTAGAAGGGAGAATATTTATATGGTTGTTATTGTTCCATGAATTCTTGTTTGAAGTCATTGTCAAACTAGGTTGCACTAATATGGGTCTAGATCACCTTTCTTGCTTGGATTACAGATAAGAAGGAGAAGTTGATGATCAATTGCCTGATGTTGACTTATTTAGAATTGAAGTTGTGCCAGACTACCTTGAAGATATTAATGCATTATTTATAGCAACTAGTAAGGGCCCGAATGACTATACTACAACACACAAGAAGCATTTGGTAGTACATATTGTTGCATATTACTAGTTAATTGCAAAACAATTGTACAAGATGGGGCTTGATCATATATTTCAAAGATGTATTCTTGACCATGAGAGAGATGGTTTTTTATGGGAATGTTATTCTGGTGTTGCGGGAGGCCATGTTGGAGGGAAAGAAACTACAAGGAAATTGTTGTAAGCTGGACTATGGTGGCCAACTCTTTTCAAAGATGGCAAGGAGTATGTTATAAATTGTGATGTATGGAACAAGGTTGGGAGACCTTCCCATTAGAATGAACTTTCACTACATCTATTCAAAGCTCCTGAAGCCTTTGAAAATGTGAAGTTGGATTTTTTGGGCCAATAAATCCTCCTGCGCGAAATTTGCATGGTCGTTATATCATTATCGCAACCGATTATTTGACACACTGGGTTGAAGTAGCCCCAGTTAAGGATTGCATTTTTAGTACCCCTTCAAGGTTCATTTTTTAAAATATTATTACAATATTTGGTTGTCCATGGATCCTCACAAGTGATCAAGGGTCACATTTCATCAATGAAACTATTGCTACTTTAGTACAAGATTTCATTATAAAACATCATAAAAGTAGCCCATGTCATTCAAAAGCGAATGGGAGTATTGAATCCTTTAACAAGACCTTGGAGAAGGGTCTTACTAAGATATATTCTACTAATAGGGATGATTGGGATGAAAGAGTTCCTACTACGTAATGGACTTATCACACTCTAGTGAAACCACTGCACAAATATACCCATTTCCAACTTGTCTATGGTAGAGAAGTGGTGTTACTACTAATTTATTGTTTTAAATATATTTATCACATAGGTCACTAAAATTTCCAATGATGAATCTATTTCAGAATATTTGTAGGAGTTGTGAGAATTGTATGAGCATCGTTTCCTTGTGGATTTCGATCAGAGTGTTGGTAAAGAAAGAAAAAATCTTAACATGACCATCAAATTAAGACTAAGTCTTTTTGTGTGGGTGATCAAGTGTTATTGTATGATAGTAAGTACCTTAACCATCCTAATATGCTACAAATGCATTTCTTGGGTCCTTTCATTGTTTCAGAAATAAGGGAATTTAGAACCCTAAGGCTTGCACAACTTGATGGAATTATTTTACTTGGTTTGGATAATGGCATACACCCAAAGCCCTACTATCTTCGTTGATGTTATTATAATTCCTTTTATCTTAGTTAAAGGGTGCGCATAAGTTTTAGGATCGATTAAGTTGTGTTAGCTACTCAATCAAGTCTATTTATGTCAATCATTTATTTTTCTTCCTAGTTACAACCCACCACAACCCATTGTGGTTGGGGAGGTATATAGCGTCATTCCCATCATTAATTAAGCAATTTAATGCATGTATTTTTAGCTACTTATTTTTTTTCCCCCGTAAAATTCATTTTAGAGATTTGATTTTCTATTTAAAGTCTTGAAGTACTTTTCAATTATAAATGCCATCATATTGTTTCCTTTTTGGGCCATTCGTGTCATGTCTTGCAGATTTTCATCTTGGTTGTCATCAATTCCCAAATCGAGTCCAAGTTTTCTAAGCTTTCATAGTAAATATCCAATGGTCGATTCATTCCCCAACATAGTATTTATTTTTCTATAAATGTCACATATTGAAGCGTCATTAGTCATTTGTGATTTTATAACTTTGAAGTTTCTTGCCCTGACTTCCATGTCTAGTTCCCTTGTGTCTCAAGCTCATCATCATCCCCATGTTCAGGTTGTCTATAGTTGTTGACCATCCATAATGGGCCACACTACTAAGCTAGTAGTTTCTTTGATTTATCAAATGATCATAATGTGCATGACATAAGACATCTTAGGGAAATATGAAAAAACTACCCTAGTTGAAAATGATTTGTCTAACCCTACTCTTTTTCCAACTTTAAGTTGTGAGGTATACGTGTATTCTATTGCAGCTCCATTTACTGGCGATAGTCCAAGGATCAAGCCTAAGTTCCATGATTTTCAATGGTCTACCCTTATGCAATTGTAGGATTTTCCCATATTCGACACCATAGGTGAAGCCATGTGATGTAAAAAATTCCTCATCAATAGATTACATAATGGCTTGCTCTAGCTCGACAAGGAATACCCTATTCATGTGGAGGACATTCACAAGCTCATTGGATTATCCATGCATGGTAAGGATGTCTCAACTATGTTCCAAAGAACCTCAAAGCAAGGCAACAAGAAAGGTGATGGAAATTTATATGAGAAATATGGGACTCAGTGTAAGGGTCGTGGAGTTATCATTGATATGACAAATAATTGCAAGATTAAATTTGCATGCTATATTAGCATCAGAAAACTCATGCAGCACTATAGAAAAGAAGAATTTACATTAGATGTAATTTCTATTACAAAATCCTATGTGCACGGTGAGCCATTGAACTAGTGTAGCTACCTCTTAAATGAACTCTTTGAGGCCTATGAAGATGTATACAAAAGGGTGACATATTTTATTTATGGATATTTAGTAATTTCCATCGCAATGATGAAATGGTGCATGTAAGAAGGCTGAGACTTAGATGAAGTAATAGATGATGAATCCCTTGCTCTCTCTTATGCTCCATGAAAGACTCCAGTTGATGCCGCTAATGCAGATTTTAATGAGAAGGCATTTGAAAAATGGCATACCAAAATGCTCAACATTACTTAATAGAAGATTAGGGTACCTCAACCCATTTTGAACAAATATGCATATTAGATGTGGTTTGGTATAAACTATGGTCACACTTATGTTCAACCCAAATATGTCAACAAGGATACATTCAATATGAAAGAATTGCCTTATTACATGTTTGAGGAAGCATTCCCCAATGGAGTACTATCTTGGTTTGGAGTCCAGTGCTTCCCAAAAATGGATGGCATTGTCTTCTCTCTTGAAGTGATGCAGTTGCATGATCCACCCTCAAAGAAGTGATCTTCCATGTTCGCAGTTGATTTCCAAACTTTCATGAAGTGGCTCCAAGCATATGTGTCATCTTCTCACACCACTATATCTACTCTGGAATCATTAATGAATCTTCTTGATGCAACTTCTTCTATCCCTGACGCAGTTCCATATGTCAGTAAGACCTTCAAGCCCCCAACATTTCCATTTTTCTCCATAAGCCATAACCCATCCGCGTCGCCTACCATTGCATACATTGACCCTACTACTTCCTTTGATTCTTTCACTTTTTCTCAAGCCTTTACCACATATAAACTTACTAATCTGATTTCTAGTTCTTCAATCATTGTTGATCTTACCGATGATGTACCTAAAGATCCTAATGAAACCACCAATATTGTTGAAGAACATGTTCATTATTAGATCTAAGACTTTTGTGATCCATAATGTAGATAGATGTCTCTTTGGATTAATCACATTATCATGATTTGGTCGACGTTTTGAACCAACTAATGTGGCCCATCCTCAGAACAAGGTGAAGAATCAATCAACCTTAAGGAATAAATAGTATGGATGCATCATTACCCAGAATTAGCTATTGAAAACTAGTCATTGATAAATTAGTTAAATTAGTTAATAAGGTAAGTAAAATATTATTAATTATTAGAGGACGTGAGCTATTTATTAGGTTAAAAACTAGCTGTTAGGAATAGAAATAAATATAAAATATTATATATTTATTTAGAAACTAGCTGTTAGGAATAAATAAATATTATATTAATTTTAATAATTAATTAAAGTGTTAAGATAATACATACTTATTTAAAACTAGTAGTTATAAAATATTTTATTCAATATTTTAATGAATAGGGTAAGTGAAATATTATATCAAAGTCTTTAAATCTATATTTGAGTAAATATTCAATTTCATGTTGTGATAACTAATTAGATATTATTAATTTATAAAAAATCACCACGGAGCTAACTTAATTCAAATAGATAAAATATATATCTAGGATCAAGGTGTAGATAAAATATATTTTGCTTACCTTATTAACTAATTTGACTAATTTACCAACGGCTAGTTTTCAACAACTAATTATGGGCAATGATGCATATATACTATTTATTCCTTAAGGTTGATTTATTCTTCACCTTGTCCCGAGGATGGACCACATTAGTTGGTTCGAAACGTCAACCAAATCTTGATAATGTGATTAATCTGAAAAGACATCTATCAACATATTCATTCCTCACCTACTAAGTCTCCAACACATAGCCATGTGTTATCACCTCATATTGCCTCACTATCCACAACCATTTCAGATCATCCTTCTAGACACTCTGACCTTGGCAATTCCATTGGAGATATTGTTGATATGGAGGTAGAGTCAAAACCCAAGGATACCACACAATTGGGGCATACTATAGAAGAAACTCCTATACAACCTGTGCAATATTTATCCGCATCACAACCATTGCCCACAATTATTTTTTCTGCAGCTAAACTTTATTTATTCAACTAGGATCCAAATTATTGCAGGGAAGCATTTTAGTTTCTTGTAAAATATCTTGATATAGTTCCTCTTTTTCCTTCATATGTCATTGCTAAAATTTGAGACAACCTCCAAAAAGAGTATACCCAAGAACCAACAACCTCACCTCAAGCAAAATCTGAGAAGTTTATCACAAGTGGAAAACCCTTGTAGGCTAAGTATCCTCTGACCGATATTTTTTCTATAACTGATCTTCAGAATTAATCTTCACAACAACTATTTCAATTTATCATGGCTTCATTGATTTAACTAGAAGATCATTAGTTCTCTCTACCTAAAGATATAATGAGCTTATCACTGTCCATGAACAAAACAACAACAACTTCTCATTGTTATTGAGGAGAGGGATCAGTTGCATAGGGAGAAAGAGAAACTGGTGAAACAAGTTGAAGGCATTAGTCCTAAGCTCTAGCATATGTGGCCGAATATTGCATAATTTGTTCCCAATGCACAAAAATATCTCTCTTTATGTGAACACACACAATGCATTGAGCTATTTGAAACTACCTACAAAGAGTTAATTGTTGCAAACATAGATTTGCACACTACTATTTTTATTTGTACAAGTATATCCATGACCCTACAGAAAACTTTCAAAAGTATATTAATAAAGAGATTGAATAGGGATCCACTCTCCATAATACCTTATAGCAGATCACCTCGGATTCACTGGAGATATTTTGCCCAATTCAAGATTAGCCTAGTTTACATGTTAAACATAGTATACCTATTTACCCCTTGTGTAAATAGAAACTCATAGAGAAATCTCTTGTGACTAATGACTTGACACAACACCAACAATTCTTTACTCAGTACAAGGTTATTGACAAGTAAATTCATGTGATAGAGGAAGAATTGCATAGAGTCAAGTATGTTCTTCACGACCTTTAGCCTATCGCTAAAGCTAAAATCATGAAGCTTTGTAAATTGAATCATGATGTAGACACACAATGGTATACATTTCTCTCTGCATGGCCTAAACACCCAACTTCTAAAAATACTACTCAATTCAATGTAAGAGTTAATATTTTACTTGCCACTTAGCAATATACAAGGGATGAAAACAACTCTTTCAAGGCTAAGAATTTGTAGACAATACCAGGGTTAGGTCATTTGTTTGAAGGCAAGGCAGTAAAACAGGGAGAAAAAGAATCAATAGCAGTTGTGCAACCGCAAGAAGAGCTGAGTGTACATACATAGGATTGACTCAAGGGAGAGTTAATAGATTGTGGTCAGGCCCTATTGGGTCCTTCTTTTTTGGAATGTTTTGATCAACATTTTCTGGAGAAGAGTCACGAGAACGATTAGGGAGAGTAGAGAAAGAAAAACGTTAAATAGGGTAGAAAGAGGGAAAAGAAAAGAGAAAGTGGCAAGTAGAGGAGAGAAAGCAGTTATCTTAGGACTTGTCAAAGCCATGGAAGAAGGATCTAAGTGTCAATTTTAAAGGAATCAAAGTGGAAGTGGACCAAGTATCTATATTTTGTTAAATGGATCAAGTTGGACCAAATCAAGTGAGTGGGATCTAGACAAAGAAGCAAATCTATAAAATCTACATTGATTGATCCTAATGCAAAAAATATAGATATTTATGCCTACATGTTGTTGAAATGAAGCCTGAGATATTTCATATTGTAATTGTACTTTAATTTTTTCCCGTTTCATTTTGGTATGATCTTGAGCAGATCTTGCATAGTTTCATAGATCTATATTGTAAAGGTAGACTTTGATATAATATAAAAGGAGTATTGCAGGGTTTATTCTTGTGTACTTGTACTATGGGGGCTTCACCGAGGGAGAAATACCATACCATGTGCATTCATATTGGTGTATATATATTGAGGAAAAGAAGACATAATATATTGAGCTTATAATAGGGGGTAAAGAGTTTTTATGTGTTGTGTATACAAAGTGGAGCTCAAATTTAATGAAAATTTATAAAGGGGTATAAAAAATGTTAATGAAAATATGGATACCTACAATATCTAGTGAAGGTATTGGTTTTCGAAATTGAGAAGGTGTATTAGGTTTGTATTGGTACTAGATTAAATAAAGTGATTTTTAGAGGTATTTTCCAATATGTAGTCAAATTAAGGGTATTTCTTAGTGTTCCACAAATGCACGTGTTGTGTCAAAGGTCCATTGAGTGAAGCCTGTGTGACTTGTACATGATGAATATGTTTTGTGTACCCCTTTTAAAATTTCTTTAATAATGTTTTAGTATATTGGTTTATGTATGTCTCTATGAATGTTTTATATTTGAATGTTTGAATATCTATGAATGATTATGCTAATAATGTATATTTTATATAATGTTTTAAATATTGACACTACCTAAAATACCTTATATCATTAAAAGCCTTGGCACACCTTGGGTGACACATTTCTCCCTTGCGATGGAATGAAAATGTTCACATTGTGCTAGACTACAATAAAAATATTTGTTGACAACCCGAGGTTGAATGTTGGGTCTTTACAGTAAAAGTTTTCACGAACAATAGATTCCAATCAAGGTCAAATAGTACTCCAAGGACAAGGTAGAGGAAATGTTTTCTTACGTCATTCAGTAATGATTTGTGGACCAAAATCCTACAAAAATGGGGAGGTATGATTTGGTTTGGATCATTATATACTTTTTCATTTATCTCAATGATTTTAGAGTGGAAAACATGAAGGAATCAACTTACATGAGTAGTTTTATTAATAAGACCCCATTTGGATAATTGGAGTCTAAACCTTATAGGGTCAATTTAAGGCCCCAAATATCAATTTTTTTTTGTTGTTCGGGGTGGGGGGTGGGGAAGGTATTTCCCACCTAACTGTTTGACCATGTCACACTATTCTACTATTAGCGACCTTTCCAATAGTGCAAGAATCACACCAATTAGAGTTTTGATGCAAAAGTTATGCTTCTCCAAAGTTGACCTATCATGTTTGACCACCATAATTCAAGATGATGCCACATCAACCCTCGTTGGTCATGGAAAATTTGTTATCCAAATGGGAACTATGTAGAAAAATATAAAAGGCTCAAAGTTGTACTCTAGTTAAGAGTCAAAAGACTCAAACTTGACTAGTAGTAGACCAATAGGTTATGTCATAATCGGGCCACCAAGAGGATAATGGGTTATTCTATTTGACTACATTTTGTTCCATAATAGAGAAATGTAGCTAAGGAGTGGATATAGAAATAGAAAAATAGAGGGGGCTTTTATTTTGTAGCAGTGGATGGGTCATAGGCCTTAAGTAAGTCTATAAAATGTGCCTTCTGCTTCGTATTTGCATTATTTCCATTCTAGACAAAAGAGAGCAAAGAAACCTCACCTTCAAATTAGATTTTATATTGAAGGTATTTCATAGATCATATATTGGTGTTCATTATGATTGGTCTGTGTTTGTTTTTTACTATTCTTTATTATTTTCTCCATCACGTGCATAAACAACAAAATCAATAATCATAGATATTAATAATAAAGGAATTAACCCTTCATAGTATAGATTTTATTTTATTTTAATAGATTTATTGTGATGAACTATCCAGTGGAATATCCATGTTAGTTTACAGATCAAAATTGGTCATAGAGATATCCCCAGTGTTACTAGATCCAAAGATTATGGGAATTGTAAAGTGGGGAAACCAATAATGTAGAAAAAACATGGGATGCTTCTTGATGGAGGCATAGACAAAGTGGGTTGTAGAGTAGGGAAATGATGATAGGAAATAATGTGATAGGCATTTTTAAATTAAGGTATTCAATGTCTAGGCTAGTTAAGGGACTTAATTATGACATTGAGGGGATTGCAGTATTCATCAATGGATTTGTTACTTGATGGGGAGGAACAATATTGTTGATGATTGCTAGTATGGTACATATTCGCTAGTGGACCTAACTAGTATCCATCAATAATGAGTGATATCCTTGATGTTGGACTACAATATTATTTTAATGTTTTAAGAGTTAATATGTTGATGATAGAGTGCAATATTTATTAGATAATGTGATGCAGTTTGGTTTTCTAATATTAAGTCAACAAATATTTTTAATTAAATAATGAGTTTTTTTTTAATATGTAAATTTTATATATATTTGTTATGAAAATGCACATGCTTATAAAATTATTACTTCTCACGTGTAAGCATCCTTAGTAAATTGGTAGGTGTAGACTAGCGCCTCTAACCCAATGAGATTCTAATTGGAAGTATGGTTTGGGATATCTAGTCCTAACCACTTTTTAATAAACTTAAAGGTGAAACAAAGGAAGATAAGCCATAGAGGGTTGGACTAGGAGAAATCAAACAAAGGGGGTCAAAGGGGGTCACCTAGTGAATTAGGTATTAAAAAAAAAGTAAACAAAGATGAATAAAAGAATGGAGGGGTGGAGAGGTATAAAGTAAGCTTACCCAAAATATCATAAAAAAATAAATTTGTGACAAGCATGCTTCACTTTTAAATACTACTCACCATCGATCTGAAACCGACACCCTCATTGCAAAGAAAAGATTCTCAACTAAGCCATAATGAGGAGTGTAAGATGAAAAAAACAACATGAAATGCCTTTGCAAATTGAGATGATGAACCTAAACACCCTTCATATCATCACTCACTTCAAAGTCAATACTATCTCCTAGATGGTAGCTAATGGTGTCAATGCATTGAGAAGAATCATCATCAAATAAGTATTCATGGAATTTTTTTAATAATATATATTATTACAAATTAATTTAATTTATTAATTTTAATAATTTCACATGAATTTAAAATTAATTAGAATAAAAAATGTTTATTTTCCAATTTTCGAAACACTCATCTTATTAAAAACCATTATGTCTCTATAACCTAATTTTATGAATGAGCTTAAGGATGTACATAGTAACAAATATGCAGAATACCAATTAAATTACTTGGTAGTTACAAACTTTGATTACATAAAAGATCATAACAATGCAATAAAAATAGACGATTGGACCACATATTCTCACATCGAATAATGAAGATGAATACTAAAGAAAAGTAGTCAGTTCAGAGTACTCATTCAATGGTATGGGAAAGCAACTACATATAATTGGAAATGTATGATTTTGTTAAATGGTGACTAAAGGAAAATGGCATGTTGTATGGAGCATTGCACTTCCATGTTAGGCTTTTATAATTTTCTATTTTAAAACCTAATCACTCACTTGCACTTGGAAGCTTTTTTTTTTTTTTTCAGTTACAAGCATGTGTCACCTCACTTGGACTTTCAATTAATCGTTGAAAGTGTGGGACGGTAATATGTTACTTTTTATTTCCTTTCACTAATATATTCTGCCACTGATCAACACGGTGTCGCGACCATGAAAATGAATTGTTATATATTGATTAAAGCAGTTATATGTATTAAATGGTGTTAAATGTATTAAATGGTTGATAGAGGTTGATAAACAATAAAATATTTTCCACAATATAAATGGATAAAGATTCTATTAATTATAGAAATTAATGAAATAATAATTTATTTTAATTATTGTTATTAATTATAAAAAATATATAGGAATTGAACAAATATATATTAAAAAAATGAAATAAGATTTTTAATTATGTAAATTTATTTTCATTTGATAAAAAAATTAAGGTTTTGTTATAATATTATGGACTAACACTTATTGAAAATCATGATTGTCGTTAAACCAAAATCCACAGGTGTTAGTCTCTATTCTAATCGTCAAAGTGAAGTTAGTCCATGTCGCAAAACACACGGGGAGCGCTGAAGCCAATGTCCAACAATCTCCCCCAGTGCAAGCCAAGTGAGTTTCGAAATCAAGATCTGTCGCTCTCATACCACTTATTGGGAATCATGATTGTTGTTAAACCAAAACTCACAGGGGTTAGTTTTTGCTACAATTACTAGAGTTGGGATCCATGAGAGGTAGTTAGTCCATGCCGCGAAACACACGAGGAACATTGAACCCAATGTCCAACAATGCTATCGTTCACTAATACCATATGCCTAAAAAATCATAACTCATTTTCAAAACACATGTTATATGACATTTTTTTTAATTAACCAATTTAATTAAAAAAGTATAACTACTTTTAAGATAAATAACAACTTTTGATATGTTACTACTACGGAAATTATTTT
Organism: Pinus tabuliformis; assembly: GCA_031772625.1. Classification (NCBI taxonomy): domain Eukaryota; kingdom Viridiplantae; phylum Streptophyta; class Pinopsida; order Pinales; family Pinaceae; genus Pinus; species Pinus tabuliformis. The sequence continues at coordinate 1,308,830,933 of CM062819.1, read as the reverse complement.
GGAATGTTTTGTGGAGGTCAAATCTCTACCATCCACTTCATAATTATTAATACTTAAATTAAAGTTTTAAAATCCTTGTTTCAAAATATACACGCCTATGGGCTTAATAATTAAATTATGCAAACAACGACATAAATTTTACTTATGATGTTTGAACAAGAGAACCATCATAAACTTAATCATGAAATTATTTTATTGATACCTACAATGGTCAGGCTAATTATGCCAATAGGCATCTCTATTTTGGAATATAACTTCAAGAACTTTTATTTAATTATCAATAATTATTAGGTGGTGTTGCAGCAGCTACAACAACCCCAAAAGTTCGACTCTCACAAAATTTTGCATACCCCGACACTTAACTGCCTACCACCCTTTTCCTAAGGTCTCCTAGGGTTTCACTCCTCCTTAACCTACCTAGGGTTGCCAAAGAATCCATAAAACCTACCCCTGCAAGCCTAAAGCCTAAGTTCTCTCACTAAGTCATAATTTACAACTTTAATTTGTGGTAGCAATCCTACTGGCCTCTAAAGTTGTGATTTGTGAACCCATTTTCATTTGTTCACACTCCAAGTCATTATTCGCACCAACAACATGCAAAGGCAACCATACTAAGCATTAGGATCGCCACTTCGAACTCCTCTAAGCACTCTTTTACTAAGTCACAAATTCACACTCTTGATCCTTAGTAATTCCTCACTGTGATTTGAAATTGTGACTTGTGACCTATCTATTCTTGTCACACACTATAAAAATACTACCCAATCCCCACTGCGACCCCTCCAGTGGATGAAAAACTTGTGACCTATGACCTATAGTAAGCCTGTCGCATGCGATAAAGTTAGCATGCAAGTCTAAACTGTGACCTTCCTCGCACATGTTACTCCTTATAAAGAATAATGGATGTTTTAGTCTCATTGGCATCATTTTTCAAATGTATTAGTGTTTAGGGTTCACCCTTTTGGGTGTGCCTTGAGAATTATATCAAATGAGCCATCATGAGTACCCATTTACAATGGTTTTCAAAAATTCATTTGCTATAGGAGTACCTCTAGTTGACCTTTTTTATGAGGGTGTGTACATATTCAAGTTTTCTAATGTCGCTCTAACTTGTAGATCATAGTCGAACACAATGTGTGATCTAGATCCTCTCTCTCTCTCTTATTTCCCGTCGCCATTCTACTTCTCATTGAATATCATGACTTACACTCGAAATGTGAATTGTGTTTAAAGGAAGGTCGAAATTGCACATTCAGAATACCCATCGGTAGCTGAATGATGCTACAACCAGACTATCCTATTTAATCTTAGGTCACAGACTGCAACAACAATATGTAGTACTCTATGCAACCTAATTTATGTAATGGCAATGCGACTTTCCCTATTGCAACCTGCGCTACCTTTTGGAAATCTGACCTATCCTACTAGTTAGAATTGCAACTCACATTGAAGATTCTCTTCTTTCCAATATTGATCACCCAAACCCATAGCACCCTGAAACCTAAAATTGACATTCTTATTTTCAAATCAAATTGATTATTATCATTTTTGCTAACATTCCTATCATTGATCAACATTTTTTAGATGCCAAGTAAAATCAATTTAGATTGCATTAGTATGCAGTTTTCTTCTGGAGAGATATGTCTCTTCTGATCATAGGTTCTGAGAGGAGTTCTAGAAAATTGCTGAGAAAAATAGAAGGGGTCATAAACAATCCACCAAAGCTTCCCATATATGGTGATACTTCCTGTCAAATTGACAAGGCAAAAAAATTCACTTAGGAACATCTATTCAAATTTTCAAAGTAGGACATTCCACCAGATCAAGAATATTTTTAGGTATATATCAATATCAAGAAATCTTAGTTACGTAAAGTGGAAACGCACCCACCAGTCTTCCCATGTGCTGAAACAATAGAGTGGATCTTGTAGCACACAGATGAAGATCAATGGGTAATTAGGGGACATAATGGAGATCTTATAACATCCGTCACTACTACTAATATTGCTAGTTGTTATAAGTTGCTCCAACATGAAGAAGCCTTCAACACTAAATGGTTATCTACCTTCAATGAACCTACCAAGGATATCTTGAAGTCATGGTGGAAAGAGCCAACTAAATTTAGGCTTAAGGAAAATGGAGTTTATAAAACAAAATGTCTTAGGAAGGTGTACCAACTAATGGCTACCATGATAAATTGACTGTATGGAAAGACAAACATTTCTACCTTTCTAGGAACATGATTCCTATGATGTACACAGTTTCCACAAAGGGAACGATATTCAATTGGTTAAGAATTCTTTCATCAAATCTCAAGTCAAATATCTAGACAACCAGGAACCCAGTAGAAGGGAAACAATAAGAGTTCTATATGGCTTCCTATCTCTTGGATGCATTATGCGCAACATGTGACTTTGAAGGATTGGGTTTGAAATGGACCCCAGAAGAGAAGGAACCTGTGCATTTTCACTACAAAATATTTCACAACACGGGGTACAAAGGCATGTACAAAATGATTACAAGATCTTTCATTGCTCCTTCGTCCAACACACTCTTTGGAGAAGACCCTCCATGCATTTCAAAAAGAGCTAAGAACTCCATGATATTGGTTCCTACTTAGAGAAGCAACTTATAACAGGGTCTTTGGTGCCTACAAACTTCCTCATGCTCTCCCTACACTGGTGATAGAAAAAGTGATTCTGCAAGAGGTTGCTTACTAATTGACTATTGGGTTGTCCAGGACATTAGTAAAAGATAAGGAAGGACCATGGGCTATATTATTTTTGTACATTGGACCTTATACCATCAAGAATTTTAAGGAGGATGAAGAAGAAGTTGAAGATATGAATCCCTTCCATTTTATTGATTTGAGGTTTTGTCAATATGAATTAAGGGGGATTGCATCTACAAATTTCAACTCAATTGGATTTGGTTGGGCCTACGCTCACTCCATTAACGATGAAGAAGAAAATATCAAAAAATTGTATAATGCTTTGTTGACGGTGCTAGAACCGCCAACATGTCAAGGCAATCTCCCCGGTAAGAAGTCCCAATTAGACCTCAGATTGTTTGGTGTAGGAGTCCTAGCAGTGGGTCATAAGGTAATGCCTTGACCACGATGTCGAACAGAGGTAAGTAAGATAACTCTATCAGTATCATGGGTGTGACTAATGCAGAGAGTCAAGGAATGTGTACGAAAGGTTCCAACACTTCGAAGGGAGAGGGAGGTGAAGGTGAGTTCAAGGTTGAAAGGGATCAGTCCCAACTCGGCTAGGAACACACCACACAAAGTACATGCACAACTTCCGGTGGAGCGGTCCACTCGGATGCGGCAGTCACAACATACAAGGTAAGATAACAAGAAAAACACTCACGGATTAGTCTGAGACGAGTGTGGCGGTTGATATCGCAAGGTTCATGAGAAAGGTCTGTCTGATGTCTGACAGAGTAGTCGACATGGACGGTGACAACATTAACAACATATGTAGCACATTAACAACAAGATTCATATAATTGCATACAAATCAATTCATATATAATTACGTAAGTTAAACAACAGATATCATTAAGGCAACCGGAACAGTCCAACTACAATAACAACATATGCATGAAAATGTGTTGGCTCTTATTATTAAAGAAGTGTAAGTTATAATCATACAATACACCATGTAAGCATGCTAGCTCCAACAATGGAATGTTACAATGACATCCGGCTGCTCCTCCAAATAGATGTACTAGCTCCGTGCAATGGAGAAGCCAAGGAGTGTTACAATACTGTCCAAGCCTTCTTCAAGATAGTCTTAGTAGAATCTTGGCTGACCGAAAGCCCTTACAATGGCTTATGAGGGACTATTTATAGCAAAGGGTGGGGTGAGCCTTGACATTCACCTTTGTGACAGTTCAACTACCCTCATGACTCTTCACCTACTCTATGACTGTTACATCCAACTGTTGACACTCGACTTACACTTGACATGACTCAACATTACAATGCATATGTACTCATGTGAGACAACATAGATTGAGAAAGCCTTGCAAGACATCACTGACACTCGGTCCACTGTGGTGAGACCAACTCTTTGACATGTTTGTGATGGTGAAGCTGGTGAGATGATGCCAAGCTTGGTCATCCATGATGGTGTGCATGTACCTCATGGTGACATCTTGCTAAAGCGAACTCTTGCCTCCATTGCAACCAGTGCATTGGTTTGGCCCCTTCATCCAACTTGTATGCTAAAATGCGCATGGTCTTCTTGGGTACGGTTGAACCAACAACACACTGATGCATAGTGTCCATGCTAATATTCAACTATGTGTTGGTGGTCATGCGCATCAACTTGCCGAAGTGCATGTTCAACCCCAGTTGGACTTGATTCTTGTCTTTCCCTTCGTGAGTGTGTTGAATGGGTTCAACTGCATGCGTGCACTCAATGACATGCATGCTGCTGGATTCTTTGCATGCGATCACCAACACTTCTCACCATGTTTGCTCTGTGTCAGTTGTTGGGATAGATCCTTAGTTTTTACTAACACAGTTTCATTCGCGAGTGCAAGTTGTGCCCACTGTTGTTCCTGCTCCTGCTACAACTCATTGGATTGTCTATGCAGCTTCATGTTCTTCCTTAGTTGCTACTTCAGCACATGCAACTCCTTCTTTGTTCCATCTTTTGCCTTCACGCGATCTTCATGTCGTTTCGTCACTTCATAGCATGAGTCTCCAAAGTTTCTTTCATTATTAGTGGATCTACTTGATCTTGCAACTTTGTGCCGCCTCTATGTTGTCAACAACCTTCCTCTTCAATTCGTTGCGTTCACTCTATTTGGTATGTTGCCTTCAACTTCTGTTCATGATGTTGCTCACTATGATGTTGCTTCTTGATGTCCTTGTACACGAACAACTTGATGTCTTTGTGAGTAGGCAAGCTCATAGACACTTGATCGATTGCATCCCCAAGCTTGCTCTGAACGGTGTTTTTGTCTCTGCTCTCCTAGAAGCCATTGTACCTATACTATTGAGAGGTGGATGAACAATTGTGATACTTGGAGACATGGCAACACTCATAGCAAGAAATATGTCAGTCGAAAGCCAGAATGAACATGAGAACTGACTTGCAACATACCTGGGTGAATGATCATGAAGGTTGCGCAATTTCAACAGGGAGGTCGGGAGATTGATTGCCAAGACTGCACAAGGCACAGTCCAGGCTATTGAGAGACTGACTAACTACACAATGCATAGTTCATTCTAGCTTCTGACTACTGGGATTGCGTATTGCGCAATTCCAGTTGGGAAGGACAACTGGCCCAAGGACAGATTTGCACAATTTCTTGAGATAAGCAGCCATTATCCTCCAGAAATGCGCAAAATAGACCTAGAAGCTAGTGTTGGGCAGGAATGTGCAAATATGGAGAGGAAGCTGAGCCTTCCTTTCCAGATTACGCAATGCAGCCTTGGTGAAAGAAAAGCCTAGGCCAAAGTTGCCCGACTCTCTGACACGCAATTGAAAGAAAGTTAGTCAGTGAATGCATGGTGAAATTAAGTGATAGAATAAGTGATAAACAGTGCATGAAAAACATGAATGGAAGATTTAGCAAACAGATCAACATGCATGTGAGTGAGGCAGTTCGCCGGTTGGGTGAATGTCTGTGCAAAACAGTTTCATGCATGTGACAACAGTGAGATAGAAACTAAAACTAAAACAGAGCTAGGACAAGCTAGTATATATGTAAATGACAGTAAGCGCTCAAAGAAATCAAGAAAATAGTACTCCTCCAAGTGAAAACACAAAAAGTGGCAGAAATGCAGCACAAGGCATGGGAAGCGGGCTTACCCCAAAACAGTTGAGTTGAATGTGCCGACTTCTCCTAGATGTGATTTGGGATGTTAGAGCTACAAGTTTGATGTGAGGAATGAGCTCTGCAACATCCAGTTGATGAGTTTTGATAACATCGAGGTTGTGATGTGCATGCCATGAATTTAGGGGAAGCGACACTTGGTGGGAGGTTTCGAAATTGCTCCTTGCATGTAACCTCCAACTTCTAAACATAGATCCCTGAAACAAGGGAGGCCTTTTCATACTATCTTGGGATAAGCATCCCATGCATGCGAGTCTGTTTTGCTCAGTCCTAGAGGGAACCGGTCAACTCAGCTACATATGAAAGAGACTACTTGACTGCTAGAGAAAAATGTGCATTTCTAGCTGGGAGTTGGGCTGGCTCCCTAAGAGATTTGGGCAATTTCTGGGCAGACCAGCTCACTATTGCCCTGATTTCCCAAATCCTAGTCTGAACAACTTGCTGCTAGGAAAATTTGCGCAAATCCTGCTAGGAGGGTTTGTTGGCAAGATTGCACAATCCTGAAGCCCCACAGGCTGTCAGAGAGGATTGCGCAATTCCTAAGGGAAGGCTAGTTTCCCTCCAAGAACACACAATTTTGAAGGGGAAGTTTCTCAGCCTGTAGCTAGACCAAGTCCGGGCAAGCAACCTGTGAGGGGAACGGATCGACTGTGATTGACAGGCTACCTTTGTGCGAGGAAAACACTGAAGCTTGAGTACTTGACGAAACAAGACAAAGTGTTGTGTAAGTTTGGAAGGTAGGCTCCAAAGCGAGTCTAAGGCAAAATTTTGGAGGGTGGTTGTAGCCCCTACAACATGTTTCCAGGGTAGTAGGATCGAATGTGCAATAATAAGAGGACAGAGAATACTTAGATAATGATACTCAAGAAAGCATGAGTCTTGAAGCTAGGGAAAACATTATTAAGATAAACATGGAGTGGGGAAGCAATAAATAAAAGCAAAAGAAACAAAAGACTGATCAAGCAAAGGAGAAGGAAAGGAAGAAATAAGAAGAAGAATCTTGGTAGAAGTAGGAAGAGGAGAAGAAGAAACAGTGAGGAATAAAGAGGAGGAAATGAAGAAGAAGATGGAAGAGGAAGAACTCAATAGGAAGGAAAAAGAAGAACAAATAAAGAGAGAAGAAAAATAAAGAAAAATAAAAGAGGAAGAGGAAGCCAAACAACAACAAGAAGCCATGGCCAAATAGATTGAGTATGATCTACTCAAAGAACAGGAGAACAAAGAAGCAAGTGATCATCAGTCAAATGTATTGGAAAAAGTAACTATGTTCGGTATTCAATAATGCACTTGAGTCATTATGTAATGTACTTGTCAAAAGAATAAAGAAAAAAAAATTTGGTGGTTTGGTTGCATGTGTAAGAGATAATCGTTCAAATCTAGAAATGATTTCCTCAAGTGCAGGTGGAAGTTCTTCTTCAATTTCCTTTTCAGTTTTAGTCATCTACCTCCAAACATAGATATTCTACTAAAAATAACAGAACTGTTAAAATTTCTCGAAATATGGCAGAACTTCACTTACCTCGGAACCGAAAGGAAAAAAACACCATTGTTCATAAACTTCTCGCATCTGCCTTTGTCCCAACCTTTATCTCGTTAATTCTCCACCGTCGATCCTCTTTATTCAATCCAACGGTTGGCGCTTTCCCCGCTCGCAAACTAGCCGGGTGATCCTCCACCATTGATCAAGCTTGCTTGATCCAATGGTTGATGCTTAATATCGCATGGAATTCTTGCCAATGTTTATCAAGCTGAGAGAACGTGAGAAAATCAATTTCTCTGTGCTATGTGTCGGTTGCTAAATGGAATCGTGTGACTATCCCAAAATACCACTTACCTCCTTGAACCCGTGCGAAAAATAAATTTCGCTTATGAAGACTACTTTACTCCTCTATTTAACTCCAGTGCTTTTTTGCATGCAACTACCGTAGATCTAACGGTTCTATCGATCAGATGGTTCTAGGCTTCTTCGGGTTCCCTTGCGAATTTATCAGACTTTTCTCCTTCTACTATGATTTTAGCGCTTCCGCCAGGTTTAGCTCTTCTCTATGGAATTTGGAGCTTAGCTAACTAAAGCTCTGTGGTTCGAAACACATTCGATTTAACTTAATACACAGTGAATGAGGAATTAATACGATAACACCAGATCATACAAAACTCTAATTTTACAGGCCAAACTAGAATTTAACAATACACAGATATTTTGAAGGAATTCAACCTCCGGGATTTAACCTTTCATGCATAGAATACGCAGTGATACAGAGATATTTCAATTCTTTTACAATCTAATTCTCCATAGCCAAATCTATCCAAATCCTCTTACAATAGTTCATAACTTACATAAATACTTTACATCTAACAGTCTGATCCTCAATCAATGGATCGAATCTATCTAATCCTAGATAAATACCTAATCTGATTGATATTCTCCTCAAGAATCCCAAATAAGTCTGAATTACTTGGATTAATTACAAAATCATTCAAATACATATATTCTAGCTCAAATCCTATCTAGAAAACTTTGTAAATTGATAGCTAAAGGATCCCACTCCTTTGCTTGTAAACTTTTTCTAGATTTTTGGAATAAAATGAAGCCTTTTGTCTTCAAGCCTCATGCTCCTGCAACAGACTCCTGAGGACGAAATTATTCATGGGCTCCTGTCCATGAGATCTTCTACAGAACTGCCCAACTTATGTAGCATGGCATCTGTCACCCAGGTAGCATCAGCAATTTGTTTATCTTTCCACTTGATCAAGTACTGAAAATACTCTTGTCCCCTTTTCCTTTTAAACACTCTCTTGTCCAATACCTTCTTTGGTTGCAATGCCTTCGCTGTAGGTAACTGCTTTACCCAATCCACCTCTTGTTCTTCCTTTTCTTTTGCTGTGTCATCTGCCTGTCCCTTTTCATACCTATACAAATCAGCAACATTGAAAATTGGAGATATTCCAATACCAGGGGGTAATTCAATTTCATATGCATTTGCAGAAAATTTCCTTAAGACTCTGCATGGTCCAATTTTCTTAAATTTTAACTTGTTATACTCCCTTTTTGGAAATCTTTCTTTCCTTAGGTGTGCCAAAACCAAATCTCCAACTTCAAAATTAACTTCTCTCTTTTTCAAATCTACTATGTTCTTGTACTTTGTGTTGCTATCTTGTAACTGTTGTTTTACCTATTCATGTATTGCTTGAATCTCTGAAGCAAAATCTTCTCCTTGAGCACTCCTCATTTCAGCTTTACCCAAATCTCTTAATTTAGACACTCCTCTTGGGTGCATTCCATAAACTATATGGAATGGACTTTGCCCTGTACTCCTATTAGGAGAATAATTATAAGCATATTGAGCCTGTGCCAAAACTTGATCGCATTGTTTCGAATGTTCACCTGCAAGACTTTTCAAAAGATTACCCGAGCTTCTATTTACAACTTCAGTCTTCCCATCAGTCTGAGGATGATAAGCAGAACTAAAACTCAGTTTAGTACCAAGTTTCTTCCACAAGGTCCTCCAAAAATGACCAACAAATCTGGTTTCTCTGTCTGAAACAATTCTCTTAGGCAGCCCATGTAACCTTACAATTTCTTTAAAAAAAAAATTTGCAATATAAGTAGCATCACTGGTTTTATAACATGGGATAAAATGCGCCATTTTTTAAAATCTGTCAATTACTACATAAATTGAATCATTGCCTCTCTGAGTTTTTGGTAAACCTAAAACTAAGTCCATACTTACCATATCCCAAGGTCTATCTTGAATAGGTAATTCAACATACAAACCTGTGTTTTGGCTCCTTCCCTTTGCATACTGACAGAATTTACAATTCTTCACATACTTTTCCACTTCATATCTCATCTTCAGCCAAAAATAAAATTGGTTCAACCGCTCATAAGTCTTCTGCACCAAAATGTCCTCCAAATCCACCACTATGTTTGTTCTTGAACAAATTTTCTCTCATAGAACAATTTGGTATGCACAGCTCATTTCTTTTAAACAACAGTCCTTCTTGCAGGAAGCAATCCAGGCACTTACTTCTGTCTAACAAAACATGATTCTTACAAGCTTCAAATGCCTATTTAAAATCTAAATATTTTTCATATAATGCCTTAAGAAAATCAAAACCCAAAACTTGAATTTGACTTTCTTGAACTAAAATGATTTTACTACTTAAGGCATTTGTTACTTTGTTTGATTGGTCAGTTATATGTTTCAACACAAAACTAAAACTTCGAAGATATTCTACCGATTTTGCATGCTTCTAGTTAATCTTTGGCATAGTTGCATAATGTACTACAATGCATGGTTGTTTGAATAAAGTATAAACTCCTTAGACATCAAGTAATGTCTCCACTTCTTCAAAGACTGCACCACTGCATAAAACTCCTTGTCATAAGAAGAATATTTCTTCTTTGACTCATTCAGTTTTTCACTGAAATAAGCTACAGGTCTGTCCTCCTGACTTAAAATAGTTCCAATGGCTTCTCCACTAGCATCACACTTCACTTGAAAAGGTTTATTAAAATTAGGAAAAATCAAAATAGGTTTCTTAGTAATCTTTCTCTTCAATAGCTGGAAGTTATTTTCTGCTTCAGTAGTCCATTTAAATGGTTGTCTGTCCTTCTTTATAGTGTCAATAATAGAAGCATTGATCTTACTAAAATTCCTTATGAACTTCCTATAAAAGCTAGCAAGACCGTGAAAAATTCTTACCTCAAAGACACTTTTTGGTGAAGGCCACTCCATGATTGCCTTGATCTTCTCTGGATCCATCTTTAACCCATCAGTAGAAACAACAAAACCCAAATATACCAACTCTTCCTTCATGAATGAACATTTCTTTAAATTTAACAGTAACTTCTCTTGTTGTAGCCTCTGTAAGACATAATTCAGATGTCTCACATGTTCCTCTTTTGATCTGTTGTAAACTAATATATCATCCAGATATACTATTACAAATTTACCAATAAATTCTTTCAAAACTTCATTCATGAGCCTCATAAATGTACTAGGAGCATTTGATAACCCAAAAGGCATTACCATCCATTCATACAATCCTTCATTTGTTTTAAAAGCAGTTTTCCACTCATCTCCCTCTCTAATTCTAATTTGATGATAACCACTTTTTAAATCTAACTTTGTAAAGTATTTTTCTCCACTCAAACAATCCATCAAATCTTCAATTTTAGGTAAAGAAAATCTGTACCTAATTGTTATCTTGTTGATGGCTCTTGAATCAGTGCACATTCTCTAGCATCCATCTTTCTTTGGACTCAACACTGTTGGCACTGCACAAGGACTCAAACTCTCTCTAATAAGTACCTTATCTAACAGTTCCTGAACCTGTCTCTTGATCTCTTCATTCCCTATGGGAGTCATCCTCTAAGCTGCTTTATTAGGTAGATTTGCTCCTAGAATCAAATCTATATGATGACTGATTTTTCTAATGTGTGGTAACTAATCAGGCAAATCATCTACAATTGTTGGAAATAATACTGAGAGGGGGAGTGAATCAGTATTATCATATCAAGAATTTATCTTTTTCATAATCATATTTATATACACTACTTCAGAGAGGGTAACTAGCATGTACACGCAACTGTCTTTAAGGCAACCAACGTTTATGCAGTAAACTTATGATTCAGCTAATTCATCATATGTTGATATTTAATCAGTGCATCAGTACTTCATCAATCATTAAACAGTAACCATGTGCAGTATAAACATAATAAACCATTACACATAAGCAACACACATGAACACCAAGACTTAAGGTGGAAACCCAATGTGGGTGAAAACCATCTGCTATTGTCGTCTCTGTCTTCTTTTAATAATAAGAAAATCTGTTTACAATCTTGTACTAGTGAAGACTCATACCAGTACACAAGATTCTACCTGCGAAAGGTTACAACCTTCTCTCGTTCTCCAGCTTCTACTAGAAGGGAGCTACAACCCCCTAGCTCTTGTACTAGCCAATACATTTACTAGTACGTAGGTGCCAGCCTACAAAAAACTCCACTCTTCCACCATGGACCATGCTTCATGAATTTTTATACTGGATGCTCCTGGCACATATCAAGACATATGAAGACCTCGACTCATCAATAACCCATTAGAAATTTAGAAACTCAAACTTCTTCAACCAACATGCAGTTAATCTGAAACAATCAGATCACTGTCATCAGAACACTATGTTGAACCCATAAACGTATATCAACATTCAGAACCAACTGAAACCTCAAAAATTCATGTGTTATATTGTATACACTACTTCAATGAAGAAAACCTATGTGTATATGCTAATTCCTTCAGCCCAACCTGCATATACCTCTAAATATTTTGAATCATAAAATCTCTAAATCACAAAGTGTAACAACCAACAGTGTACTGAACATCTACTATTAAATTATAGAAATTTACATAGGAAGGCAATAGAAAACACTTCTTCTCACTTATACAATCAATCAAATATCAGCCTCCTTATGCATTTAGATTTACATTCATATCTAAGAAGACTTCATTGATAGACAAAAGTAAAATAGCAGTAGAAATAAATCAGCAATACTGATCTGATAGATCAGTCATCTTTGAACATCAAGCCTTTATTTTGTATACGCTACTTGAAAGAATATAACTTGCGTGTATACACTCTTTTGCTGAGACAAACCTGCATACAGATCTTCAAATATTGACTCAGAACTTTGCTACAATTCCAGACTTCAAACAAACCCAGATCATGATAGATAAAGAATAAAACAAATGCAAAACATCAGATCTAGCCTCAACAATTATCATATCATTCAAGAATAAGTCATTTCAGGTCTCATGATCCTGATCCAATATTGAACTCAAGGTGCACATAAATATTTCAGATCTAGTCCTAAACATAACCCTGCAACATAAAATATACTTCAGATAGAAGTATTCCTTAGAATTTTATTCATTTGCACATCTAGCCTTATGATCCTCTCTTCTTTATATATTTTTTTGGCCTTTCTCAATATCATGGACCGAATCCACTTAGGACCAATACTTTGGATCAAATACCACGAACTGAATACCTCAGACTAAATACCTAGGGTAAATATCATGGTCCAAAGATACCTTTTTCCAAATACCTCAGACGAAAACCATGGTTTTCAACATGTACGTGCTTTGCCTTCTGTGGGAGTGCGTCTGTACATTATACACTATTTCTATTCTGAGTACTTGTGTGTATATGCTGTTTGGACTAGGTGAACCTGCGTGTATCTCTTAAACTGCTCTTACATCATCTTCTTCCTTCAGCTTCTTTATTCTGATCAATAGACCTTAGTTCCATCTTCTTGATCCTCTATACCACTGCCCTATTGCCTCTGAATATTCCTGTTAGCCTCTTATCAAAACTGAGTTGACATGTAGAGTTGCCATCAAGGACAAAACTTGTATCATAATGCCAACAATCTTCCCCTTTGGAATTGATAACAACCATGATGATGTTAACTACTGCAAGATGTAAAGACTGTTAGAGATACCATACAACACCAAAATACCAAAATAATCTCCCCCTTTGATATCAAGGGAAAAGGGTGGACCACTCTACTCTCCTCCTTTGCATGATGCTACCCATACCCATACTCCCCTTGAGTACATGCCGAGTCTGCAAAGAGATGATTCAATATAATAACATGACACTATAACTCAACAAAGTGAGTATGACCTCCCTATGACCACGAACTCATACATACATTAATCACCCAACCAAGAGGGGATACACCATATTTGACTCATCTGCCCAACCAAGTGGGGATATAACAAAGTTTATACATGATAGAAATACAACAATTATTAAATCATCCATCTCAAGGATATTGGGGAAATAAATTACATCATATGACCAATAAAACTCATTGAAATATAGACCATGACAGAAGAAGCTATATCACACTAATGACTGATGCAACTAAGAAATAGTTGAGTTTAGCAACCATAATGCCAACAATGTGAAATGTGAATGCTCCCCCTGAACCTGTGCTACCACTATTTTTTTTTGTTAGAAAAACATATACGTGCTTTCAGCCAAGGCAACCCGCATGTACCTGCGCATATACTACACGAAACTAGCATGTAGTAAACTTCCTATGAAAAACTGGATTTAACAACAGGATGATGCAGTAACAACTCCCAGCTTTTGTCTGAGATATTCAAATATTTCTCTGGGAAGTGGCTTAGTGAATTTATCAGCAACTTGTTCTTTGGAGGGGACATACTCCAATTTGACCTTTTGTTCAAGCACTTGTTCTTGTAGAAAATGGTACTTGATGGGTATGTGCTTGGTCTTAGAGTGCATGACTGGATTCTTTGAAATACTGATGCCACTTTTATTATCACATAGAATGGAGATGGTTGGAGTACATGTGATCTAAATGTCTTGCAAAGTTTGCATCATCCAAAGTAGTTGTGTGCAACAAGATGCAGCAACCACATATTTTGCCTCAAATGTAGATAAAGCAATTGAACTTTGTTTCTTTCTGAACCAAGACACTAACCTGGAACCCATATAGAATGCACCACCAATAGTGATTTTTCTATCATCAACACTTCTTTCCCAATCTGCATCTGTATATGCATGAAGAGTAAGATCTGAATCTCTAGGATACCATAGTCCAAAGTACTGATTTCCTTGAACATATTTGAAAATTATTTTGATTGCCTGAAGGTGTGATTCCTTTGGATTTGCTTGGAATCTTCCAACTATTCCTACTGCATGCATGATGTCATGTTAGGTACTTGTTAGATAAAGCAGACTTCCAATCATGGATCTGTAAGTTGGTTGATGTACTGCTGCTGATTCATCATTTGAGCTAAGACTGCATCCTGTTACCATTGGAGTACATACAGGTTTAGAATCTTCCATTCCATACTTTTTCAATATCTACTTGAGATATTTGGTTTGTGAAATAAAATACCATCTTTAGTTTGCTGAACTTGTAGACCAAGAAAATAGGTAAGTTCACCAAGCAAGGACATTTCAAATTCTTGTTGCATTACTGAAGCAAAATTCTGACTCATGGATTCTTCATTGCTACCAAAAATGATATCATCAACATAAACAATAATAATTAGCAATTTATCATTTTCAATCTTTGTCTATAAATTACTATCTGCAAAACCTTTTGTAAAACCTTGTTGGTGTAGATATTTGTCAAGGCAGTAATACCAACCCCTTGGAGCCTGTTTTAGACCATAGAGAGCCTTTTTGAGTCTGCATACAAGTTTTGCATCATTTCCAAGAATGAATCCTTCTGGTTGTTCAATTTAAACTTCTTCTTCTAAATCTCCATTAAGGAGGCTGATTCTACATCTATTTGGTATACTTTGAATTTCTGAAAATTGGAAAGAGCAAGAAACATTCTTATGGATTCAAGTCTAGCAATAGGTGCAAAAGTTTCTTCAAAATCTATACCTTATTGTTGAGCATACCCTTTTAAAAAAAGTATGCCCTTCTTTCTAATCACTTCTCCATTTTCATTCAGCTTGTTCTTGAATATCCATTTAGTTCCTATAATATTGTTATCATGAGGTCTAGGAACTAATTCCTAAGTGCCATTCTTTTCAATTTGCTCAAGTTCTTCATCTATGGCGTTGACCCAACATTCATGTTTGCATGCTTCATTTACATTTTAACGGTTGGTGGAGGATAGTAATGCTAGATAGCTTGAGGTCCCTGTAATAGTTCTTCTTGTATGTACACCAGCCTCCCTTTCTCCTAAAATTTGAGTTTCTAGATTATTTTTCTGAACATACCTAGATGAACTCTTTTCTTCTACCATTATATCTTCTTCTGGTGTTTCATTGGTTTCTTCTTCAATATAATTTTGATTTGATGTGGGAAAGTAATCCCCATCTTCCTCATTGTCATAATCTTCTATTGATTTTATCTGTTTTGGATTTATGCATGCTTCATCAACTACAACATCAATGCTTTCAACAATTTTCCCAAGTCTTTTATTATAACATTTATATCCTTTACTTCTGGAAGAATAACCAAGAAGAATCCCTTCATCTGCTTTGGGTTCAAACTTACGAAGTTTTTCATCAGTCCTTTTGGTAAAACATTTTTTTCCAAAAACTTTAAAGTATTTTACAGTAGGAGTCTTACCATACCAAAGTTCATGTGGAGTTTGAGTGCTATTTACCCAAACATTGGCTTTGTTGAGAATATTCATGGCAGCAAATGCAGCTTCACGCCAGAAGGTTGCAGGAGTTCCAGATTCATCTAGCATGGCTCGAGCCATTTGTTGAACTGTTCTGTTCATCCTTTCTACTACACCATTTTACTGAGGTGTTCTTGCAGTCGAGAATTCCCTTTTTATTCCATGTTGTTCACAAAAGTCAAAGAATTCATCCGATGTAAATGCCCCTCCTTGATCACATCTGACGCATTTGATATTTCGATCTGATTCATTTTCAACCAAAGCATTGAAGGCTTGGAACTTTTCAAATGCTTCATCTTTATGCTTTAGAAGACCTATCCAACACATTCTAGAAAAACAATCAATGAACAAAATAAAGTATTGTTCTCCACGAGGTGACTTTTTCCTTGTTGGTCCACATAAATTAGTATGGATAAGTTCAAGAGGCTTACTAGCTGACCCTTTTTTTTCCATGAAGTGAACTATGGTTTGCTTACCGATTTGACATGGTTTGCATATTGTATTTTCTGGTATGTTGTTATCTGGATGATCACGAACAACCTTGAGTCTGCATGCTTTTCTTATTTGAGAAAATCTTTGATGTCCCAATCTTCTATGCCACAGCGAGTTTTCATCATTTTTTCTTAGATAACACTGTTGTTGTTCTCCTTTGAGTATGTATAAGTTGTTTGGAGTTCTTGTACCTTTGATCACGGTCTCTCTTGTATCAAGATCACGAACAACACATCCGTTTGATTGAAACACCACTTCATTTCCTTGATCACACATTTGACTGACACTCAACAGGTTATGCTTTAAACCATCTACATACATAACATTTCCAGATTTAACCTTTTCTTTCAAGAAAAAAAAACATTTACCTTTTATGATACCTGCAGTGTCATTTCCAAATGAGACATTCTTTTCCTTTTCTAAGGCATTATATGAGTGAAGTTTCTCTTTGTCACCTATCATATGTTTGGAGCATCCATTGTCAATGTACCACTGATTTTCTTGTCCTTCTGCATACAAGGCTATACCACATCTTTCTGTT
This sequence comes from Pinus tabuliformis, assembly GCA_031772625.1. Taxonomy (NCBI): domain Eukaryota; kingdom Viridiplantae; phylum Streptophyta; class Pinopsida; order Pinales; family Pinaceae; genus Pinus; species Pinus tabuliformis. The sequence goes on along the minus strand of CM062819.1, from coordinate 1,308,813,855 downwards.
TGAGATTCTTTCCTTCTCCATATCTTGGGATTTAATGGTGTTTGCTCCTTTTGAGGTGTTTGCCGAAATTTTCTCCTGCATTCAGATTCTTCCTGACCAAAGTTGTTACAAATTGAGCATTCTACTTCATTTTCAAGAGGAGAAAAGTTATTATAGGAACTTCTCTTGATCCCTATTACATTCCTTTGATTTCGTGCTTCTCTAGTCATGATGGTTTTGTAAGCGATGCATTGAGAAACTTTGTGCCCAAAATTATGACATGAAAAACATTGCCCATTAAATACGTTTCTGCAACTATCAAATCTCTTTACCTGTTGATTGTAGTTTCTATTGATATTCATCTTTGGAGCAAACTGAGTATGATTTTCCTAAGGTTGGTTGTGGCTTCTATTGATATTCATCCTTGGAGAAAATTGAGTATGATTTACTTGGTGATCAGCTTATGCCTTTGTTGACGATTTTCATACTGTTCACTGGTCATTGTTGCATCAAGATAACTTTTGGTGGAGGTTGACGACTTCTGTGATTGAGATGCTTCTTCAGTATATCCAAGACCTGTCTTTATCAGAGAATGCTGAACTTTGATAATTTAATTTAAAGTTTCTGATCCTTTAGAAAATCTAAGATTGAGAGATTTTGTTTTCTCAAGATCTTTTCTTAGACCCACAATTTCACATTCTAGTTTTTCATTGTGTGTTTCTTTTTCAACAAGTTGGTATGTCAAGGTATTTATGATCATATTCTTTTCTTCTAAACAAATTTTGAGTTTAGATATTTCTTCATGAAAGTTTCCCTCTTCTAAATCATCCCAAAAATCATCATTGTCATAAGCCATGAGAATTCTATAATCATCACTATTAGATAAACCATCACTATCCTCTTCTAAACTATCCCAAAAATCATTGCTATCATAATCCATGAGAAGTCTGTAATCGTGACCAGTTTCATCTTCATCACTATTAGATAAACCATCACTATCTTTAGGAGTATAGTATCTCCTTCTATTCACAACTTGTTTCCTATTCCCTTTTGCATATTCCTTTCTTTTTGCACATTTATCTTTATGAGGACATCTGGCAGCATAATGACTGACTCTACCACAAGCAAAGAATTTGAAAGGTAGCTTACCTCTGAACCTTCCAGAACCTTGTTGAAGCTTCTTGACAAAATTTACCTCATCTTCTTCTTCTGAAATGCGTCCTGATTCATTGTGTTCTTCCTTTTCTTTTCCTTTTGTTGAATCTTTAAATGCGTCTTCTCTCATATCTGATGGACCTCCTTTTCTCATCTCAAAAGCAGTTAAGATTCTATGAAGCTGTGTCATAGTGATATTCTACAGATCTTGTTTTTCTTCTATGGCAAACACTTTTGATTCAAATTTAGCGGACAAGGATCTCAAAATTTTCTCAACTAAGGTAACTTCCTTTATTTCTTCACCTAGATTCTTCATACAATTAACAACCTCATATATACGTAAGAAGTAACTAGCTATATTCGCATCACTATGCATCTTAAGAGTTTCATATCGAATTCTGAGAGTTTGAAGCTTAGCACATTTTACCTGAGAGTCTCCTTCATAACTCTGAATGATTTTCTCCCATATCTCTTTGGCTGATTTGAGCTGCATGACTTTGACAAACTCTTATTGTGACAAACTTCCCGTTAAAGTATTGATAGCTTTGGCATTGGTTTCATATTTCTTTTTACCTGCCATGTCTGTAGGAATTGTTGTTGGAAATTTATATTCTCCTTCCACAATTTCCCAGACATCTATTCCAAGAGATTGTAGAAAGGTTGTGGTTCTTATTTTCCAATAAACAAAGTTTCTCCTATTGAAGATTGGTGGTTTGATGGATCCCATGCTTTTGTGATTATTCATCTTGATGGGTCTTCCTTCAAGCAATCAAGCTTCTTTTGAAGAACTTGGCTCTGATATCAATTGTTGGAAATAATACTGAGAGGGGGGTGAATAAGTATTATCAAATCAAGAATTTTTCTTTTTCATAATCAAATTTATATACGCTACTTCAGAGAGGGGAACTAGCATGTACACGCAACTATCTTTAAGGCAACCAGTGTTTATGCAGTAAACTTATGATTCAGTTAATTCATCATATGTTGATCTTTAATCAATGCATCAAAACTTCATCAATCATTAAATAGTAATCATTTGCAGTATAAACATAATAAACCATTACAGATAAGCAACACACATGAACACCAAGATTTAAGGTGGAAACCCAATGTGGGTGAAAACCACCTGCTGCTGTCATCTCTGTCTTCTTTTAATAATAAGAAAATCTATTTACAATCTTGTACTAGTGCAGACTCATACCAGTATGCAAGCTTCTACCTGCAGAAGGTTACAACCTTCTCTCGTTCTCCAGCTTCTACTAGAAGGGAGCTACAACCCCCTAGCTCTTGTACTAGCCAATATGTTTACTAGTACATAGGTGCTAGCCTACAGAAAACTCCACTCTTCCACCAGGGACCACGTTTCATGAATTTTCAGACTGGATGCTCCTAGCACATATCAAGACATATGAAGACCTTGACTCATCAATAACCCATCATAAATTTAGAAACTCAAACTTCATCAACCAACATGCAGTTAATCTGAAACAATCAGATCACTATCATCAGAACACTGTGCTAAACCCAGAAACCTGTATCAACATTCAGAACCAACTAAATCCTCAAAAATTCATGTGTCAGACTGTATACACTGCTTCATTGAAGAAAACATGCATGTATACGCTACTTCCTTCAGCCCAACCTGCGTATACCTCTAAACATTCTGAATCGTAAAATCTCTGAATCACAAACTGTACCAACCAGCAGTGTACTGAACATCTACTGTCAACTACATAACTTTACACAAGCAAGCAACAGAAAACATTTCTTCTCACTTATACAATCAATCAAATATCAAGCTCCTTATACATTCAGATTTACATTCAGATCTAAGAAGACTTCATTGACAGACAACAATAAAATAGCAAGAACAATAAATCAACAATACTGATCTGATAGATCAGTCATCTCTGAACATCAATCCTTTCTTTTGTATACAATACTTGAAAGAACAAAACCTGCATGTATACGCTTTTTTGCCGAGACAAACCTGCGTACAGATCTGCAAATATTGACTCAGAACTTTGCTACAATTCCAGACTTTAGACAAACCCAGATCATGATAGATAACAAATAAAATAGACACAAAACATTAGATCTAGCCTCAACCAATATCAGATCATTCAAGAATAAGTCATTTGAGGTCTCCTTATCCTGATCCAATATTGAACTCAAGGTGCACATAAATATTTCAGATCTAGTCCCAAACATAACCCTGCAACATAAAATATACTTCAGATAAAAGTATTCCTTAGAATTTATTCACTTGCACATCTGACCTTATGATCCTCTCTTCTTTATATATTTTTGGCCTTTCTCAATACCATGGACCGAATCCACTTAGGAAAAATACCTTGGATCAAATACCCGAATACTTCGGACTAAATACCTAGGGTCAATATCATGGTCCAATGATATCTTTTTCCAAATACCTCGGACCAAAACCATGGTTTTCAACATGTATGCACTTTGCCTTCTGTGGCAGTGCGTGTGTACGTTATACGCTATTTCTGTTCTGAGTACCTGCATGTATACGCTACTTGGACTAAGTGAACCTGCGTGTATCTCTTAAACTACTCTTACATCATCTTCTTCCTTCAACTTCTTTATTTTGATCAATAGACCTTATTTCCATCTTCCTGATCCTCTATACCACTACCCTATTGCCTCTGAATATTCCTATTAGCCTCCTATCAAAACTAAATTGGCATGTAGAGTTGCCATCAAGGAAAATTATTGTATCATAATGCCAAACAATCTTCCCCTTTGGAATTGATAACAACCATGATGATGTTGACTACTGCAAGATGTAAAAACTGTTAGAGATACCATACAACACCAAAATACCAAAATACTCTCCCCCTTTGACATCCAGGGAAAAGGGTGGACCACTCTATTCTCCTCCTTTGCATGATGCTATAACTCAACAAAGTGAGTATGACCTCTCTATGACCACGAACTCATACATACATCAATCACCCAATCAAGTGGGGATACACCATATTTGACTCATCTGCCCAACCAAGTGGGGATATACCAAAGTTTAGACATGACAGAAATACAACAATTATTACATCATCCATCCCAAGGATATTGGGGAAATAAATTACATCATATGACCAATAGAACTCATTGAAATATAGACCATGACAGAAGAAGTTAATCACACTGATGATTGATGAAACTAAGAAATAGCTAAGTTTAGCAACCATAATGCCAACAATGTGAAATGTGAATGCTCCCCCTGAACTTGTGCTACCACTTTTTTTTTGTTAGAAGAACATATACATGCTTTCAGCCAAGGCAACCCGCGTGTACCCACGCATATACTACATGAAACTAGCGTGTAGTAAACTTCCTATGAAAAACTAGATTTAACAACAAGATGATGCAGTAACAACTCCCAGCTTTTGTCTAAGATATTCAAATGTTTCTCTGGGAAGTGGTTTAGTGAATATATCAGCAACCTGTTCTTTGGAGGGGACATACTCCAATTTGACCTTTTGTTCAAGCACTTGTTCTTGTAGAAAATGGTACTTGAGGTATGTGCTTGGTCTTAGAGTGCATGACTCAATTCTTTGAAATATTGATGCCACTTGTATTATCACATAGAATGGAGATGGTTGGAGTACATGTGATCTAAATGTCTTGCAAAGTTTGCATCATCCAAAGTAGTTGTGTGCAACAAGATGCAGCAGCCACATATTCTGCTTCAACGGTAGATAAAGAAATTGAACTTTGTTTCTTGCTGAACCAAGACACTACCCGCAAACCCATATAGAATTCACCACCACTAGTGCTTTTTCTATCATCAACACTTCCTACCCAATTTGCATCTATATATGCATGAAGAGTAAGATTTGCATCTCTAGGATACCATAGTCCAAAGTCCTGAGTTCCATGAAGATATTTGAAAATTCTTTTGACTGCCTGAAGGTGTGATTCCTTTGGATTTGCTTGGAATCTTCCAAGTATTCCTACTGCATGCATGATGTCAGATCGGGTACCTGTTAGATAAAGTAGACTGCCAATCATGGATCTGTAAGTTGGTTGATGTACTGTTGTTGATTCATCATTTGAGCTAAGACTGCATCCTATTACCATTGGAGTATATACAGGTTTAGAATCTTCCATTCCGTACTTTTTCAAGATCTTCTTGAGATATTTCATTTGTGAAATAAAAATACCATCTTTAGTTTGCTGAACTTGTAGACCAAGAAAATAGGTAATTTAACCAAGCGAGGAAATTTCAAATTCTTGCTGCATTATTGAAGAAAAATTCTAACTCATGGATTCTTCATTGCTACCAAAAATGATATCATCAACATAAATAATAATAATTAGCAATTTATCATTTTCAATCTTTGTATATAAATTGCTATCTGCAGAACCTTTTGTAAAACCTTGTTGGTGTAGATATTTGTCAAGGTGGTAATACCAAGCCCTTGGAGCCTGTTTCAGACCATAGAGAGCCTTTTTGAGTCTGCATACAAATTTTGCATCATTTCCAAGAATGAATCCTTCTGGCTATTCAATATAAACTTCTTCAAATCTCCATTAAGGACGCTGATTTTACATCCATTTGGTATACTTTGAATTTCCAAAAACTGGAAAGGGCAAGAAACATTCTTATGGCTCCAAGTCTAGCAATAGGTGCAAAAGTTTCTTCAAATTCTATACCTTCTTGTTGAGCATACCCTTTACAAAAAAGTCTGGCCTTGTTTCTAATCACTTCTCCATTCTCATTCAGCTTGTTCTTGAATATCCATTTAGTTCTTATAATATTTTTATCATGAGGTCTAGGAACTAATTCCCAAGTGTCATTATTTTCAATTTGCTCAATTTCTTCATCTATGGCCTTGACCTAACATTCTTCTTTGCATGCTTCATTTACGTTTTTAGGTTCGGTGGAGGATAGTAATGCTAGATAGCTTGAGGTCCCTATAATAGTTCTTCTTGCCTGTACACCAGCCTCCCTTTCTCCTAAAATTTGAGTTTCTGGACGATTTTTCTGAATATATCTAGACGGAGTCTTTTCTTCTACCATTATATCTTCTTCTAGTGCTTCACTGGTTTCTTCTTCAATATAATTTTGATTTGATGTGGGAAAGCAATCCCCATCATCCTCATTGTCATAATCTTCTGTTGATTTTATAGGTTTTGGATTTCTACATGCTTCATCAACTACAACATCAATGCTTTCAAAAAATTTCCCAAGTCTTTTATTATAACATTTATATCCTTTACTTCTGGAAGAATAACCAAGAAGAATCCCTTCATCTGCTCTGGGTTCAAACTTACCAAGTTTTTCATCAGTCCTTTTGATAAAACATTTTCTTCCAAAAACTTTAAAGTATTTTATAGTAGGAGTCTTACCATACCAAAGTTCATGTGGAGTTTGAGTGCTATTTACCCAAACATTGGCTTGTTGAGAATAGTCACGGCAGCGAATGCAACTTCACCCCAGAAGGTTGCAGGAGTTTCAAATTCATCTAGCATGGCTCGAGCCATTTGTTGAACTGTTATGTTCATCCTTTCTACTACACCATTTTGCTGAGGTGTTCTTGTAGTGGAGGATTCCCTTTTTATTCTATATTGTTCACAAAAGTCAAAGAATTCATCCGATATAAATTCCCCTCCTCGATCAGATCTGACGCATTTGATTTTCCGATCTGATTCATTTTCAACCAAAGCATTTAAGGCTAGGAACTTTTCAAATGCTTCATCTTTATGCTTTAGAATACCTATCCAACACATTCTGGAACCATCAATGAACAAAATGAAGTATTCTTCTCCACGAGGTTACCTTTTCCTTGTTGGTCCACATAAATCAGTATGGATAAGTTCAAGAAGCTTACTAGCTGACCCTTCTTTTTCCATGAAGTGAACTCTGGTTTGCTTACAGATTTGACATGGTTTGCATATTGTATTTTCTGGGATGTTGATATCTGGAAGATCACGAACAACCTTGAGTCTGCATGGTTTTCTTATTTGAGAAAATCTTTGATGTCCCAATCTTCTATGCCAAAGCCAGTTTTCATCATTTTTTCTTAGATAGCACTGTTGTTGTTCTCCTTTGAGTATGTATAAGTTTTTTGGAGTTCTTGTACCTTTGATCACGGTCTCTCCTGTATCGAGCTCACGAATAACACATCCATTTGATCGAAACACCACTTCATCTCCTTGATCACACATTTGACTGACACTCAATAGGTTATGCTTTAAACCATATACATACATAACATTTCTAGCTTTAACATTTTCTTTCAAGAAAGCAGAACATTTACCTTTTATGATAGCTAGAGTGTCATTTCCAAATGAGACATTCTTTTCCTTTTCTAAGGCATTATATGAGTGAAGATTCTTTTTGTCACTTGTCATATGTTTGGAGCATCCACTGTCAATGTACCACTGATTTTCTTGTCCTTTTGCATACAAGGCTATACAACATCTTTTTGTTTGAGATTCTTTCCTTCTCCATATCTTGGGATTTAATGGCGTTTGCTCCTTTTGAGGTGTTTGCTGAAATTTTCTCCTGCATTCAGATTCTTCATGACCAAAGTTGTTACAAATTGAGCATTCTATTTCATTTTCAAGAGGAGAAAAGTTATTATAGGAACTTCTCTTGATCCCTATTACATTCCTTTGATTTCGTGCTTCTCTAGTCATGATGGTTTTGTAAGCAACGCATTGAGCAGCTTTGTGCCCAAAATTATGACATGAAAAACATTGTCCATTAAAGAAGTTTTTGCGACTATTGAATCTATTTACCTGTTGATTGTAGTTTCTATTGATATTCATCTTTGGAGCAAATTGAGTATGATTTTCCTGAGGTTGGTTGTGGCTTCTATTGATATTCATCCTTGGAGCAAATTGAGTATGATTTACCTAGTGATCAGCTTTATGCCTTTGTTGATGATTGTCATACTATTCACTGGTATTTGTTGCATCAAGATAGCTTTTGGTGGAGGTTGACGACTTTTGTGATTGAGATGCTTCTTCAATATATCCAAGACCTATCTTTATTAGAGGAGAATGTTGAACTTTGATAATTTCATTTAAATTTTCTGATCCTTTAGCAAATCTAAGATTGATAGATTTTGTTTTCTCGAGATCTTTTCTTAGACCCACAATTTCACATTCTAGTTTTTCATTGTGTTTTTCTTTTTCAACAAGTTGGTATGTCAAGGTATCTATGATCATATTCTTTTCTTCTCAGAAAATTTTGAGTTTAGATATTTCTTCATGAAAGTTTTCCTCTTCTAAAGCATCCCAAAAATAATCATTGTCATAAGCCATGAGAAGTCTATAATCATCACTATTAGATAAACCATCACTATCCTCTTCTAAACTACCCCAAAAATCGTCGCTATCATAAGCCATGAGAAGTATATAATCTTGACCAGTTTCATCTTCATCACTATTATATAAACCATTGCTATCTTCATGAGTATAGTAACTCCTATTCACAACTTGTTTCCTATTCCATTTTGCATTTTCCTTCCCTTCTCCATATTTATCTTTATGAGGACATCTGGTAGCATAACAACCGACTCTACCACAAGAAAATCATTTGAAAGGTAGCTTACCTATGAACCTTCTAGAACCCCGTTGAAGCTTCTTGGAAAAATTTACCTCGTCTTCTTCTTCTAAAATGTGTCTTGATTCATTGTATTCTTCCTTTTCTTTTCCTTTTGCTGAAGCTTTAAATGTGGCTTCTCTCATATTTGATGGACCTCTTTTTCCCATCTCAAAAGTAGTTAGGATTTCATGAAGCTGTGTCATAGTGATATTCTACAGATCCTATTTTTCTTCTATGGCAAACACTTTTGATTCAAATTTAGCATACAAAGATCTCAAAATTTTCTCAACTAAGTAACTTCCTTTATTTCTTCACCCAGATTCTTCATACAATTAACAACCTCATCTGTACGTAAGAAGTAACTAGCTATATTCTCATCACTATGCATCTTAAGAGTTTCATATTAAATTTTAAGAGTTTGAAGCTTAGCATGTTTTACCTGAGAGTCTCCTTCGTAGCTCTGAACGATTTTGTCCCATATCTCTTTGGTTGATTTGAGCTGCATGACTTTGACAAACTCTGATTGTGACAAACTTCCCATTAAATTATTGACAGCTTTGGCATTGGTTTCATATTGCTTTTTACGTGCCGTGTCTGTAGGAATTGTTGTTGGAAATTTATATCCTCCTTCCACAATTTTCTAGACATCTGTTCCAAGAGATTCTAGAAAGGTTGTGGTTCTTATTTTCCAATAAACAAAGTTTCTCCCATCGAATATTGGCGGTCTAATGGATCCAATGCTTTTGTGATTATTCAACTTGATGGATCTTCCTTCAAGCAATCAAGCTTCTTCTAAAGAACTTGGCTTTGATACCAGTTGTTGGAAATAATACTGAGAGGGGGGGGGGGGGGGTGAATCAGTATTATCAGATCAAGAATTTTTCTTTTTCATAATCAGATTTATATATGCTACTTCAGAGAGGGGAACTAGCGTGTACACGCAACTGTCTTTAAGGCAAAAAGCATTTATGTAGTAAACTTATGATTCAGTTAATTCATCATATGTTGATCTTTAATCAGTGCTTCAGTACTTCATCAATCATTAAACAGTAACCATGTGCAGTATAAACATACTAAACCATTACACATAAGCAACACACATGAACACCAAGATTTAAGGTGGAAACCCAATATGGGTGAAAACCACCTGCTGCTGTCATCTTTGTCTTCTTTTAATAATAAGAAAATCTATTTATAATATTGTACTGGTGCAGACTCATACCAGTATGCAAGCTTCTACATGTAAAAGGTTACAACCTTCTCTCATTCTCCAGCTTCTACTAGAAGGGAGCTACAACCCCCTAGCTCTTGTACTAGCCAATATGTTTACTAGTACGTAGGTGCCAGCCTATAGAAAACTCCACTCTTCCACCAGGGACCACGTTTCATGAACTTTCAGACTGGATGCTCCTAGCACATATCCAAACATATGAAGACCTTGACTCATCAATAACCAATCATAAATTTAGAAACTCAAACTTCATCAACCAACATGCAGTTAATCTGAAACAATCATATCACTATCATCAGAACACTGTGTTGAACCCAGAAACCTGTATCAGCATTCAAAATCAACTGAAACCTCAAAAATTCATGTGTTAGACTGTATACGCTACTTCAATGAAGAAAACATGCGTGTATACGCTACTTCCTTCAGCCCAACCTACGTATACCTCTAAAGATTCTGAATCATAAAATCTCTAAATCACAAACTATACCAACCAGCAGTGTACTGGACATCTACTGTCAACATACAGAACTTTACACAAGCAGGCAACATAAAACACTTCTTATTACTTATAAAATCAATCAAATATCAAGCTCCTTATGCATTCAAATTTACATCCAGATCTAAGAAGACTTCATTGACAGACAATAGTAACATAGAAAAAACAATAAATTAGCAATACTGATCTGATAGATCAGTATTCTCTGAACGTCAATCCTTTCTTTTGTATACGCTACTTGAAAGAATGAAACCTGCATGTATACGCTCTTTTGCCGAGACGAACCTGCATACAGATCTAGAAATATTGACTCAGAACTTTGTTGCAATTCCAGACTTTAGACAAACCCAGATCATGATAGATAACAAATAAAACAGACGCAAAACATCAAATCTAGCCTCAACCAATATCAAATTATTCAAGAATAAGTCATTTGAGGTCTCATGATCCTGATCCAATATTGAACTCAAGGTGCACATAAATATTTCAGATCTAGTCCCAAACATAACCCTGCAACATAAAATATACTTCAGATAGAAGTATTCCTTAGAATCTTATTCACTTGCACATCTAGCCTTATGATCCTCTCTTCTTTATATATTTTTTGGCCTTTCTCAATACCATGGACCAAATCTACTTAGGACCAATACCCTCGATCAAATACCACAGACCGAATACCTCAGACTAAATACCTAGGGTCAATATCATGGTCCAAAGATACGTTGGACCAAATACCTTGGACCGAAACCATGGTTCAACATGTACGTGCTTTGCCTTCTGTGGGAGTGTGTGTGTACATTATGTGCTATTTTTGTTCTAAGTACCTGCATGTATACGCTGCTTGGACTAAGTGAACCTACGTGTATCTCTTAAACTTCTCTTACATCATATTCTTCCTTCAACTTCTTTATTCTGATCAATAGACCTTAGTTCCATCTTCCTGATCCTCTGTACCACTACCCTATTGCCTCTGAATATTCCTGTTAGCCTCTTATCAAAATTGAGTTGACCTGTATAGTTGCCATCAAGGACAATACTTGTATCATAATGCCAACAACAATGATATCATAATAACTGTCCAACATCTCTTGAATTTCAATTAGTAAATCAGAAACTTTTGTGGTAGTAATTATTACCTTGGGTTTGCAAATCAATGCAAAATTGACCTCGTCCTCTTCAATCTGTTGCAAGTACTCATTTCCACTCAACAATAGATTCTTTGGATCAGACTTCCTCGATGCATACTCTTCTTCCATAGGCAGCAATGTATGATTGACACCATCTTTACTAAATTTGTATGTGTTCCTCTTTCCATCATGCATACCTCCTTTGTCATACTTCCAAGGTCTTCCTAGCAATATGTGACACACAATCATAGGCATCACATAACACAGAATTTTTTCTCTGTATTTGCCCAACTACAACTCCACTTCACACTACTCATTCACTATCAACTGATATCCCTTTCGAAGCCATGACACTTTGTAAGGAGTTGGGTGTTTCTTTGTCTTCAATTTCAACTTCTCCACCACTTCTGTAGAGACCAAATTATTTGTACTACCACTATCAATTATCATCTGACAACATTTCCCTTGAACCTTGCACATAGTCTTGAACAAGGTCTTTCTCTGTGCTGGTTCAATAATTTCCTTATCTAGCTTTAACAAAACTTTGTTAACTACCAAAGATTCCCCTTTCTCTGGTACATTTTCTTCTTCTATTACCTTTGCTGCTTCCTCTTTAGTCTTAGCAACAATTGCATTTCTCTGATTTATTCCTATGTTTTCTAGGCACTCATAGGCTCTGTGTCCCAGCTTGTTACATCTATAACATCTGACTTCTCTTCCTCTGCCTCTACCTCCTCTTCCTCTGGAAAAACTCCCTCTGCCACTTGCATCACCTCCTGTGGGTGCATGCTGACTTGAGTTGTTGCTAGCTCCATCTCTAGGTGTTGTAGACCTTCCTCTACCACCTTGACTTCCCCTTCCTCGGAAAGTACCTCTATTTCTGGCAGATTGCTTCCTCATGAGTTTTTCTTCAGCCTTCAATACCATCTGATAAGCCTCTTCTATTGTTTTAGGAGACAATACACTTATCTCATCTTGGATCTCCATTCTGAGACCATTTACATATCTTGCAACCTTCTCATCTGTATCTTGGATTTGTCCTGCTCTTATGCTCATTTTGTAGAATTCCTATGTGTATTCCTTTGCTGTCATAGACCTCTACCTAAGATTCTGCATCTATCTAAATAATGTCTGTTGATAATCACTTGGCAAAAACTTACCTTTCAACTTTGCCACCATCCTGTTCCAATTTTTAATTGGTTGTTTACCAAGTCTTCTTCTTTCTACCTGCACTCCATCCCACCAAAGTGTTGCATGTCCTTTCAATTTTGTGACAGCAAAATTCACTTTCTTTCCTTCTTCTGTTTCTTCATAATCAAAGAATTTCTCCATGTCATTAATCCAATCTATCAATTCCTCAGGGCTTAAACTTCCTGTATAAATTGAAACTTCAAGTCTGGGTTTAGATGTGGATCTCAATACTAACTTAAAGAATCTCATTTCAGGAGTTACATCTGCAGGTTCCTCTTCTTCTGCAACTCCAACTTCAGGCTCACTGACATCTCTAGCATCTTCATCTCTTGCCATTTCCATTACTTCTAATCTAGCTTGCATATGTTGCATAGCTTCTAATACTTCAGCATTTGCAACTGGTCTTCCTCTTCTTCGACCACTACCTCTTCCTCCAACTTTGAAAGCCGTGTTGGATTTCTTTTTTTGATCCTTGAGATCTTGTTCAGTGTTAGTAGGCTGCTCTGATACCACAAATGGTGGTCTGGTTGCAGGTGTAAGGGATAATCGTTCAAATCCAGAAACAATTTCCTCAAGCGCAGGTGGAAGTTCTTCTTCAATTTCCTTTTCAGTTTTAGTCATCCGCCTCCAAACTTAGATATTCTACTAAAAACAACAAAACTATTAAAATTTATCGGAATATGGCAGAACTTCACTTACCCTGGAACCGAAAGGAAAACAACACCACTGTTCATAAACTTCATGCATCTACCTTTCTCCCAACCTTTATCTCATTAATTCTCCACCGTCAATCCTCTTTCTGCAATCTGACGGCTAGTGCTTTCCCCGCTCGCAAACTAGCCAAGTGAACCTCCACCGTTGATCAAGCCTGCTTAATCCAACGGTTGACACTTAATATCGCGTGGAATTCTTGTTGAAGATGAAGATCTTATGGTTAGCTTTGATATTGTATCCCTTTATACCATGATTCCTATTGATGAAGCCACTGAGATCATGAGAAACCTCACTGATAAAGAAACTGTGGATCTTTTGGAACTATGCTTGAAATCTTCGTACTTTAGTTTCAAAGGAATAATTTATGAACAAACTCATGGTGTGGCTATGGGTTCTCCTCCATCCCCCATAATTGCCAACATCTTTATGGAGCACTTTGAACGGAAGGCTCTTATGTCATTTCCATACACCCTTGAAGAATGGAAAAGGTTTGTAGACAACATATTTGCTAAGTGGAGTCATGGAAAAGAAAAAATTGACCTATTCCTTAATCACTTAAATAACCTCTATGACCATATAAAATTCACCATTGAAATTGAAAACAACAACCATCTTCCCTTTCTCGATGTCCTTCTAACTAAAAGGGAAGGGTCTCTTGGTTTCTAGGTCTATAAAAAGAAAACTCATACAGAAAGATATCTACATGCAAATTCCCATCACCACCCTAAGCAGAAGATAGGCATCATTAGGACCTTAACCACTAGGGCAGACAGAATATCTGATCCTGACCATTTAAACGATGAACTCAACCATCTTAACAAAGTGTTTGAGCTAAATGGCTATAATATAAATACCATCAAGAAAGCCATGCACCTATCCCTAAAGAAAAATAACAATAATATTAATGATCAAAATTTATCAACTCCTAAGGTCTCCCTTCCATACATAAAAGGTACCATAGATAAAATTACTAAAGTTCTCAATAAACATAACATTAATGTAGCATTCACCCCAGCTAACACCATCAGAAAATTATTCAACTCTGTTAAAGATCCCATAAACCCTAACCTTCAGAAAGGTGTTTATGTGATTCCTTGCTCATGCGGCAAGGAATACATAGGTGAAACAGGTAGGTCTCTTAATGTTAGAATTAAAGAACACACTGCTGACTTAAGAAGAGAAAGAATTTCTAAATCAGCCTTAGCAGAACATGTTCACTCTTCCTCTCATTACATCTGCATGGAAGAAGCCAAACTTGTTAGAAAAGAAGAACACTATCTTAAAAGGAAAATTAAAGAAGCCATTGAAATAGAAAAAAGGAAAAACAACTTTAACCGTGATGATGGATTAAAACTAAGTAACACTTGGAAACCTTTACTAGAAATCTTAAAAAAACAATAATCAGCTCTTACCCCTTATATTAACCTATTCCCTCCTCTCTTAAAAAACAGTATAAAACTCACCTTAACCATCCTCCTTAAACATTAAATCATTGGTCTAATCTAAACATAAAATAGTAATAGATTACTTCTCATATAACTTGATAACATTAAAACACAACTAATTTAATACATATAGTTGAAAATTTAAACAATTAAAAATCAACCCTAGGAATTATAGATAATACTATAATAATATCTCACCAATCCTATAAGATTAATTAATTAATTGAATATATAAATTAAATAAAACCAACTAACCTAATATAGATACTTTAATTGGTAAAAAAAAAAAAAATGAATAAATATTATTACTCATCAATTAATTAGTTAATTAATCAAATTAATAAATCAATAAACATATATATATTATTTAATCAAACTCTTTTAAGAAAATATAGAATTAAATTAAAAATTAAAAATTAAAAAATTAAAATAGAATAAAGAAAATAACATAAATAAATTAATAAATTAATAATAATTTAATAATAATAATAATAATAAATAAATAATTTAAACACATTAATAAAGTAAGTAAATCATTATTCAAAATAATTAATTTTATATATAAATAAGTTAGTAAACATAATAATTAAACCTATAAAATATAAAATTAATTAATTAACCTATTTATCCCTTCAACCTTTTTATTAAATTAATTAATTAATCCACCTATCTAACTTAATAATTTAGCTAATTAAACACAATAATAAATAAATCAATTAATTAAATAATTAATTAATAATAATAATATATGATATTAAAAAAAATGGCCAACCTAATTTCTCACATCATTCCTTAACAACCTATATATATATAGCCTAAACATAGCTCATGGATACATCATTAAGGTTGAAGATTATCTATTGTCGCATCCCCTGATGATGGATTCACTTGGCAGTCCGAGACGTTGGGTCCACAAAACTCTATAACAGGTCATTCCTCCTCTATCTAAAATATCAAAGTCTTCCCAGTTGGATTACTACTGAAAGTTGTTAGCTACTACAAGTTGTTGCATAGTCGAAGTTGCTGGGAATAGGTCAATTTTCTGGAGGCTGACTTGGTGTGGAGGGAAGGTATGGTCTTGGTCTAGGGTGAAGAGTCTCAAAGAATACTATTGAAAGGAAGAATTACTTTGATTAGATTTTCCCCATAAGGGGGGTTTTTCCCTAGCATGTGCCTACATCTTGTGTTCATTGTTTTATGTGTTGTTGCTTTCGGTAATTGCTTGATGAACTAAAGAAAGAAAGTTATAAAGAATCGTAATAATAAGAATAATCACAAATACTTACATTAGGGGAATTTTGAGGCCTAAAATGGGATTCCTAAGAAAAATGTACAACCAAAATAAACATTATAAGAACGAATAGGATTCAATATGATGATGTCAACCATGGGGGATGATTCACCATTTTTGGAGTAAAAAGGTAAAAATATTAAAAATAATAAAACTACATTTTCAACTCATATTTTCAACTTAGCTCCCTAAGGTTTAACTCAAATTTGAGCGGGAGTACTCGTTGGATGCAAAATTTAATTCCTCATCCAAGCAGTACCCATGTTGCATACTTTCGATGGACCTTGCTACACGAAAAATGAGAAATACATGAAATAAGTGATTGCAATCACATTTCACGTATTTCTCATTTTTTGTGTAGCAGAGTCCATCGAAAGTATGCAACATGGGTACTTCTTGTATTAGGAATAAAATTCTACATCTAGCGAGTATTTCCGTTCGAAATTTGAATAAACCCATAGGGAGATAAGTTGAAAATATATTCTTTTCTTTTTTCCCATGATGTAATGTAATCTTATTTTATTATTTCCACTATTATTTTATAATTTCCTTAGGAGGCCCATTTTATATCTCAAAATTCCCCTAATGTCAAGATCAAGAAAATATTTACTACCTTTTTTATTTTCCAACATGCTATCAGAGCTTTGGTGAAGAAAGAAGAAAAAGGTAGCTCCATTCATAGGCACTATCTTAGGGAAGGAATCTATTATACTCAAGGAACATGTCTAACTCAATCAAGGGTGAGAACAATATTGAATGGGCATCTAACTTCATATCCTGGAAGAAGAGGTTTGACCTAATCCTCAAGAAAAACAAGGTGCTAGATTTTCTAAAAGGAAATGTAAAGAAGCCTACAGAAGAAGTCAGTGATGCCAACAAAGCGAAATTCAGGGATTTAGAATTGGTGGTTGTCTCTGATGATAGGAGATGTATGAAGCCTTGTCGAAGTTGTTCACTATTAAGAACATTAGTGAAGTAGCAAGTTTGAGGAATGAGTTAAGGAATACAAAGATGGCTAAAGAAGACACAGTGGCAACCTTCTTTGTGAATATAGCTAGACTTAAGGATGTACTCTTGGCCATTGATGAGATTGTTGCAGAAAAATAATTGGTGATCACTTCTATATTAGGATTTCCACCCTTTTGGATTGCATTTTCTTCAGGTCTCAATAGTTGGAAGGTAGCCTCCACCTTTGAATAATTATGGACTGCATGTAGTCAAGAAAAATTATGGATATCAATGGTTGCCAATCCTGAAGTAATATCAAATTCTTATGTTGGTCATCATAAAGAAAAGAGATCGAAGGGACAGAGGAGAAAAGTTGACATGTCTAAGATAGAATGCTATCAATGTCATAAGAAGGGTCACTACAAAAATGATTGTCCTGAGAATCCAAGGAACAAGAAGAGAGGATGGGATCAAGCCAACTTTGTTGAAGAAGAAGACTCAAATAAATTCAATCTCGAAGAATCTGACATTAGGGACTTACACTATTAAGTCATTTTCTTTACATAACTTGTTTTATATGTTTTAGAATTTATAGGTTTTTAACATATTTTGGAAAAGACATTTTTGTATTAAGTTTGTAGGTTTCCCTCAAGCTTTGGAGGGAGCTCCCAACAACTACCCAAGATAAGTATCCTATGTCTTTTCAATTTTGGGTTCATGTACTCATTTAGTCTTGATTATATTAAATACCAATCACCTCTCTCCCTCTATTGTCTTGACTAGGAAAACATCTGAAAGAAGGAGGATCTCTCAAGACAAGGTTATTCAAGAAACAAAGGTATGTTTTGAATACATAATTGAAAGGATTATTCATTTGATGATATATTCCTAACTCTGTTATGACTAGTTGTATTGAATCTTAGTGATTCTTGGTTGGGGGATTCATCTCTTGATAAATCTACCCACCCCATTCATATTCTTGACTGATTATGTAGAACCCTAGAGAGGTCCTGGAAAACCTTAATCGAAGCGTATGCTATTTTGGATGTCTGAAATCCTAAAAACTGATTAGAGATATTGTGAAATGATAGTTGAAGTATTTATTGATGTCATGTTTGGGATTTTGGTATGATCGAAAAATCCTAACTTGTTAGGATGGAATGCTAAGATCTAAAATCCCAGAACCTTTTAAGTTTTTGTTATGTTGGGTTTTCTATGTTTCCACATTGGAACCATAACTCATTAGGGTTTGGTGGAATGTGCGAGCAAGACCCTTATACTATCTTAGAAATTATCTCCTTGGTATGTGTGTTTGTCTGATCAAACCCTAGTCTAATCAAGATGGTTGTGTGTCTAAATCTTATTGATATTTGTGAAATTGGGTTTGAATACCACATGATGTGATATATATTTGAATGATGATAAAATATAGGCATATATATGGATATGTCCTTTTTAGTTGAAGTCCTAGGTTAGTCTAGGTCAAATGTATTTATGTTATTAGACATATGATATGCTGATCTATGGTTATGATTTCCTAGATATGTGTTGACCTAGTCATTGATGGTCATGAGTGTTAGGATTCAATGGAAGTCCTTGTCTAAGATTCTAGAATGTTGATGTTTGGAAATCTAGGGTGTTATAGCTAAACCCTAGTGAAGTTAAAATTGTCTAGTATGTGTGATATAACAATCTGAAATATTTTAAGTAATTGTTGAATATGCAAATCTATGGTTTTACAATTAAATCTTAGTAGTGGCATTATCTAATGTGTGTAATGTAACAATATGAGATCTATGTATTTGATGATTATTGATATTGTGAATTTCTAGGGTTTTGGAGTTAAACCTTAGTCAAAGTAAAATCTCTAAAATATGATAATTTGAGATTTGTGAAGAGATTGTTGAAATTTGAATTTTTTGGTTGAGTATGATGATTGCTCAAAAATATAGGGGTTGGAACTAACCCTAGTAGAAGCTGGTCAGGTTAATGACTAAGCTATGATTCACTTTGATTGATTCTTTTGTACGAAATCTAGTATTTGCATGAATCCCTAGTGAGAAGTCTAAGATATGTATTCTGAAATATTTTTAGATGCTTTGTAAATTGTTTCTAGGGTTTGCTATATGTTGTAGTAAGGTATGTCATACATTTGGAATACACATTGAAACTCTAGATGGAACGATTGTTGTTATGAAGTAGTCTAGGGTGTATAACAAAGTCCCTAGTAAGATTAATGAAGAGTATATGTCTCTTGTTTGTAATTGATTTTGGGTATCTCTTATGTATAATGATGAAATGCTTCCATGATTTTGATATGGCTAACATCACGCTTCTATAGATTTGGTTGTACTTGCTATTTAAATTATGCAGGTACACAATCTTCAACTTGGTAAAGATGCTCATTGATGTGATAAGCATGATGGGGATGATGATAAATCTGATGAAATGGTTGGAATCCATAAACGATTCTTCAATATTGAAAATAAGAAGTTGATCACCTAGAGGAAGCATGAATAAAAGAGATCTCCTTAAGATTAACATGGAGTCTGAGTAAAGAGGTGCTTCCTGGTTTAGAGGGAGGGCATAGGTTGGTATTAATTTAAGAATGAATTTCGGAGGATATGTTGTTACATGAGAATTAGGAAGGAAAACATATGATCGAGGAATCTTCTGTCAAAGATTCGGTTGGTAGTCCTACTATGGAAAAATTGGAAAACAACATTAAGTTGTCTATAAGACCCCAGAGGTTTATATTTGGTTATGTAAATGTGAAAGTATATTACGAATTGGGGTTGTGTTTGTACAGGAGAATCTCTCAAAGGATTTGATACCATGTTGGTTACCAATCAATTTGATTGGGAGAGATTGGACATTCTTGATCTATTGGATCAAAGGGTATTGCGGCTTTGTGAGTGAAGCATTGCTTGGGCAAACATATGGCTGACACTTTGTGTTGATTTCTGGGTCTCAAAGTTTGAAAGGTGGTGTTGGTCATTGAGCTCTGACACACACCTGGATTTTGGGTTGGTGGTTAGCAAGTAAGCCTGATGGTACCTAGAAGGGCTGAAAGCTTGAGTCCACCTTAGTCCCACTTGGATAGATTTCCCTGGTCAGGAATCTAGTCAATGGCATTGCAATGCCTAAATATTATTGAGTAACTGTTTAGATAGATTTCCCTGGTAAGGAATATAGTCCATGGCATTGTCGTGCCTAAAGTTCTTCATGGTTCATATAGTTTGAGATCTTCCATTATATATGTACATTACGAATACCTTTCTAGTTAAGATGGAGTGTTGGAAAAAGTAACTATGTTTGGTCTTCAATAATGTACTTGAGTCATTATGTGTACTTGTCAAAAGAATAAAGAAAAGAATTATTATTATTATTATTATTATGACTTATTAAAGCATGGGTTAAGTGCCTGGGTCACCATGTTTTAGGTAAAAGTCCCCATTGAGGACTTCTAGGATTTATTTTGAGTCTATAGAATTATTTTACAGACCCTTCTTGGGCTTTTGAATCATGTAAAAAGGTTTAGTATTGAGTCAAATATGAATTATGGAACCTCCACACCATGTCGACATAAGGGAAGATCAAGTCAGCCTAAGACCCTATTTGACCCCACAAGAATCCTATAAAAGGAAGGACATCAAATTCATTTGGAGCATCACTTTTCATCAAGTTCGAATTATCTCTACTAGGGAGAAGTGCAAAAATTTTGTTGTTGGGCAGAAGTGTGAAGTGGGTAGCTAGGAAAGTTTGTTTTTGGGAAGCCAAAGTGAAGGCGAGTTTGGGTGAGTCTAAGGAGTCAAGGAAAATAGAAATTTTGGTGGTGGTCTCTCTCTGTTTCATGCTCTGGATTGGGAGATCCAAGTCTTCCAAGTTGGACTGCTGCTCGAAGTTGTTAGCTGCTGCAAGTTGTTACATTGTGGAAGTTGCTGGGAAGAGATAAACCTTCTGGGGGTTGACTTGGTGTGGAGGGAAGGTCTGGTCTTTGTCTAGGGTGAAGAGTCTCAAAGAATTATATTGAAAGGAAGAATTAATTTGACTGGGTTTTCCCCTCGAGGGGGATTTTTCCCTGCCATGTGTCTACATATTGTGTTCATTATTTTATGTGCTACTGCTTTTGGTAATTGCTTGATGAACTAATCAAAGAAAGATATAAAGAATCATAATAATAAGAATCATCACAAGTAATTATCAAGTTCAAGAAAACCTTTATTTCCTTTCTTATTTTCCAACAAAATGGTTCATAGATGTAGTTGGAATTTCCCACTTTGAACATTCCACCATCCACTGCCATTACTAGTAGACATTTCTCGCTATATGAATTGGGCATTCCAGGGGAAGAATAATAAGAAGTATTGGACATGTCTAGGATCACCTTCAGTCAAGTCCAATATAAAATTATGTAAGAAAGGTGTAGGTTCTATGCTAAGAACCCAACAAAACCTATATCAATGGTTACAAAAAAGGTAAGTGTTTTGAACACCACTATGAACCCTGAAATGATAGCATCTCCTAGAACTGCTTTTGTAGTAGCTACAGAGTTAAATATAAATTGGTTGAACAAGGAAAATGAAGATTTGAAAGAAAATAAAACTACCTATGAACAAAAGGTTTTACAAGTACAGAGTGAGATCCAAGCTTTTCTTTCCTCCCACTTCCAAAGAAAAGGTTTTTAGGCATTTATTCTAGATGAAGTACATATACTAGAAGAGGCAATGGACTTGGTTTATGATGAGATGATGAATTTACATCAAGTCATGGCTCCATTCCCAAACATCCACAAAGAGTCAACAGAAAAGGGATTGATGATCAAAGTTGTTTTTGCCGCAGTTGAACACATACATGAATGGTCTAACTAGTATCCTAATGCATCTAAGGAACCTACAAGGAAAGTATGGATAACAATAGAAAATTATAAGGTTGTTGTCTGTGTCAAGATGCAGTCACATGAAAATTTTGTCAAGGATCTGGACAAGGTAATGGCATCATATAGGAACTTGCATGGCCACTGGAATATCTTATCGAGTTGCACAAGGTTCCTTTCAGTGGCACATTCGGTGAAACAAGAATGTAAGAGGAAGTTAAGCAAGAGATTAAAGAATTCTTAGATCCCATCAAATGAGATACTGCAAGGGATGGCATAGAAGTTACAAAGGGGGTTATTACTCAATATGTGGTAGATCTTGTAAGGATATACACAAATCTTATGAATCTATTAAATCAAGTATAATCCAAGAATCCCACCCTAGTACCAGTCACGCTAGAGTGCCTATAGAGGCATGGGGACAAGTTGCGGCACAAGATTCTAACTCTTAGAGGAGAATACAAGGTATGGAAGGAATATTTTTTTTTAGAGTTACAAATCAATGTTCCAAATCTCTCAATTTCTAGATTAGTTAATTTAAATGTTTCATTTTCATAATATTAATGTAAATTGTATTTTGTTGAGAGTAGATTAGGCCCTAGAATAAGAAGAGTCATGTGGAAAATTAAAAGTCATTCATGGGAGATGAAATATCATGGAAGGTGAAAAGTCACCTTATCCTCTATAATTAAACCCTCATGGCTAGATGTAAAGGAATTTTAGTTTTGGGACTGAATTGGTGCATATTGTGTGATAGATAATAGACCTTTTATGAATTCAAGTGGTGAATCTACACTTCCGTTGATGGATTTCATGGGAATTTAATATGATGATGCTATGTATATCTCAGCTTAAGGTTTGAAGCTCTTTGAGCCCAAGTGTGAAATTTGTTCATGTGTCATCAATTGCAGTGATATCTCTCCTGTGGTGATCAAATGGTATATGTTGTGCTTACTTTATGTTTATGTCAATGAACTGCTTTATTGATTTGAGCATATATCATGTGTAGGATTGTACACTTTCTTATGCTTTCATGATGTTGTTGATTATGAACTTGTTTATGGTCAATGAACTAATCTTTGTCGCATACATGATTTTTATTTGAAGTTTTGCTAACAATGCTTCTCTTGAGATTCATGTCATGATATTTAGTCGTCATTATATTCATAGCATTTCACTTGTTAAATTTCCATAAGTCACTTAACTTGCATTTGTTGAAAGCTTTATTTGTTCTCTAAAGTTTT
Organism: Pinus tabuliformis; assembly: GCA_031772625.1. NCBI lineage: Eukaryota > Viridiplantae > Streptophyta > Pinopsida > Pinales > Pinaceae > Pinus > Pinus tabuliformis. The sequence continues at coordinate 1,308,790,576 of CM062819.1, read as the reverse complement.
ATATTTATTTCATCCAAAGTGAACCCTTAACAACATGGTGGAAGTCAGGTTTGCATATCGGATGGGACTCTCATACCAAACAATGTAGAGTCTAATTAGGATTCTACATCAGGGATATCCCCTTGTTGTTGGCGTACAATCTGACCCATCAATAGGTGGATAGAGGTTTAATATCCATAGAATATTTTAGAATATTGATACTAATATACACAAATCAAAGGTTGATATTGATTTCGAAAGTAATTATGCCTTTTTTTTTTAGCATAGTTAGTTTTTCCAAAATTTGGTAAATTTTTTTAAGAATCATAAGTTTAAGCTATTTAATATGGAAGTTTCAATCGCCCAAGGGGTTTTCCACGGTGTTGAATCCATTTATGCATTCAAAAATATAGTTTAAACCACAAGAAATCACAATATCTCCTAATATTATATTGTTGGATTTTGATTAAAATACCATTTTGTGTATTAGTTAGAGTGCCCCTTTAATTAAATTGTTTACTTAAAAAATATCACATGAACAATTGTCATATGAAGTGAGCTATGGTTTTTTGGGTATGTAGTATTGATAAGCAATGGAATTGGCCCATGATATTGTAGAAAAAAATGTTTATAGATAAAGAATCCCCATGATAAAACAAGTGTTGGGGGGAATGCAATCCCTGCCATTGAAAATAAGGATTATGTTGCTACAAAATTTGCAATATAAGTGCTAGCATAATACATATAAATCATACAATGAAATATTTAAATTGATATCAATATAATATTAAGATTAATAGTTATTTTTCGTATCTTTAAGCTAATTAGAAATAATTATTTTATGAAAATATTTACAAAGCACAATTGCATTTATATTTATATGACAAATAATGACAAATTATATTTTCCCAAAAAAAAACTCATAATTCAAATCAGAAGTAGTAACTTTGGTAGAACTTGTTTAAATCACATTAAATGCCTATAAAACTAAATGAATGTAGCATTAACCAAATGTGAATTACAAATTGTTTAGTATAATGCACAATTACACAACGTTGATCAATTTGGCATGACATTTAAAATGATCATAAAGTCTTTCTCATGCAAAAACTAATAATGTGAAAATTGTGAAGGATTTTTCATGAGTTTCAGCACTAAAAAATTAACTATCTCACTGTATAAGGATTATTGTAATATTAAACATATTTTTAAGACCCATGAAGAAGATTTCCCATCGTTTGAGATGGATCCTTATATCTTGACCCTATAACTAGGTATAGGGTAACCTTACATGAAACTCTGCAATAATTATCAAAAAATAAGCGTATGGAAAAAGTAGGATGAGATAAATCACAAGATGCATTTTGTTATTTCCTATTAACAGTCATGATGTAATGACAGAACCCAACAACAACATAAGAGAGAGAACTCGGCGGTGTCCGTCTGATATTCTGAACGAAGGTGCCTGTTACTTTTATGGTATTAGAAGCCACATTAAAGAATATTTGGGATTATCAAATAATATTAATAGTAAATATTATTACATAGAAATGCTAAAAAGTACAAAGGATTTCACACATTTTAATGAATGCTAAGGAATGAATGGATCTACACAAATTATGTACCTAGAAGAGTATTAATTCTATCACAGGATTTTTGATACGAATCTATTGTTATGCAGGGTGGGTTGAGCATAATTGTTAAGATTCACAATACAAATAAAATAAAATTGTCCCCAATCTATGTTATCCGATGAATCAAAAAATTCAATGAAGAAACTATTGTGTCAGCAGATAGATGTTTTATCTATTTGATATCTCATTAGCGCCTTGCACCTCTTTTACTTTATTCTTTGCATATGTAAAATGTTTTGATATAAAATTCATTGGGAATCTTCATTCACTCTTAACATATTCATGTCATTTAAAATTTATTTTAATAAATAAAATTTATTGTAATAAATTAATTTTAAAGTATAAGGTGTTATTCTTAAATTATAGTTAAAAAAAAAATGCGATCGTTGTCAATTGTGGAGGAGATAATTTATGATAATGTAGAAGGTTAAGAAATGAAACAATGGACTCTTTATAAAAAAATATGAACACCAAGGCAAATTTAGTATTTTAAAACAAGTGATCCTCATAGAAATAACTTGTACATAATTCTTTCTAGTGGTCATTGTATCTAGAATTAGAGAGTGTCCTTTGCAGTTCCCAACCCCTATGGGTCTTGTTAATGAAAACTTTTGCGACCTTGTTATCATTTTGTATAGAAATATAATTTTCTTCTTTGCTATCACATGTTATTGTCGTTGAATTCAAGTAACGAGATTTAGAAATGGTTAGAAACAACCTATGTTACACCAACTTCAATGTGCTCATGGATTGTTTCTAGAGTGTTTTTCTTTGTTGATCTACCTCCATATATGCCTAACTACTTTCAAGAAATCTTTACAACACTATAAAACCTCAAAAATCCCTAAATGAATTATTGATTATAAGAAATTAGTGCATAAGAAAAACCCATAAAAATTTTGAGAGATAAAATGAAGAATATCACCGACAAAAATGTGTGCATGAAAGCTACAAAGACAATCAAAGTTGTTATTACTACTAAATCCAAGTAACGAGAGTGAGAAACGACTGGAGGTGGCCTACATTCCACTAGATTCATTGTGCTCATGAATTGTTTCTCGACTATGATCCGCACGTAGTAGTTGGACTTCTAATCAACCGTTGAAAGTATGTGACGGTAATATGTTACTTGTTATTTCCTTCCACCAATATATTCTCCCATCGATAGACACGGTATCGCCACCGTGTCAATGAATGGTTGTATACACCTTGCAGCTGAAACTTTGTACATACCTTAATTAGTTGTAACTAATAAATAGATAACTAAATTATGCCATTGGGGAGATGAATTTCATTATAAATTTATTAGTTAATTCGATTATTCGCGTCATAATTTTATAATTTAATATTATGATTCTATTAAATAGTGAAAAAGTAAATATAGATTTAAAAATGTAATTTAGTTAAAATTTGAAATTTTATAAAAGATAAGAGGAAATTACATTAAATATTTTATTTATAATTATATTTATATATTTATATAAAATAAGCTAATAAATATCTTTAAATATCAAAATACTTGTTGCATGATATATTATTTAAATTTAAAAAATCATAAAAAATAATTATATTATAATTTATTATTATTAGTATTAAAATTTTAAAGTTTTATATAAGTGATGGCTAATTAAATTATTTAGTGGACTAACTTTAATATTGTTCTTAATTAATTTCCAATCAGTATTTTTGTTGAGATTATGGTATGATTCTCAATCTCAATGGCTTCCCTTAAATTCCTATGGTGGAAGTGATCAATCCTCGCAATGCCCTTGGAATTCTCAATGTAGATATGGTGTTTGGTTTTTCAGCATGTTCAGCTATAGCTGAAGAGCAAGAACGATTTGTTTGATATCTACTACATGATGTTGAATCCTTTTATTAATAGAGCGACTAGTTTCGCCAATGTAAGGAATCCCACAAAAGAAAGGGATTGGGTGAACCCCTTTCATGTCCAACAAGTTTTCAAGGTCCAACTTTCGTTCATCCATGGGACAACTAATAAGATTTCTCATATCCTTAAAAAGAACCATGTTTTTCCTACCTTCAAACCTCTTAATACCATTAGAAATTCCCTTAGATCTGTTAAGGACATAGTTAACCCTAAAGAAAAATGCTCCATATGAGCTATGTTGGCCTTTTGCTACGAGTTTCACCTTTCAGATTGTTTGTAGAAGCGGTCTTGCTAGCTAAAGTTTATGCTTTCTTCGCAGAGTTGAAAGTGTGGTGAACCCTGGTATTGCACCAAGAGTGTTGCAACTCCCAGGGGCTCCTCAACTCTATTTATCAACTCGGGGCTCGTACAAACTTTGAGTTGACAATGCTATATACATAGTAGATGGGATTCTACTCATGCCACCCTCAACTAGGAGATTTGATCAATAATGCTCCAAGACCATCCGTTCTACTGAATTAGAAGAAAATTAACTACTGAAGGTGCAATTCAGAAGCTAGCTCTAATGACAAAAAGGAAATTTCTTTTCAAACCTCAACTTGTAAATGCTATTAACATCTAAATGCTACTTAATCAATTCATGAAAATAAAAGAGCTATAGTACTTGCAGAAAGGGAACTAACTATCTTGCAATCAACCATCTAGCTACTAGATCCACTCGCAGATAGGAAACTACCCTACCAAATCATAACTCAAGATTTCATTCATTACCTATCTAGCTCACATTTGCATATAAGTCAATGTTTTATTTGTGCTAAATCTGTGATAGAGAAACTAATTCTATTATATTTTGCAGTGAAGGAAAAGGATGGTTGGAATGGTCTAGGTGCTTCCCTTGATCATGGAGTCACAACTAGGGGTCAACCTACTTATAAATTAAGTCAAACTTACATCATAGGTCAAACCATATGGTGAAACAGGCTACTACATGCATGCTATAGGAAGCTACTACAGGTGCCCTATATTGCTACAGGAAGGCCTGTAATGCTACAGGAAGGTTTCCGAGAAGGTTTAGGAGGTAGGAATGGTGAGTTCAATGGATGGTAAGGTGGATGGAGGTTTTGGTAGATGGATGAAAGGTGGCCAACACCCCTAGCCAATCTCAACACCTTAGGAAGGCCTATTTTGAACTAGGAGAGATGCTCACGGTGACCTAAGGGAATGAGCTCAAGAACAGAATTTTGGGATTCATCAAAGAGGGTGAAGAAGTCTTGGATGGAGATGGTGAAAGGCCCCTTTCCTACAGATCCAAAAAACCTTGCAACATCACATGCACATACTCTTTTATCATTGACAAAATAAAATAACTAATGGTGGAAAATATGAGTTGAATTTAAATACCATCTAATCTATGCCAAAAACTTTGATCTAGTCAATAAATCAACTCCTAAGCTATAGTAAACATATGCAAACCAAGATGACTAATATAGATCTTCTTCTAAGAAATCATAAACATAACATTTTTGGGTTGTGATTGTAGATTCTTCCATTCATGCTCCCATGAGAGAGATGAGATAGAAGTTGGAATCACAAGATTTTTTAGGGGTTATGTTCTAATGAAATGTAGAAAAGTAATAAGTGTTAGCTTTGTTGGAATTTGGCCCAAAAATGGATCCAAAAATGCTCTTATATTCTTCAAAAGTGCTTAAGATCATCCCAAGATCGAAACAAGCAAGGGAGGAGAGCCCTTGGAAGGGAAAAAATGCACTATCGGGAGGCTAAAACACTTCAAAATCAGTCAAAAACCCTTATCGCAGGCTTAAAACCCAAGAATGCACAGCTGCCGTTAGATCTGGCCGATCAACGACCCAGATCTAAGCGGCAAATCACAAATCAGCGGTCCCAAGCAGTAGCAATTGGAGTTGGACATCGCCGATGATTGCTATCAGCGAGTTGAATTGGCGGAGTATCAGCGCAGGTTGTGTGGAATGACCGATAGCGATTTCCGATTCAATGTGGATCGTCGATTGTGTGTGCAGATCGACGACCCACATTGCATCGGCAAATCGCTACCAGAGGAAACCATGGGGTGGGGCCTTTGCATATATGTGCATCGATTGCGATGAGACCCGGACCCGATGGGTTTTGGAACCAAAATGTATAATCTTTCAAGTCCACACCAAAGCCATTTTTCAATGAATTTTAGTGTATTTCATTATATAACGAAATGCAACAAGAAATAGGGCAGCACCAATTGCGATGAAGCCTGAACTCGAAAGGGTCTGGGAAGTGAAATACATAAAATTTGAGGTCCACGAAAGGCCCATTTTCAATGTTTTTTCACAGTTTTAATGTATTTTCATTGTTCAATGAAATACAAAGGGGGCGGGCCAAATGCGACTTGCAATAACCCCAAGGGCAGACCCGATAAATGAATTAATCATTTTTTAGGGTTGTTGAAGTCCTAAAAGGACAGAGAGGGGTGGGAATTGTCAGTGCTGCTGAGTTTTCTTTTTAAAGTAGAAATATTCATTATTTTAACAGAGGTCCACAAGAGGGCAGCATTGTTCTGCTTTAACAGAATATATGCGTTGTTAAATCATAGAAAGGGCCACAACATGCATAGCTCCTCCACAAACCGACATAGAGGCCAAGAAGAAGCACAACGCATCAATAGCCCAACGCAGCTTATCAAACAAACATCATGGAGCATCAACAGTCCTGCCAGTGCAACCAAAATATCTGAATGTAGTTACTCTACTGTCAAAAGAATAATACTCGAAGCCATGCTTGCCTATAGAAGGAACCAAACAGTTGAGGGACAGATCATACAAGATTATGACTCCGAGCCTCTCAAAGCTCAGGAGCATTGTAAACAGGCTATAAATATCTGAAAGTAAGATGTAATATGGGTTCAACCTTTGGAGAATGTGGAGACTCTACCCCTCTAGCTTCTCATCTACATTCTTTAGTAATACAAGCTTCCTTTGTTGTTATATGTTCAATGTCCATTTCTCTTTTGTCCTATTCTTGCACTTGAACAATGTGTTCAGGTTTTCTTTGTGTTTAAGGCCAGATAACTATCATCTTATCTCTGCTTTGATATATTAGATTTGCAAGCTTCTTTGCTACCTGTAGTTATCCATTTATATGTGTTATTATATATGCATCTGCCAGTATAGTCAGTAAGCTCATTTGTTGCCTGTAGCTAGCCATTCAAATATGTTCATGTATGCAATTTTCTAGTACTGTCAGTATTCTCCATCTATCCATTAAATCTACAAACTATTGAGCATTAGTGGTCTAAAGCCTTGTGTTGTTGAGAGTGTTCATGCATGTCTTGAGTGAGAATAGAGCTGAAATGGTTATTTGACTTGATCCAAACCATCATCCATTCCAATACTTTTGAGGACAATATTGAAGATTATATGTTACCAGGCATCTTTGAGCTGCAACCTAGGAGAGTTTCTTGGAGTGATGACATAATTGGCACCACTACCGGAGGGACGAAACTAAAGCTTAGCTTCTGTTATAGACATATTTGGGCACTGCAACCCTAATCACATATGTCCATAAACCAAGGGCTTCTAAACCCCTAAAAGTGTTGTTTCATACCCTAAAGGAACAAGGTCAGCTGATTACATCATCTCCTAGAAGTTCTCCATGAAAAACTACTCAGAACTGGTCAAAACAGGACCATAGAGACTGCTCCATGCATAGGGTGCAATGCATCTCACCTATTACACATGGGGGGTGTGATGCATGTAGGAAAGCCCTTCTGTAGGGTGTGATGAGTGAGAGCAAACAAATGGCAGCAACAGTTTGCCAGGTGGAAACCCAGAGAATCTTCTAGAAACTGCTCATATGACACTTGCCTCTCTGAATTCACCCAGGGATGAGTAAGAGATTTGAAATCTCCAAGTGGAACCAAGAACTATCAGTGAAATGACACTAATCAAAATCCCAGAAGCTGACTCACTCTCCTATAAACATCTATATATGGATCCCTCATCCTAGAGATCCAGAGGCTGGAATTTTGTAATTTGCAAGGAAGTGTTGTTGGTTTCTCTTTGAAGACATTGTTGGGTGATCTTGCTTTGTATGAGGTGAAGAGGGATTTCATGCTGGGAGGATGATGCTGGATCAGATAGCCTGGTTGTAATCCTCTCTTCTACTACTTCTATCAATAAAGCTATTTTAGTTTTCCTCCATATGCTTGTATATCTCTAAATCTTGTTTGTGTATGCATTTATATGGTTAATGTACATCTGATCCTACATTATTTATGGTTATAGATCTCTATGATTTGATGGTATTTTTCTGCCTTGACTCTGCAGGTGTTCTTTGAAGTGAGACAAGCGAGAAAGGAGTGGCAAAAACTCTATCAAAAGAGAGAGGAAACAAGCAAGGAGACTGGCTAAAGACTGAGTTTGGTGCTCTCTGCTCCTCTCTCATCTATATCTCATAAAGGAAAACACAAGTAACTTTAATCTGTTTGTTTCTAAGATAGCTACCCATCTTAGTGGGACTAGCAGCTCTGAATGGACACTAGTTTTCCCGATAACAAAATGGCAACTCCACTGGGGAGCGAATAGTTTGTTTGTTTTGTTACTGTTGTTTGCTTTATAAACCACAGACGGAGCCTGAAGTTAAGCGAAATAGCCTTTGAACTGCTTTTGATATGCAACTGCAAAGTAGATAAATGTTGCTTCAGTCAATCTCCGGGTTGGTTTATGAGCTAAAAATCTAGCTTGCAAACATCTTGAGTGCCCTGGTGGTAGCTCAAATAATCTCATTAGATCAGCCCCTATACTTTGTGTTTACTAACTATCATTAGCTAAGCTTAAACCCCTGAACTTAGCTGCAAACTGTGAATGAAAACCAAGCACAGTCTCATCCCTGGATGATCGCACTATCTCTTCTTGGCAACCTGGATGCATCGCACCTCCCGTGTGTTGCAAGTGAGATGCGTCCCTGTTTCCCTGTGTTACAGGTGCGATGATTGACTAAGACTGTTTCTGCCTCCAAATTTTGGTTTTTTCTTCATTGTCTTCATCTTTATTCAGTAGTTTTGTTGTCTATGATCAGTATATCTCTGTTGAAACCATCTTCCTTTGCATTATTCAGCCTCCATCAGAAGGAATTGTGAATGTTTTTTAATGTATTTTTCATCATTTACAGTTCTCCTTTGCAAATAGTAGCTTAATCAAACTGTCGTCTTTTGATTTGAAAGTGTCGCAAGTGTCGTTTTCAGTCAGGAAAAAGAGTGTTAGAAAGCATTCCTCTTTTAGATAGTAAATTACACTTTTGCCATTGTATTTGATTTGGATCATTAGTATTTCAAGTGTCGAAAGTAGTTTTAAATTCAAAATCACAAAGTGTCGTCTTAGCCTCCCTTTCGTTTTTTGAAGAGAAAATTGTTAGTACTGTCGCTTTGAAAGAAGATAGTTCAGATCTATACTTTGTTTTCTTTTTGTCATTCTCACATTAAGGAAACTGAAAAACAATACATGCATGTGCATTTGCATTAAGACTGCATGCTGAAGTTGATTTAGGAAAAGTGCATCTAGTGTGTGCTTTCTTCTCTACGTTGAAAGAATTTCATTTCTCTTTCCTTAGTAGCTAGGATTTTCATTGCAAAAATAAAGTAAACGACTGTTTATTGTCTTAGATTGCATATTTAGGAATTGTATATATACATCACGCAGTGAACCTTAAAGGCAAACTTCTTAAGAAATATCAACTATAAAATAAACTTCAATGAACACAAAAACGCTTTGGAACCTAACGCACAACATTTAGAAGTCTAGGCTAGATATGTATTCTGGCGTCGTAAAGCTTGGTAATTATCACTTTCTTCGTAGGTTGGGTGATTCCTCCTCTTTGAGACAACAAGTGCCAGTACGAACTTGTGCTCCCATGTACCGTTGAGTATATATTGGGAGACAATAGGCTACATCCTTTATCCTTAGGAAGACGTGTCTGCCACCCTATCGATCACAATGAACTGTTCACAGCATTTTGGAAGATTGACTGCTGTACAGTAAAAAGTATTCTGCAGTTTTGCGATTGGTTTGGTAATCCCTCTATCTAGATTTCCAGAGTAGTCACTTTCATTTCTTTTCAGACTCCTTAAAAGAAAAGGTCCATCTGAGTACTTGTCACTTTAGGCTCATTAAAAATCAAGGCGACTAGAGTCATCTTTAGCTTTTTCTTGACTCTTAAAAATTGAAAAAGCAAGTTATGTCAAAGCGTCATAAAATTTATTTTAATCGGAATAATGTCACTGTTCCCTTGTTGGTCTTTAGGTTGAGAAATGGAGTCTACCAATCAAGGATTTCCCCTTGGGGGAAATCCTAGTCCCTTCTCCTCTTGGGGGGATGTTGGTGCTCCACACATGGCTACATTATCCCTCCCAGGACTCACAATTTGCCTGCTAGTATGGCTTTTCTCGACCTATGTCATTCAAAACACCGTGATTCCTTAGCAATCTAATCAGCAACTAGATGAAGTTGCTCCCCAACCTTCTACTTCGTTTGTTTCTCCCTCTCCTTCTTCCTCTTCGCTTGGTGAATCTAGTAACACTAAAAACCAAGTAACTGAGAAGAAGAAGAAAAGGAAGGAGGAGAAGAAGAAGAATCTAACAGCAAAAGGGGGCAACCGTACATCATCTGGAGAAAATCCACACACTTCACCTTACAAACCTAAATCTCCATGTGTCATTTGCAAGGGAGACCACTATCATCAAGATTGTCTCTACATCCCATGGATCTTGAGGGACTGGTCTCCCCGCTTGCATAATCTGGTGTCTTCAACTGCTGACGATCATGTTGAAAACACACCGTCAACTAGTGAAAACGAAGTCAATGGACAAAAAGGAAGATTCAAATTTCCTTGTAGACTGTGTGAAGGCGATCATGCCCTCCACCATTGTCCCTTCTTAGACGAAGCTAAAAGAGTTTTGGATGACTGTCCTACATCACCGCAACGACTTCCTCCTAGATACAAGAAACTCTTGTTGAGGCCATCGCTAGTTGAAAATCTGACTGACACACCATTGTTTTCAGTCAAAGCACCTATCATTGAAGATAAACCCTTTGAGTCCACACTGGACCAAAGTCAACGGGTCAAGATAGAAGTCGATCCAATCTTGTCTTCAGAGGGTCCACCTTCAGATGATACTATCACCAAAGAGAATGAGAATGACACCGTTCAAATTCTTTCGTAAACACAGACTTCGATGAACATGGGGGAAATCTACCCATTCCTTTACCACAGGAAGGAAGTTTGTCAGATATTTATCCGGCCATTTATTCGGTCCCATGTCCAAGCAACTTAGTCGTTTCCTTCGATTGGAATCTACTGGGCAGACCCCGCCTACCATCTATTGTACCATTCCAAATCATAGTACAAGCTTACATAATGATTATGGTTGGTACGATTATAGATGAAGGGGCTTTTGTGAGCATCCTTTCATCAACTGCTTGGAAAGCGCTTGGTTCGCCATCGCTTCTACCTGGGATTCGAAATCCAACAGGCTTCAACAAAGGAACTAGGTGACCATTAGGGATCCTTCCAAATTTGCCTATAACTTTGAGAAGGAAAATCGTTCATCTAAACATGATGGTAGTCCAAGGACCTCTAGATAACAATCTACTCCTTGGACGTGACTACATTTATAGCATGGGAGCTATCATTTGCTCACTCTTTCGAGTGATGCGTTTTCGACATGAAGGCAGAGTGGTTCAGCTCATACCCTAGTTCAAACACAGCTATAGTCAAATGCCATCCATAAGTGGTCTTTTTGCACAAGGAATGTCTCATCAATCTCCAGTCCGTCCACCTGATAATCACGAGTGATTCGGTGATTGTGACTGAAACCAAGGAGGCATGCGCCCTGGTCTGCTTCGGCAGAAAAACCCCAGATATAAGGTAGGTTTCCGCGTGGGAATATGACTAGTTTGACAATCCTGTCCGTCTAGGAAAATGGATCAGACTGGAAAAGAATTCCCCCTTCAAAGGTTATGTGATTGGCACCAACAACAGTCACCTTTGTCCATTTTGATGGACATCACCAAGGAAGTGTTTTGTCTATGACACAGATGGGACAATCTTGCTAATGCAAGAAATTCCATATGGTGACCTGGAAACTCTACTTTATACTTGGGGGCATGCAAACCCTTTTGCATGCAAGTGAAAAGTGACCATTTATTTTCTTAGTTTGTAGGCTCTTAACCCTTTAAACTTGTAGGTTGGTCATTCCTAGCTTGCATAACGAAAGGCTCCGGAGCAAATTTTCGAATGGTGCAAGCTCCCTAAAAAATTAGCCTATCAATGAGACATCCTTATTATACGATTGGCACGAGTAGTTTTACGCAAATTTCATGCTCGTTAAAAAATAAACCTCACCATGAGCAGTTTTACGCGAAGTTCAAGCTCATTAAAAAATAAACCTAGCAATGAGCAAGTGTTTCCATAGAGTTCAAGCTCATTAAAAAGTGAACCCCACCTTCAGTAAATAATATTTGCGATCACATAATTATCAGCTTTTGAACCTTGGTCGTGTTCTTACCATCACCTCCACTCTTTTTTAGCCGATCATATGCCTCCATTTGATTGTTTACCCTTTTGAGGAACAACTATGACAAGTGATTCTATTAGCCACCTTCTTTACACTGTTGTGATTGAAAAGTTCCAAACCTTACCTGGAACCAGTTGCTATCCAAAAACATCACTCGTTCCTCAAAAAACGAGTCTCCTTTAAGCTCTTTTCATCTGAATCGTAAAATATGAAAATATTGCCGAGAAATTGGCCTCTCCAGCTTGTTAAAGCAATCGGAAGTGCCATCCCTCCTCTAGATTTTAATCTTTTTGGACCTGAGGGATTATTACACAAAAAGATCGAGTGCTTGTCTTGTTCGGCTCGTTAAAACTATCGAAAAGTCATCCCTTTCATATTATTTTACACTTTTTCAGACTTAAGGGATTACATTACGAAAAAGGACCACTGGAGTTGCCTTTACATCTCTTTTTAGACTCTCTAAAATTGAAAAGGACCGAGTTATCTTTGTCATTAAACTCGTTAAAACAATAGCGACAAACTTGTCCATGCAGATAAGAGCGAGTTTCACTGTTGCTAGGCTCGTTAAAACATAGCGACAGGTTTGGTCGAAGGGAAAATTATAGAAAAAGCATATGTTATCCTCCTCAAGCTTGACAAAAATAAAGAGGTACTGGCCAGCAATGACTGGGGAAAAAGGGAAGAAAACTTGAATAGCTTCATTGGTAGCAGGTCGCTCTTGAACATGACACTTTCACTCCATCACCATGATTGAGTCAGGTTGGGTTATTCCATTCACTGGTCATATCACCATTGGTCCATCGTACCATCCACCTTGGGGTTAACGCTACCAATCCATTTCAGTGTCACCAATATGTTCAAGAGAAGTCGCTCAGAGAATTCACCAACCTAGCTAATGTCTCATCTGCTACAATACCTTCACTATCCATTTTTCATGACTGCCACCCTGAACCTTGTATCATCAGATCGTTTTCACCTCCACAAAATCATTTGCTCTGTTCTGTGTCGTAGATGTGGGATTCATTAATGCCCTCCTATGATGGGTCACTTCTTGTCGACATCAGCTCATTATCTAGGAAGTTGACTTAGGAACAACCCTTTCAGTACTTTGAAGCTTGCATGCCTCAATGGCAAGTTTCTCACTTCCGACGACAGGTTTACATCAATGGCCTTCGATCGAAAGAAATTACGTGGTGTTCGACATCAACTCATGTATCCAAACCACATGAATTGTACTGCAGTACCTTGAGGGTCATCATCATTATCGATGATTCCTCTCGCGCCTATTAACAACTTACATCATTGGCTGGTAATTAGGTGATGTCTTTCCATGTTCGACATCAGAACATATTTTCACATGGATCGACTTGTACTTCGGGCAAAGATTGAACGAGTTTGAAGACCTCAGATCTGGTTTCATCCATTCAAGCTGTGATATATTTAAGAAAATAAAGATATCAAATGTACATCATAGCTGCATAGATAATCATCCAAACTAAAGGATGATGGCTCTACCAGAATCATCAGTCTGCCACATAGAGGATTGTCTGTCTTATGTACATGAGTATGAATTTATAAAGTTGAGCATGGGAATGCCCACCTTAGCTAGATCATGAAAATATTATGAAGATAATGTATTGTATTGTATCTTATTATAGGTCACCTTCCAATTCGAAAAATCTCGGATCCTCATTATAAAGCATTTCAGCCATCAAAAGATTTACGACCTCATGCTTTTGGGGGAAACTGTTATAGACATATTTGGGCACTGCAACCCCAATCACATATGCCCATAAACCAAGGGATTCTAAACCCCTATAAGTGTTGTTTCATACCCTAAAGGAACAAGGTCAGCTGATTACATCATCTCCTAGAAGTTCTCCATGAAAAACTACTCAAAACTGGTCAAAATAGGACCATACAAACTGCTCCATGCATAGGGTGCGATGCATCTCACCTATTACACATAGGGGGTTTGATGCATACTGGAAAGCCCTTCTGTAGGATGCGATGAGCGAGAGCAGACAAATGGCAGCAACAGTTTGCTAGGTGGAAACCCAGAGAATCTTCTAGAAATTGCTCATATGACACTTGCCTCTCTGAATTCGCCCAGGGATGAGTAAGAGATCTAAAATCTCCAAGTGGAACGAAGAACTATCAGTGAAATGACACTAATCAAAATCCCAGAAGCTGACTCACTCTCTTGTAAACATCTATATATGGATCCCTCATCCTAGAGATCCAGAGGCTGGAATTTTGTTATTTGCAATGAAGTGTTATTGGTTTTTCTTTGAAGACATTGTTGGGTGATCTTGCTTTGTATGAGGTGAAGAGGGCTTTCATGCTGGGAGGATGATGTTGGATCAAATAGCCTAGTTGTAATCCTCTCTTCTACTACTTCTATCAATAAAGCTATTTGAGTTTTCCTCCATATGCTTGTATATCTCTGAATCTTGTTTGTGTATGAATTTATATGGTTAATGTACATCTGATCCTACATTATTTATGGTTATAGATATCTATGCTTTGATGGTATTTTGCTGCCTTGACTCTGTAGGTGTTCTTTTAAGTGGGACAAGCGAGAAAGGAGTAGTGAAAGCTCTATCAAAGGAGAGAGGAAACAAGCAAGGAGACTGGCTAAAGACTAAGGTTGGTGCTCTCTGCTTCTCTCTCATCTATCTCTCATAAAGGAAAACACAAGTAACTTTAATCTGTTTGTTTCTAGGATAGCTACCTGTCTTAGTGGGACTAGCAGCTCTGAAAGGACACTAGTTTTCTCAATAACAGCTTCCCTGGGAAATGACATAGATCCAGCTTTGATGATAGACAAAGTATGGGCACTTTTTTTTTATTGTAATCATCTATCTGGCGAATCCACTTCATAGTTCTGGCTCATTTTGTGAGGCATACTCGGAGAAATCCTCATAAGCTACAAGCTGACCCAGTGCCCGACCCTAAAAAAATCATCAAAGAGAGAAAGGTATTGCAGAAAGGAGCATCAAGTTCAAGTAAACCTAAACAATCTCCTATATCTCTTCAAGAAAGGCCTGTAATAGAACAAATATATGTTGAGAGTATAGCTTCTAATACTAGTAGTGAAGAAGAATTCTTAGAGATTCATAAAGCTCCTTATTCTTTAGGTCTTCCTTTTTTTGTATGCCCAAAGAAAACCTCACCTCCTATCCATCATACTCCTTCAGTCCTATCAATCACTCCTCAGCCCTCTATCATTCAGACTGCCAGTACTCTTTTAGCCACCACAGCTATGGCAGGTCCACAAGCACCTACCAAAATGGAAAGAATCATAGCTGCTAGGTATGGACCTCTAATACTACCCACTCCTTTGAATGCTATGCCTACTGAAGAATATCATAAGTATATGCCTAAGTTCATTGGAATTGAAGGTGTTTTAGCTGAAGAACATCTTGAGTCATTCTATAGCTACGCTGATAACCTGGACATTAGTGAAGATGATGTCTGGATGAGAGTCTTTGTCCAAAGCCTAGATGGAGAGGCTAGAAAATGGTTCAGGGAACTGACCCCAGCATCTATAGCAGATATTGAGGCCTTAGATGATGCATTCCTAAAGCATTGGGGGGATAAGAAGGATATCCTTTACTACCACACTGAGTTTGGGAACTTACAGAGGGAAAATGGTCAGCTGCTGTCTGATTTTAATAAGATATTTAGGCGCATGTACAACAAGATACCAGTTGAAGTAAAACCCACCACTACCTCTGCTAGACTCAACTATGCTAGTGCCTTTGATTCTGAATTCTATTTACTGTTGTGGGAGAGGCGATGTGCTTCTTTGGCTGATATGTAAGATGTAGCCTTGGAAGTAGAATCAAACATCATGGCTGTAGAAAATCTCAAAAGTAATGCTAATAGAAGAAGACGGAGGGGCGAGCCTTCATCATCTTCAGTTCCCAAGATTGATAACATGGCTAAGATGATAGAGTCATTAGCCTCTGAAGTTTCCAAATTAAAGGTTAAGCAGCATTCTGAGAAAGGAAGGGTTCCTAATACCTTTGCTCCTCCAAATCCAAATCCACATAGAAGACAAAATGAGCAGTTGCAGATTTTGCAAAGAAGCAAAGATGCCAATGAAGACCAAAGGGTGAAGACCCCTTTTCAAAACGCAGTCATGGAAGAAGAGAAGTTTGAGGAAGATGATGAGATACATTGTATGGAAGACAAAGGTAGCGCCCCTTTTTTAACCAAATCTACCTATGAGAAGTCATTATTCAATAGCCAGATTAGCCAAGAATGGGATAGTGAAGCTATTCTACAAACTGTAGATCAGCACCAATATAATCTGAGGTCTATGGTGAATAATGTCAAAGAAACTCCTGTTCATAAAGCTATTGTCCCTGTAGAACAACAAGCTAATAAGCAGAAGCAACCAGTAGTTGATCCTATCATCCTAAAAGCTCCGGCAATAGAGCTAACAAGCCATGACAAGTCCCCTTCTTCTTTCAGTTTTCAATTAGAAATCCAGAAGCCAGGAATACCTATGCCCCTAATTGAACTAGTGAAGAATGAGTCCTTCAAGAAATCTATCCTTGAGGCTCTTGAGCCTAAAACCATCCAAGCTTCCACTGACTATGTAAATCTACAAGATGACCAACCAGTTGTTATTCTCAACTCAATGATTGAAAATTGTGAAGACAGCTCCCCATCATTCTATGTTTCTCTGTCTATTCATGATGAAATCCTTCAAAATTTCCCTCTAGAAATTAGAGCCATCCATAATTCAATGCCCAAGGCTATCATGGATAAGCTCGGTCTTGACATTACCATGCCTTATCAGTTGGCCTCTATGCAACTTAAAAAATTAGTTTGCCAGATCACAGAGGAAGAAGGCCCATAAATTTGGGACATGTTCTTTGATGGGGCTTGCTCTTAAGAAGCTGCAAGAACAGGTGAAGTCCTTGTGTCCCCCACACAAGAATGCATTGATTCATCTTTCATATTAACTTTCCAGGTCACAAATGACACAACAAAGTATGAAGCATACCTTATTATTCAGTGGGTGTACAAAAACTCCCAATAAAAACATCCAAGGCTAAAAGCATACAGAGAAGAGGTGAAATATAGACCATCTCTGCTTAATAATATCAAATGCTGGAAAGTTTTTGAAGTAGAGGATCAAATCAATAGTATTTTGCAAGTCTTTGATGAATTGGATGATATACGCATTGACCAAGAGAAAGAAACATTTCATAGAAAGGTAAAAAGGGTCAATTTTCAGTTTGGTGACTATTTTCTCAAAAGGAATGCATCAAAGGAAGGAGGAGATGTTTTTGATGGCCCATTCAATGGGCTGTTCTTCGAACTTTATTTCAGTTAAGGATTTCAAGCCTTGGTATTGTAAATATGTTGTTTTCGAGTTTTTATTTCATGCTAAATAGACTCCATGCCCAATGCAACACTAGGAGGAAGATTTGATCTTGTTTTTTATAGGAAAGGCATTGATCTGTAGTTCTTGAAACCTCACAGGGAGGCTTTCATCCCCAGAAGGAGCCAGTGTTAGCTTTGTTGGCATTTGGCCCAAAAATGGATCCAAAATACTCCCAAAGTCTCCAAAGTTTGCTTAAAATCATGCAAAGGGATCCAAAAATGCTCTTCGAATCTTCAAAAGTGCTTAAGATCATCCCAAGATCGAAACAAGCTAGAGAGGAGAGCCCTTGGAAGGGAAAAAATGCACTATCGAGAGGTTAAAACACTACAAAATCAGTTAAAAACCCTTATCGCAGGCTTAAAACCCAAGAACGCACAGCTATCGTTAGATCTAGCCGATCAACCGCTCAGATCTAAGCAGCAAATCGCAAATTGGTGGTCCCAAGCAGTGGCAATCGGAGCTGGACACCACTGATCATTGATCATCGATGATCGCTATCATTGGGTCGCATCAACGGAAGTATTGGCGGAGGTATTGGCGGATCAATGTGGACCATCGATCATGTGTGCAGATCAACGACCCACATCGCATTGGCGGATCACTATTGGCGGAAACCATGGGGTGGGGCCTTTGCATATATGTGCGCTGATTGTGATGAGACCCGGACAGGATGGGTTTCAAAACCAAAATGTATAATCTTTTAGGTCCGCACCAAAGCCATTTTTCAATGAATTTTAGTGTATTTCATTATATAATGAAATGCAACAGGAAATAGGGCAGCACTGATTGTGATGAAGGGAAGTGAAATACATAAAATTATAGGTCCACAGAAGGCCCATTTTCAATGTTTTTTCGCAGTTTTAATGTATTTTCGTTGTTCAACAAAATACAAAGGGAGAGGGCCAAATGCGACTTGCGATAACCCCAAGGGCAGACCCGATAAAGGAATTAATCATTTTTTAGGGCTGTTGAAGTCTAGAAAGGACAGAGAGGGGCAGGAATTCTCAACGCTGCTGCGTTTTCTGTTTAAAGCATAAATATTCATTATTTTAACAGAGGTCCACGAGAGGGCAGCACTGCTCTGCTTTAACAGAATGTATGCATTGCTAAATCATAGAAAGGGCCACAACACGCATAGCTCCTCCCCAAACTGACATAAAGGCTGAGAAGAAGCACAATGCATCAATATCCCAGTGCAACTCATCAAACAAACATCATGGAGCATCAAAAATCCTGCCAGCGCAACCAAAATATCTAAATGCAATTACTCTACTGTCAGAAGAATAATCCTCTAAGCCATGCTTGCCTATAGAGGGAATCAAACTGTTAAGAGACAGATCAGACAAGATTAAGACTCTGAGCCTCTCAGAGCTTAGGAGCATTGTAAAAAGACTATAAATAGCTGAAAGTAAGATGTAATACGGGTTCAACCTTTGGAGACTATGGAGACTCTACCCCTCTAGCTTCTCATCTACATTCTTTAGTAATACAAGCTTTTTTTGCTGTTATATGTTCAATTTCCATTTCTCTTCTATCCTATGCTTGCACTTGAATAGTGTGTTCAGGTTTTCTTTGTGTTTAAGGTCATATAACTGTCATCTTATCTCTGCTTTGATATATTAGATTTGCAAGCTTCTTTGTTGCCTGTAGCCAGCCATTTATATGTGTTATTATATATGCATCTGCCAGTATAGTCAGTAAGCTCATTTTTTGCCTGTAGCTAGCCATTCATATATGTTCATGTATGCAATCTTTTGGTATTGTTAGTATTCTCCATCTATCCATTAAATCTACAAACTATTGAGCATTAGTGGTCTAAAGCCTTGTGTTGTTGAGGGTGTTCATTCATGTCTTGAGTGAGAATAGAGTTGAAATGGTTATTTGACTTGATCCAAACCAGCATCCATTCTAATATTTCTGAGAACAATATTGAATATTATATGTTACCAGGCATCTCCGCACTGCAACCTAGGAGAGTTTCTTAGAGTGATAACAATAAGAATTCTAAGCTAAGAAGAAATACCAATACATAAGAGGGACCTAAGCCACTAGGGTTGGGCCCAAACCCAAGAGCCTCAATCCTCTGGAACTAACTCAGTGATTGAGCAATAAGAAACTTCTCATTATTATTGCATCAAAGTCAAATACATCACATAACCAGTCAAAAATAGAAGTATCAAGTTTCTAAGCTCAATAGCTTCCTAGCTGAAAACAAAGTTAAAATCCTAATCAGATCTTTAGCATGTTTATTTATGCAAGAGGGTAGCTACTAACAACTCCCCAGAAAATAGGAATGTTTGTCTCCCAAAACTAGAGAAGGGTGGATCTTGATATTATTTAACTGCACTTGTTTGGCTACCAATGACCTTGTCCTTCTTGGCTACCAATGATCTCGAGCTAACGAGAGAGAGTGTGGTGATTTTGGATGATTGAGGGAGTTAAGGAGGTGGAAAACCTCCTAGAATATCTCACTATTGTCTACTCTAAGCTCCTACATTGAAATCATCTAAAAAGTGCTCCATTTCCTGCATTTAAACCATACTAGGCCACATCACATAGCAAAACATCTTTTACCCCTCTCACTAAGCATAATATAACAAAAATTGTAAATAAATGTGAGAAAGGGATAGTTCTAAATCTGGAGGATGGAATTGTGACCCTTATGATGTACCTATTGATGAGCCTCATCATCACCCTCCTATTGAAATTATTTCTCATCCTCTGAGCAACTTAATCATCTATGTCCATGTCCTTCATGGCCCTCGTGGCCTCCCTCACATCCCAAGGCTCCTCAGATGGTGTGGCTTCTTGGGGATAGAAGCCTGCATTCTTTCCTATCTTTGTCCACTCTTTCTCCTACACTTCATTTCTTCCTTCCTATAAGCCTAGAAACAAGGATGGACTAAGCTTGTGTCCAATCAATTGACTTTTAATCTTTGCATGATTCTTTTGTATAGGGGTGTCCTCTCCAATGCATTCCTTAGCCTTTCAAGAGAGTGATACTGTCTGATATGGAGACTATGGGGTAAGGAATTCCATATCATATGGAAGGATTCTTGGGTTTCTGTCCCTAACAACCTATGTGTGTCTTCAAAATGTGAGATGGCTTGTTCATGGGTGGCAAGGTATTTGGGTGCTAGGTCAGCATCGTTGGAGATGATTCTATAATTACTAATGATATCCATTGGGTTTATTATCTCTGTCATGATATATAGTGGTTCATTTTATTCCTTTGCCATGACTCTCTTTACTTCCTCAGCACTTGCCTCCTCATGAGTCATCTAGGATGCTAGGACCATTAGTTGTGTATCCCCCAATTTTGCATTAGGATCCCAAATATTCATATCAGTCAAGGTGAGGTTATTAATGTAGAACTCAGCCAATTTTTCTCTTTCTTCTATGCTAACTTGGTTGCGAAATTCAATGAAATGTTTGTAATCATGAAATGGCATAGACCCATGTTACGCTAAGGTCTTGATTTGGAATTGCATCCATTGATCTTTAAGAAAGAGTGCATAAGACTTGGATGGTTTCCTGCATTGTAATACCTGCATGGAGAGGCTTTCCATCGTGTCCAGTTGAGTTTCCTTCTCCTGCAGCTTCTCCCTCAACCACCTATTTTCTGCATGTAGATGCTCCCTCATTATGGACTTCTCTCTTAGCTCACTTAATTCTTTGCCCATTTCAAGTACCTTTTCTTCCATGAGTCCCACATCTTCCACCTTTTTAGGCTTAGAAATTTGCATCCATCTACCTCTTTTTGCTTCTAGCTCAAATAAAAGTGGGCCTGCACATTTTTGGGGAATAATTGTCCCTCCTTCAATGAATTTGTAATAGGAGCTTAGGCTAGGTTGTGAACTAGGCTCTTGGAGCTCTCAAAATTCCTTCTCAAATGTTTTTGGGGAAGCTTCTACCTCCTATAGTTTTTGTGTCACATTCTGCCCCTCTTGTTGCTCATTCTGCCCCTCCTGTAGCATCCTCTATTCCTCTTGTAGCACACTTTGTTTTTCCTATAGCACACTCTATTTTTCCTGTAGCATGCTCTACCCTTCCTGTAGCTTCCCCTTTTCTTCTTTTTGGAGGGTGGTAGGTGTCTTGGGTTGTTTGAAGGAGGTTGATCTGGTGGTGGGCCTCCTTACATATGCTATAGGAGTCTTTGTTATGGATTTTGGAGAGGTGACCTCTTCAATTTTTCTTTTAGTGGGCCCCACCTCCTCTTTCTTACTTGGGGATTCTTCAATTGTGATAGGGGAGTTTGTGACCTTCCTTTCTTGATGCTGGTGCTTTTCTTGGTCTTAAATTATAGGGGGGCTTTCCTTTGTCTCTTCCTTTTAGGTTTGACTGGGGTTCTCAAGGTAGATAAAGTTGCAGCTACCTCTTTTTTAGTGGGTCCTAGAGACAAACTTGGTTTCTCTGGGGATATCTCTATTTCTCTGGTCTCAGTAGTTTTCTCAGGACTTGATTTTTCCTGTTTCTCCCCCTCTTCCTCTTCATCTTGCTCTTTTCATACCTCTACCTTTGGTTCTTCCTCTATCCTCTCTGCAATAGTTTCTCTTTCCTCTTCTTCTGACCCTACTACTTCTTCCTCTCCTACCTTTTCCCCTTCTTCTTATTCCTTTGTTTTCCCCTCTCTTCCTCCAACACTAGAGGCTAGGGTCTCACTTGGTGTGAGTGTCTTTGTGTCAATGAAGGCCTCTCTATCAATGTCTATGAATTTGGACCAAAGAACAGAGATTCTCAATTTTTTCAAGGCATCCACCACTATCCGTTTAATGAGACCATGGTGGCCTAGGTGTTGGTGTTTTCCCTCTATCACTTTTTGACTCATGTCTCTAATGGAATGTGGGAGGAAGTATGGTACACTAAGTGTTTGAGACAGAAGAAATTCTTCTTGAAATATGAGTTCATGAAGTAATCTAAAGTGGTAGGCATAGACCACACTCAACCTTCCATCAGAAGATATTTATTTTAGGATATGGTAGGTCACCTCATCCCAAAGATAAGGTAGGATTTCCATCCAAACTCCATTTTTTTCCTTGACGGGATTTTCATTGGCAGTGAAGAAGTTATTTTTAGCAGTGGCACTGGTGGTTTTGTCATATCTACCCCCATTTGATCCTTAGGGGTAGGGTTGTCACTCTACTAATTAGCTCA
The DNA here is from genome assembly GCA_031772625.1 of Pinus tabuliformis. NCBI lineage: Eukaryota > Viridiplantae > Streptophyta > Pinopsida > Pinales > Pinaceae > Pinus > Pinus tabuliformis. The sequence continues at coordinate 1,308,767,933 of CM062819.1, read as the reverse complement.
GGGCTGAGTGAGATAGATAATCCCCTCACCACAGTGGTGGCATTGTCTTATGTTTGTGAGTTCAGGGCCATGGAAAATTCAAATGCAATGTCATCATCATATCCTTTCAACAACTCAAAGAATCCTAGCCACTGGTGTCTTCTAAAAATGTCTACCACAGGAGGGTGTAGATGGATTCTTTTGGTATATGAGGGCTCCCTTCTGTTAAATCCTCCCCCCATCTCTTCTATATGTTTTTAGCTAAGTGAAGGAGAGATACTTCTTTTAATAGATTTGGTGTATAATTCAATGGCAATAATGAGTTAAAATTCCTTGTTGATGATAATTTCCTACATTCCCTCTACTCTATAGCCCGAAAATATCTTTCAATTTCACAATTTGACTACTACTTCCTATAGAATTTGAAGTGCACCTTGCATACAATTATGGATGGATGAAGGAGATGGTGGCACTTACTTTTTATCAAGTGGTATGGGATGAAGGTAATAATTTGGAGACCAATTCAACCCTTTGTAGTGTTCCTTCACCCTTTCATTCTTCTTGTAGTAGTCCCTCTACCTTCCTGTAGTAGTTGCAAGCTTGCCTGTAGCTCCCTCCTATAGCAATGGAAGAACAAGGTTTGAAATTCCTCTATGGCACCCCGAGCTCATACTCTCCTTAATTTTTTTTGAAATGAGCATTTATGCAAAAATAATTTGAGCCCCAGTACATGATATGCCATTTTTTGCTTAGACTTGGAGTGTCATGATGACTTGGTAGTCACAAGAGGTTTCCTCTTTTGGAATTTTGTCCCCACTCGAGTAATCACTACAAGGAAAAAGGTCATTGGTGAGGGGGAAAAAATGTCACCATAAGCTCATTGGTGACAGTCAAAAGAGCCTTCGTCACCAAAAACTGAACGTCACCAAAGGTGGCATCGCCAAAAGTATAGTTGTTGTAGTGACATTCAAAGTCCGTCACCAATAATTATTTATAATGACGGATAGCAACCGTCACCATTTCATATGAGGAATGGTGACGGACCATAGCCTCCATCACCAAAAAATGAATGTCACCAAAGGTGGCATCGCCAAAAGTACAAGTGTTGTAGTGACATTCAAAGTCTGTCACCAATAATGATTTGTAATGACAGATAATGACCATCACCATTTCATATGAGCAATGGTGATGGACCATAGTTTCCATCACCAAAAAATGAATGTCACCAAAAGTATAGGTGTTATGGTGACATTCAAGGCCCATCATGAATATTGATTATAATGATGTATAGTGACCTTCACCATTCCATATGAACAACAACGATTTATTGTGATGAATCTTTCATGGCCATCACTATTGGTGCATATATATGGTGACGTTCATTGACCATCACCAAAAGCCACATTACCAGAAGTATAGGTGTTGTGGTGACATTCAAGGTCTATCATGAATAATGACTATAATGATGGACAACAACCATCACCATATCATATCAACAACAACGATTTATGGTTACAAACCTTTAAGGGTCATCACTATTGATGTGTATATATGGTGGCATTCATTGACCGTCACCATTTCATATTTTGGTGAGGGTCGAAAAATGTCACCAAAGCTCATTGGCGATGGTCAAAAGAGCCTCCGTCACCAAAAATTGATCGTCACCATTCCATAGGGATGTCAGGGCACGATGGAATTGAGCCACCAACCTCCTGCTTGTAAAGCAAGTGCTCTTCCATTGAGCTAGCACCCTTTAAAGAATCAAAATTTTAAAAATTAGACCTTGAAACTTCATAAATTGTAAATTCTACAACTTTCAATAAATTAAAGTGTCGAAAATATTTTATTAAACAAGCAAAGCAGCATCGATGTTGCAGGTCCCTACCTAATTGTTATGGAAGTTATGAAAAGTGGGTGGAGGGAAAAATAATTATGTATAATAGAATCAATATGTTCAGTTGAATACTCAATTAGAAGTGAAACTCTGAAGACATTTATAATCTACAAATGACCTATAACTAGAAAATGCACCAAATATTGCAAAGGAAATATCATAAGTGGATGGCATATGGAAGAAGAACATTGATGAAGACAGATGCAATATGTTATAGGTTGAGTGAAAGAAAAATCTCAATGTTGTTGTTGTTTGGTGTTTAGATATTTGAATGATATCTAAACTTCCATGCAAACGTAACGTGGATCTCTGGAACCCATGAACAACATAAGATAAAAAAAAATTACACACACACACACACACACACACACACACACACACACACACACACACACACACACACACACACACACACACACATATATATATATATATATATATATATTTCCTCTTTACATAAACCAACATGCAATTTCGAATTTCACAAGTCCGACCTTAAAACATGACAACAACCAACAAATAAAATAAATTGACTTAGACCAAAAGCAATAGCTTCACCTTCATTCTTGAGTTGCTTCTGTTTATTTGAATTTGCCTCATGACATTCTTTATCTAACAAGGAATCAAAATCATTACTAGTATTAAATTCATCCAACATGGACTTTGGATATCCCACTGACATCTACGTTTTTGTTGTCGTGCTTGAAAACCATGGAGTTTTATGTTGATAGTAGAATACGATGTGTGCCTGCTATTCAAAAACACATTCCTTATTAACCATTGTTACCTGACAGAAACCAAAGAGACAACACAATATCAGCTTACAAAAAATCCCCTACCGAAATATAGTCATAACTTAGCAAAGAAGTCTAAAAGATGTTCTTAATTAATAAACTTTGTATTTGGAAATATTGTATCTTTAGATTTAAAAAAGACTATGTTGTACAACACTTCTGCCTATTTATCTAGGCAATTATATCATAGCATATGTCACACAATAGCAATCTACAGTACCTAAAGTAAAAAGACAAATTTGTTCAAGAAAATAGATTTAGAAAAGAGCTTTGAAAACTATAAGTTTGTCATCAAATCTTTAATTAATTTAACAACAAACTAGTTGGAGTTTGCGAACCAAAATCATTCATAAGAAACGAATAGGACAATGACCAAAGTTGTTATTCATACAAATAAATCTAGAGTCACTATTGCCATTGCAGATAACTGAAATTTGGGCAGTGGTCTAACAGTTAGATCTTATTTTCCGGGAAGACTCATCAATACCATAATTTGTTTCCACGGTCTATTGTGTCTCTAGATCTAGATTAGATATCTTGTCATTCTCAAGTTTTACCTTTCAAGTACTAATTTCTAGATCACCCTTTAAAACACAATTCTACCACTCCATTTTATTTTGTTTTGTCAAGAGAATTGGCAAGACCTTCCCATCCTCTATTTTACATCATCAATAATCATCCATCAATGATATAAAGAATAACAGATACACAACAAAGGCCAAAGATGTGTTTGTTGTATACCTATGTTCTAAGACTCATCTGACCTTACTGGTGCAAAGAGCTCACCCTGAAAAAATAACATCCATGTGGAATTTACAAAACTTTTTTAAATCAAGCTCCAAGTAAACCAATCAAAATATGAACATCCTTTTAATCAATAAAATCTTTGACTTAAAATAAAAGTGGCCTAGAATTGAATGTTATATCAACCATGTCAAGTAACTAACATCGAGTGAGAAATACAAGCCATTCATATTGGATTAGTGAAATAATTGATCTGGTAAAGCTCAAAAACAAATGACTTACAACTAAGAAACGCAAATAAATGACTTAGAACTAAGACATGAGGTTGCCCTTTCAACCCTGCCATTAAATAACTCTTTTTTATGTCACTTACCATTAAACTTTTTCTGATACCAGGTGGAAGTGGTATTGTAACATTAACCTCTGATAGTCTATGTCCATGACTACTTCTTAAGATCCGCTCCATTACCAGGATTTGGGGCTAGATAAGATACATGCAAAAACCATCAACATGAAAATGAAATCTACATCCTTATAAAAAAATGGGAGGAAAAAGAACATCCACAAATTGAAATAGACTTTAGGATACCTCATTCCTACAACATGATTATCTTTTCATGAACAATAAAAAGATAAATTAGGAGAAATGTAATTTTTGCCACATTTTGACAATGAAATCTTTTGCATACTCTATGAACAATTGACGAAAAAAGTAAGCTAAAGCTTGTCAGCATCAGGATTATAGTAAAACATAAAGGAACCATCGCAATACATATATAATCCTAAACATAAGTATCTATACATATAAGTATTTATTGAGGACATTGTATTTTGTGAAAATATGGAACTACAAATCTTTGAAATAACACAATTTATGGTACCACTGCCTTACAAAGTCCATTTAGGAATTTCTTCAAATTTCAAAGTTCAAACATTTAACATGTAGCCTAGAAAGGCTCAGATTTGAAAAGGAGATAACCCAAAGATGTAGAGTATATATCTCACATTTATATATCCTAATTTCCAAACGTTGAAATGACACTTTTTAGCATGCTATTGTTAACTTAGCCCAAAATGCTAGAAAAAAATATTGAAATTTTGCTAATATAGAAGTTTTATACACATGCATTTATTTAAATACTTAGCTTGCAATCTCAAACATATCTAAGGATGCACACAATGTGTTGCATATTTAGTGTTGGCATGTGAACATGAGACAAAAAATTCCAACATTTAACAGTTTGCCTACAATATGCACTAGCTGAATAGGTGAACAATAGTATTGTAGGTATGTGTTATGAATATATGTATTGCAGGCCAATAAGAGTATGGTTGGAACAGTCATGTCCAACCCTTCCAAGTTTTACTATAATTTTCACTAGTCTAATAGGTGAACAATAGAACTGTAGGTGTGCATTCTACATCACTTACCTTAATCCAACACCTTCAACATAGAAATTTCAAAGAATATGTTCATAACTGGTAGGTAATTTGCAAATGAAAGAGTTGGCTTGATTGTTTCTGGAGAAGACTAGATTCTTACATTGTTCAATGTAAATTCATGACACTTTGCCAAGCTTAGCTGAAACAAAAAGGAACCAAGCTAGAAGGTTATTTAAAGAATCCTTACTTAGCTAGGGTAAAATGTTAGCCTTTTTTTGTCAAAAAGAATAAATGTAAAAACTTTAAGAAATTTCATGAAGAGACTATAGAAATTTTCTTATCAAACCACTAACTTAAATAGAGCTAAGAAATATTGCTTTGTAAAAGAGATTTTCATGGTCAAATTAACACGAAAGTGATCTTTTAGCATAGTTAATACGCTAGTGCTATTGTTACAATATTTGGCCCAAACAATAAACAAAAAAAAACCATTTTCAATTTAGTAGGAGCATGTTGGGAAAATAATCTCACAATAATATCCATCATTGAACATTATGACCCACTAAATCACTTTTACATCCTTTTGAAGTCCTTCAACAAAGTACTTAAAATTTGTGAACAATGTTATAAAAATACTTCTAGTTATAGAACAAGCATTTCAATCTTGCCTCTGTTTTATGATATGGATATTTGTCCTTCAAACAGAGTTATGTGGCACAAAACCAATCCTTAAGAAAAAAATGTGGTTGTATATGCATGCTGAACTCTCTTAGCACAAATATGCTCTTAGTATGGTATAGGATTCTCAGACTAGTGCGAGGTTTAAGGGTGCCAAAGACTTTATATTTTAACTATGATATGGTGCACACTTGGCTTCAAGACAACATATTCGTTAGGAATTTCATGTTGGGAAACCTCCAAATCTAATTTTAGGAAAACTCAAGTTAAATGGAAATTTTTTGTATAATGGTTGTGATTCATATTGATGCACATTAATATATATGCCTTTTTGCTAAATTTTAATAATTTATGTATTTTTTAGTGACCTTTTAGCATAGTTAATGCACTGGTGTTGTTGTTACAATATTTGGCCCAAACAATAAACATAAAAAACCCATTTTCAATTTAGTAGGAGCATGATAAGAAAATAATTTGACAACAATACCCATCATTGAACATTATGACCCACTAAATCACTTTTACATCCTTTTGGAGTCCTTCAACAAAGTATTTAAAAGTTGTGAAGCTTGCCTCTGTTTCATGATATGGATATTTGTCCTTCAAACAGAGTTATGTGGCACATAACCACTTTCACCCTTAAGAAAAAATGTGGTTGTAAATGCATGCTAAACTCTCTTAGCACAAATATGCTCTTAGTATGGTATAGGATTCTCACACTAGTGCCAGGTTTAAGGGTGCCAAAGACTTTAGATTTTAACTATGATATGGTGCACGCTTGGCTTCAAGACAACATATTCTTTAGGAATTTCATGTTGGGAAACCTCCAAATCTATTTCCAGGAAAACTCAAGTTAAATGGAAATTTTTTTGTATAATGGTTGTGATTCATATGGATGCACATTAATATATATGATTTTTTCCTAAATTTGAATAATTTATGTGTTTTTTGGTCAATGAGTTTTTTTATCCGGTTTTTATCTAGTTCTAATTCAATTTGATAGCAGAAAGAACTCAGGAACTTGAGAGGATAAATTGATATCCTCCCCAACCAAGTTCAATTTTCGCTTGTGATGTGATTGTTGTTCGTGAGACAATTTTTTATTTGTACAACAAATGTATATATTATTGGAATATGATCTAACTATGAATATGGAAGTGTTCAACTATCTTTTTGAGGACATTGTATTTATGAAAATCTGGAAGTCAAATCTTTGAAATAACACAATTTATGGCAGTGGTAAGCTGGAAATCAAACCTGAAATAACATAATTTTGGAAAATTGAGAACTTCATATGTGTGTGTAAGAACTGAAATCCATGAACACAATCACAACTCATCATATAATGCTCTAAGTTCTCCAAAACCCTATATATAGAAAACTAATAGAAACCTTAGCTCCACCAAAGATATTTCAAAAAGATATTAAAAAATATTGATTTTTGGAGTATCTTTGCTGGAGCTAGGGTTTCTTTTGGTTTTCCCTGTCTAGGAATTCTAAAAGCATGGAGAATTATATGATAGGTTGTGATTGTGTTCATGGGTTTCATTTCTTCTTTATATATATGAAGTTTTCGGGTGAATGCTCCAAGAAACACTAGCACCTTAAGGCAAAAACACATAAATTACAAAGAAGATTGAACGAGAGGAAGAGAGAGAGAAAGTAGCACTGCTCTTACATATCTAACCCAAGTATGAAAAGGAATATGCACAAGTGCATGATTGACTATAATAACAACTCACTCCTTCCTCTATTTATATGAGAGGTAAAGGGGCTTTACAATAACAAGTGGACCTAGTCCACTACAAGAAAACTTGCAAGACACAAGTAGGTCCACCCATGTGAAGCACTCTACTCTAAGTGACATGTGTGAGGCTCAAAGGTGACAATGATTAACAAGCAAGGCCTCCATGGCATGAGCACTACTCCCCAAGGTCCAACAATCCTCCAAAGGTCCAAAGCTCCAATGCATCTCCATGGTCGTGTGTCTCCTTAAGGACAATGCATATCTAGGGTCATGTGTCACCTTAAGGACTCCCACACCTACATATCCACTCCCTCAACCCAAGAGTCCACGTGTCAAGTGTAAACCTCCATGCAAGCAACCAAGCAACCCCGTGCTATCTAGGGCTCAATAACCTCCTCTGAAATACCCAACTCTACTCCAAGCACATAAACTCCCTTCATGCATCAACAACATAAAGTCACCAAGCTCCATACTTATCCAACACTTCAAGGAAGAATGTCTTTCAAACATCAAAACAAGGTCTAGCAGCAAATAGTAGACCACCTCCAATGTCCAAGTTCGTCATGGAAGAGCATAGTCCAACCATACACCATGCACCCCACATATTTCATTTCTTCTTTATATATATGAAGTTTTTGGGTGAATGCTCCAAGAAACACTAGCACCTTAAGACAAAAACACATAAAGAACAAAGAAGATTGAACAAGAGAGAGAGAGAGAGAAAGTAGCACCTAGGGTGCCATTTCATTGAGTACAGTGGGACATCTTAGGCATACAAGGTGTATCTACAAAGACTAAAGAAGATAGTTTTGAGGCGGAATTTGAAGTTCAAAAAGGGTAGGGCCTTGAGGGATTCTCTCTCTCTCTCTCTCTCTCTCTCTCGTAAAAATACCTCAGATGGAGGAGCTACTCGCTCCTAAGGAGGAGACTCAGGCAAAATCATAGACAAAATCTCAAATAGGTCACAAGAGGCCTCCACAACATGATTCAGAGAAAGATGATCAGGAGAAGAGACCAGGGAGAGAGCAGGAAGCTAGTTAAATGGAACCTTTCGAAACAGGGACAAAGAAATCTAAGAAGGCTAAGAGGTTGATTCAGGAGGAAAAAGAGCATGTTGAGGCTCCTAGCACCATGTTCAAGTAGAGAACAACCACAAACATATCAATAAAGAGTGTGTTATATGTTTCCCTAGTCTATGGGATCTCCTTAGCCTCCCCTCCAAAGAATATCCTCACAAAGCTCAAATATATATATTTCTCTTACCTTTAGAAGATAAGCAAAGGAAAAATTCCCTTAATTACTTAGGAAGCCATATGTCAACCAATATATCTAGGAAGTTGGCGAATTAAACATATAGGGAAATTTTGTTGGCATTATGACATAGGTTTGGCACTATGACACAGGTGTTGTCCTTGATGGCAGATCACAGTTCAAGCTCTCAGAATGAAAGAAAAAGAGACATACACAGTTTCCTCTTAACCAATCCGCATATACACATGGGTTCATCATTCAAAAGGCGCATATGTGTATACACGCACTTTCATGCACGGAAAAGTGTGTACATGTGGGAAAACTCATTTTTAGTCCATGGTATTTGGTCCTTGGTATTTGGACCTATGGTTGTAGACCATGGTATTGCATCCGAAGTGTTGAACCTAGGTATTGGGTCCCAAGTATTGGTTCTAAGTGGTTTTGGACCGTGGTATTGAGTAAGGCCTAAGACTATAAAAGGGAAAGGAGATCATTAGGCAAAGGCATTCACTCAAGTATTGAATATCCTATGAAGAGCAATATCTAGAATTAGGTTATGGTGCATTGATGGATCTGAACCAAGGAGGAACCGGAGTGCTAAAAGATGGAAAAGTTCTATTGATGGGTCAAGATCTTAAGGCTTGAATAGTAGTATCTTTGTGTGATTTTGATTTGTTATATTTAGCACATGATTTGATCTATAAATCTGATAATCTGGGTATAACTGATGTCTAAATAAGTGAAAAGGGTAAATTATCTTTTATAGATCTGTACGCAGGTTCGACACATCAGAGGCGCGTATACACGTAGGTTCAGTAAGTGAAGACAGCATATACACTGGTTGGCCTTAATACAACAGCGTATGTATGCAGGTTTCTACATTTTGAAGTAGCGTACATCTCATGAAATATGTTTTAGCTGCTTCTGTTTATTACTGCAGTATTCTGGGTTCAGGAATGGTTTCTGGTTATTGTTACTGTATTTTTCTTTCTGAGAAGTGATTGGTTGATTCAGTATTGGTTTGTACAAAGGAGATTGGTTGATATAGATATACTTGATGTTTGATTGATGTTATTCATGGATCCAGTCTGAAAATTTATGAAATGTGGTCCCTGGAAGAAAAGAGAAGGTTGTAGCATTCTGTAGGTCAACACCTACGTACTAGTACCTCATCTAGTACAAGAGCTAAGGGGGTTGTAGCTCCCTTCTAGTAGAAGCTAGAGAACAAGAGAAGGTTGTAGCCTTCTGCAGGTAGTAGCCTACGTACTGGTATAAGGATACACCAGTACATATACATTGTAAAAAGAAGTTTCTAATTAAAAAGAAGATAGAGACGAATTGCAGCAGGTGGTTTTCACCCACATTGGGTTTCCACCTTATATCTTGTGTTCTTATGTGTGACTCCCTGTTCTGTTTTATTGTTCCTGGTTACTATTTATATGGTTTGATGCACAGATTAATGATCAACATCTGAAGAATAATTTTAATTTCAAGTCTGCTGGTTATACGCTAGTTTCCTTAACTACAGTCACGTACATACACGGTTTTTACTAACTGAAGTAGCATATATAAATCTGATTGTGAAATGAAAAATATTTGACCTGATAATACTGATTCACCCCCCTTTCAGTATTATTTCCAACAATTGGTATCAAAGCAGGTCCTTCAAAAGACGCTTGATCGCTTTGAGGAAGATATATCATCATGAGTAACTACGAAAAAAAGGCATCTATTAGGCCACCAATTTTTTATGGGAGCAACTTCGTCTATTAGAAGGTAAGAATCACATCCTATCTTCAATCTCTTGGTATAGAAGTTTGGGATATCGTGGAAGCAGGATACACATTTCCATCAGCAACTCCTACAGATACGGCTGGTAAGAAGCAGTATGAAACAAATGCAAAGGCTATCAATACTCTATTAGCAAGTTTATCTCAATCAGAATTCATCAAGTTTATGACGCTCAAAACCGCAAAAGAAATATGTGACAAGATCATTCTAAGCTATGAAGGAGACGATCAGATAAAACGTGCAAAACTACAAACTCTCAGAATTCAATATGAAAATCTCAGAATGCACAATGATGAAAGTGTGGCTAATTATTTCTTACGTATAGATGAGATTGTTAATCATATGAAAAACTTGGGTGAAGAAATAAAAGAAGTTACCTTGGTTGAAAAGGTCCTAAGATCTTTGTCTTCTAAGTTTGAATCAAAAGTTTCTTCCATAGAAGAAAAGGAGAATCTACAGAGCATTACCATGTCATAGCTGCACAGAATCCTAACTGCTTTCGAAATGAGAAAAGGGGGACCATCAGACAGGAGAGAAGCCGCATTCAAAGCTTTAGGAAAAGGAGACTACAATGATTCAGGACATATGTCAGAAGAAGAGGAAGAATCAAACTTTGTCAAGAACCTTCAACGAGGTTCTGGAAGATTTAGAGGTAAGCTACCTTTCAAATATTTTTCTTTTGGAAGAGTCGGTCATTATGCAGCCAAGTGTCCTCATAAAGATAAGCTTGACAAAGGTAAGGAACCAGCTAGATGGAACAGAAAACAGAATGTAAGTAAGAAGAGCTATTATACACATGAAGACAGTGATGGATTTTCAATTAGTGATGAATATGAATAATGTAATGATTATAGACTTTTGATGGCATTCGAAGATGATGATTTCTTGGATGCTATAGATGAAGAAGGTCTTTATGAAGAAATTTCTAAACTTAAAATTTGTTTAGAAGAAACGAATATGATTATAGACACTCTGAAACTCCCACTTGCTAAAAGGGAAAAACACAATGAAAAGTTAGAATGTGAAATAGTGGGACTTAGAAATGATATTGAGAAAAAAAAAGCTCTTAATCTTAGATTAGCTAAAGGATCTGAAACTTTAGATGAGATTATCAAAGTGCAGCGTTCTCCTTTAAACAAGACAGGTCTCGGATATATTGAAGAAGCATCTCAAGCATAGAAGCCATCCACCTACGAAAGTTATCTTGATGTAGCAAGGAGAAGTCAACAAGTTGATAATTGACAGCAAAGGCACAATGCAGATCACCATGTAAATCAAGGACAATTTACTTCAAGAATGAACAAAGATCTCCAAGTAAATCGGGGGCAATCTACTTCAAGGATGAACAGAAGCTACAACCAACCACAGATAAATCATTCTCAAATTGCCTCAAGAATAGATGTCAATGGAAACTACAATCATTTGGTTGGTAGGTTTGATAATCGCAGGAATTTCTTCAATGGCCAATGTTTCTCTTGTCATAACTTTGGACACAAAGCTGCTCAATGTGTTGCCTACAAGACCATCATGACTAGAGAAGCTCAAAAACAAAGGAGTATGACTAGGATCATGAAAAGGACCTACAATAATTTTTTTCTCTTGAAAATGAAATAGAATGTTCTATTTGTAACAACTTTGGTCATGAAGATTCTGAATGCAGGAGTAGGTTTCGGCAAACAACTCAGAAGGGGCAAGCTTCATTGAGTCCAAAAACATGGAGAAAGAAAGAACCGCAACCAGAAAGGTGTGGTATAGCCTTATATGTGGAAGGACAAGAAAATCAGTGGTACATCGATAGTGGATGCTCGAAACATATGACAGGTGATAAAGAAAAACTCCAGTCATATAGTGCCTTAGAAAAGGAAAGGAAGGTCTCATTTGGAAATGACACCCCTCCACACATAAAAGGTAAAAATTATGTTCTTTTGAAAGAAAAGGTCAAAGCTGGAAATGTTATGTATGTTGATGGCTTAAAGCATAATCTATTGAGTGTCAGTCAAATGTGTGATCAAGAAAATGAGGTAATATTTCGATCAAATGGATGTATTGTTCGTGAGCTTGATACAGGAGAAACAGTGATCAAAGGCATAAGAACTCCAAATAATTTATATATACTTAAGGGAGGACAACAACAATGCTATCTAAGCAAGAATGATGAACACTGGCTATGGCACAGAAGACTGGGGCATCTAAGCTTCTCTCAAATAAGGAAAGCATGCAAATATCAAGCGGTTCGTGATCTCCCTGACATCAAAATTCCAGATAATACAATATGCAAATAATGTTAGTTTGGCAAGCAAACCAGAACTAATTTCCCTGAGAACGAAGGATCAGCTAGTATGCCACTTGAACTTGTCCATACTTATGTATGTGGTCCATCCAGGAAAAAGTCACCTCGAGGAGAAGAATACTTCATATTTTTCATTGACGACTTTTCCTGGATGTGTTGGATAGGACTTCTGAAGCATAAAGACGAAGTTTCAAAAAATTCAAAGCATTCGAAGCCTTGGTTGAAAACGAATCAGATCACAGAATCAAATGCCTAAGGTTTGACTGAGGAGGGGAATTTACCTCAGATGAATTTTTTTATTTTTTTGAAGAACATGGAATAAGAAGGGAATTCTCTACTACAAGGACTCCTTAGCAAAATGGAGCAGTGGAAAGGATGAACAGAATGGTTCAAAAAATGGCTCATGCTATGCTTGATGAGTATGGAACTCCCGCAACCTTCTAGGGAGAAGCTGCATTTGTTTATGTCACTATTCTCAACAAGACATACGTCTGGGTGAACAACACTCAGACTCCTCATGAACTTTGGTATGGTAAGACTCCTATGGTGAAATACTTCAAAATTTTTGGAAGAAAATGTTACATCAAAAGGAATGATGAAAACCTTGGCAAGTTTGAATCTGGAGCACATGAAGGCATTATCCTTGGCAACTCTCCCCATAGCAAAGGATATAAGTGTTACAATAAAAGACTTGGAAAAATTGTTGAAAGTATTGATGTAGTGGTTGATGAAGAAGGTAATATTCCTAGGCAGGTAAAATTTGAAAATTTCGAAGATGATGAGGACTATCCTTCAACATCAAATCAGACTTATGATGAAGAAGAACCGATGAGGCACCAGAAGAACAAATAAGGGTAGAAGAAAAGACTCCATCCAGGTATGTTCAAAAGAATCATCCAGCAACTCAAATTTAGGGGCAGAAAGAGGCAAGTGTACAAACAAGAAGAACTATTTCAGAAGCTTCAAGCTATCTAGCATTGCTTTCCTTCAGTGAACCACACGATGTAAGTGAAGCATGCAAAAATGAATGCTGGGTCAAGGCCATGAATGAAAAACTTGAGCAGATTGAAAAGAATAATACTTGGGAGTTGGTTCCTAGACCAAATGATAAGAATGTCATAGGGACAAAATGGATATTCAAAAACAAGCTGAATGAAAATGGATATGTTATTAGAAACAAGGCCAGACTTGTTTGTAAAGGGTATGCTCAACAAGAAGGTATAGACTTTGAAGAAAATTTTGCACTAGTTGCAAGACTTGAAGCCATAAGAATGTTTCTTTCTCTTTCTAGCTTTCAGAAGTTCAAAGTATTTCGAATGGATGTGAAATCTGCCTTTCTAAATGGAGACTTAGAAGAAGAAGTGTATATTGAGCAACCTGATGGATTCATCCTTGGAAATGACCCAAAAATTGTATGCAGACTTAAGAAGGCAATCTATGGTCTTAAACAGGCTCCAAGGGCTTGGTATTATCATCTGGACAAATACCTCCATCAACAAGGTTTTTCAAAAGGATCGGTAGATAGTAATCTATATATAAAAATTGATAATGATAAATTGTTAATACTTGTTGTGTATGTTGATGATATCATCTTTGGTAGCAATGAAGAAGCCATGAGTCAAAACTTTTCCTTGATGATGCATAAAGAATTCGAAATGCCCTTGCTTGGTGAGCTGACATATTTTCTTGGCTTACAAGTCCAACAAAATAAAGACGGTATCTTTTTATCTCAAACCAAGTACCTTAAGCAAATCTTGAAGAAATATGGCATGGAAGATTCAAAACCAATATGTACCCCTATGGTAACAGGATGCATCCTCAACGCAAATGATGAATCAACAGCAGTACATGAACCAACCTATAGATCCATGATTGGTAATCTTCTCTATCTGACAGGTACCCGACCAGACATCATGCATGTAGGGGGGATAGTTGGAAGATTCCTGGAAAATCCAAAAGAAGCACACCTTCAGGTGGTTAAAAGGATTTTCAAATATCTTCAAGGAACACAAAACTATGGCTTATGGTATCCTAGAGATACAGATCTCACACTTCATGCATGTACAGATGCAGTTTGGGCAGGAAGATTGGATGACAGAAAAAGCACTAGTGGTGGTGCATTCTTTATGGGTTCCACATTAATATCTTGGTTCAGCAAGAAACAAAGTTCTATTCCTTTATCTATAGATGAAGCAGAATATGTGGTTGTTGCATCTTGCTGCACACAACTCCTTTGGATGATGCAAACTTTGCAAGACTTTCAAATCACTTGTACTCCACCTATCTCCATTTTATGTGATAATACAAGTGCAATCAGTATTTCAAAGAATCCAGTCATGCATTCAAAGACCAAGCACATACCTATCAAATATCATTTTCTCTCGGAAAAAGTGCTTGAACAAAAGGTCAAATTGGAGTATGTTCCCTCCAAGGAACAGGTTGTTGATATACTCACCAAACCACTGCCGAGGGAGACATTTGGATATCTCAGACAGAAGCTGGGAGTAGTTGATGCATCATCTTGCTATTGAAACTTATCTGTTGTAGAGAAAAGTGGTTTTACATGAGTTTCATGAGGAGAATTCGCGTACATATGCCGGTTTTAGTGGATACATTCGCATATATGTTGGTTTGAAGGAAATCAGTGGGCCAGACTCAGGATGAAAAGAGTCTGATATGGGTCTGATGGAGACCATCTGGCACAGGTTCAGGGGGAGCATATACATCTAATAATGCATTGTTGGCATTATCTTAGAAGATCTTGGTTCAATTTCATAGTTGTTTTTGGTTTCACGTGGAACAGGTGTTGAGGAAGAACATGGCTGTTAGTCTGAATGATGATTGACAGATGCTACTAATGATAGTTGTTGATGACTATCATACTCTTGTTGAAGATATTTCATCTCTATGTCATGTATTTATTTTATTATCAAGGTCAATTAATGGCCTATTTTGGTTTCCCCACTATGCCTGGGATGGATGATGTAATGTTCTTGTTTTATCTTGTGTAAACTTTTGGTGTATCCCCACTTGGTCGGGTGGATGAGTCAATATAGGTATATCCCCACTTGGTTGGGAGATGGATGTATGTATGAGTATTTGGTGATAGGAAGTTCATTTATGATGTATAAAGTCATGTATCTTCTTGTAGAACATCTTCTTGCAAACCTTGCCTACAGTCAGGGGGAGCATGGATAGCATAGAAAAGCAGAGATTTCAACATGTATTCAGGGGGAGCAGAACGCTTTTCCCTTGATGTCAAAGGGGGAGAATGACTTTGAGTGACTTGGGGTTGCCATCAAGTCCAAAGGGGGAGATTGTTGGCATTATGACATAGGTTTGACACTATGACACAGGTGTTGTCCTTGATGGCAACTCACTCAGATGGTAGATCACAATTTAGGCTCTCAGAATGAAGGAAAAAGAGACATACGCAGTTTCCTCTTAACCAAGCCATGTGTACACGTGGGTTCATCGATCAAAATGTGCGTATTCGTATACACACACTTTCATGCACGGAAAATCATGTACATGTGGGAAAACTCATTTTTAGTCCATGGTATTTGGTCCTTGGTATTTGGACCTATGGTTGTAGACCATGGTATTGCATCCGAAGTGTTGAACCCAGGTATTGGGTCCCAAGTATTGGTTCTAAGTGGTTTTGGACCGTGGTATTGAGTAAGGCATAAGACTATAAAAGGGAAAGGAGATCATTAGGCAAAGGCATTCACTCAAGTATTGAATATCCTATGAAGAGCAAGATCTAGAATTGGGTTATGGTGCATTGCTAGATCTGAGCCAAGGAGGAACTTGAGTGTTGAACGATGGATAAGTTCTATTGATGGGTCAAGATCTTAAGGCTTGAATAGTAGTATATTTGTGTGATTTTGATCTGTTATATTTGGCGCATGATTTGATCTATAAGTCTGATAATCTGGGTATAACTGATGTATGAATAAGTGAAA
This sequence comes from Pinus tabuliformis, assembly GCA_031772625.1. Lineage (NCBI taxonomy): Eukaryota > Viridiplantae > Streptophyta > Pinopsida > Pinales > Pinaceae > Pinus > Pinus tabuliformis. The sequence goes on along the minus strand of CM062819.1, from coordinate 1,308,751,417 downwards.
AGGGAAAATTATCTTTTATAGATCTATACGCAGGTTCGGCACATCAAAGGCGCATATACACGCAGGTTCAATAAGTGAAGACAACATATACGCTAGTTGGCCTTAATACAACAGCGTATGTACGTAGGTTTCTACATTTTGAAGTAGCATACGTCTCATGAAATATGCTTTAGCTGCTTCTGTTTATTACTACAGTATTCTGGGTTCAAGATTGGTTTCTGGTTCTAGCTTTTTGAGAAGTGATTGGTTGATTCAGTATTGGTTTGTACAAAGGAGATTGGTTCATATAGATATACTTGATTTTTGATTGGTGTTATTCATGGATCCAGTCTGAAAATTTATGAAACGTGGTCCCTAGAAGAAAAGAGAAGGTTGTAGCCTTCTGTAGGTCAGCACCTATGTACTAGTACCTCAGCTAGTACAAGAGCTAATGGGGTTGTAGCTCCCTTCCAAAAGAAGCTGGAGAACGAGAGAAGGTTGTAGCCTTCTATAGGTAGCAGCCTGCACACTGGTATAAGACTGGACTAGTACAGATACATTGTAAAAAGAAGTTTCTAATTAAAAAGAAGGTAGAAACGAATTGCAGCAGGTGGTTTTCACCCACATTGGGTTCCCACCTTATATCTTGTGCTCTTATGTGTGACTGCTTGTTCTGTTTTATTGTTCCTGGTTACTCTTTATATGTTTTGATGCACAGATTAATGATCAACATCTGAAGAATAATTTAAATTACAATTTTGTTGGTTATACGCTAGTTTCCTTAACTACAGTTGCATACATACGCGGTTTTTGCTAATTGAAGTAGCGTATACAAATTTGATTGTAAAATGAAAAATAATTGACCTGATAATACTGATTCACCCCCCCTCTCAGTATTATTTCCAACAATTGGTATCAGAGCAGGTCCTTAAGAAGAAGTTGATCGCTTGGAGGAAGATCTATCATCATGGGCAACTACAAAAAAGAGGCATCTATCAGGAAACCAATTTTTGATGGGAGCAACCTCGTCTATTGTAAGGTAAGAATCACAACCTATCTTCAATCTCTTGGTACAGATGTTTGGGATATCGTGGAATTAGGATACACATTTCCATCGGCAACTCCTACAGATACGACTGGTAAGAAGAAGTATGAAACAAATGCAAAGGCTGTCAATAGTCTATTAGCAAGTTTATCTCAATCAGAAATCGTCAAGATTATGCAGCTCAAAACCGCAAAAGAAATATGGGACAACATCGTTTTGAGCTATGAAGGAGATGATCATGTAAAACGTGCAAAACTACAAACTCTCATAATTCAATATGAAAATCTCAGAATGCACAATGATGAAAGTGTGGCTAATTATTTCTTACGTATAGATGAGATTGTTAATTGTATGAAAAACTTGGGTGAAGAAATAAAAGAAGTTACCTTGGTTGAAAAGGTTCTAAGATCTTTGTCTTCTAAGTTTGCATCAAACATTTCTGCCATAGAAGAAAAGGAGAATCTACAAATCATTACCATATCACAGCTACATGGAATCCTAACTACTTTCGAAATGAGAAAAGGGGGACCATCAGAAAGGAGAGAAGTTACACTCAAAGCTTAAAGAAAAGGAGATTACAATGAGTCAGGACATATGTCAGAAGAAGAGGAAGAATCAAACTTTGTCAAGAACCTTCAACGAGGTTCTGGAAGATTTAGAGGTAAGCTACCTTTCAAATGTTTTGCTTGTGGAAGAGTCAGTCATTATGCAGCCAAGTGTCCTCATAAAGATAATCTTGACAAAGGTAAGGAACCAGTTAGATGGCACAAAAAACAGAATGTAAGTAAGAAGAGCTATTATACACATGAAGACAATGATGGATTTTCAATTAGTGATGAAGATGAACAATGTAATGATTATAGACTTTTGATGGAATTTGAAGATGATGATTTCTTGGATGCTATAGGTGAAGAAGGTCTTTATGAGGAAATTTCTAAACTTAAAATTTGTTTAGAATAAAATAATATGATTATAGACACTCTAACATTCCAACTTGCTGAAAGGGAAAAACACAATGAAAAGTTATAATGTGAAATAGTGGGACTTAGAAAAGATATTGAGAAAACAAAAGCTCTTAATCTTATATTTGCTAAAGGATTTGAAACTTTAGATGAGATTATCAAAGTGCATCGTTCTCCTCTAAACAAGATAGGTCTTGGATATACTGAAGAAGCATCTCAAGCATAGAAGCCATCCACCTCCAAAAGTTATCTTGATGCAACAAGGATAAGTGAACAGGTTGACAATCGACAGCAAAGGCACAATGCAGATCACCAGGTAAATCAGGGACAATTTACTTCAAATATGAACAGATATCTCCAAGTAAATCGGGGTCAATCTACTTCAAGGATGAACAGAAGCCACAACCAACTGCAGGTAAATCATTCTCAAATTTCCTCAAGAATAGATTTTAATGGAAACTACAATCATTTGGTTGGTAGTTTTGATAATCTTAGGAATTTCTTCAATGGCCAATGTTTCTCTTGTCATAACTTTGGACACAAAGCTTCTCAATGTGTTGCCTACAAGACCATCATGACTAGAGAAGCTCAAAAACAAAGGAGTATGACTGGGATCATGAAAATGACCTACAATAACTTTTCAGCTCTTAAAAATGAAATAGAATGTTCTATTTGTCACAACTTCGGTCATGAAGATTCTGAATGCAAGAGTAGGTTTCGGCAAACAACTCCGAAGGAGCAAGCTTCATTGAGTCCCAAAACATGGAGAAAGAAAGAACCGCAACCAAAAAGGTGTGGTATAGCCTTATATGCGGAAGGACAAGAAAATCAGTGGTACATCGACAGTGGATGCTCGAAACATATGACAGGTGATAAGGAAAAACTCCAGTCATATAGTGCCTTAGAAAAGGAAAGGAAGGTCTCATTTGGAAATGACACCCCTACACTCATAAAAGGTAAAGGTTCTGTTCTTTTGAAAGAAAAGGTCAAAGCTGGAAATGTTATGTATGTTGATGGCTTAGAGCATAATCTATTGAGTGTCAGACAAATGTGTGATCAAGGAAATGAGGTAATATTTCGATCAAATGGATGTATTGTTCGTGAGCTTGATACAGGAGAAACAATGATCAAAGGCATAAGAACTCCAAATAATTTATATATACTTAAGGGAGGACAACGACAATGCTATCTAAGCAGGAATGATGAACATTTGCTATGGCACAGAAGACTGGGGAATCTAAGCTTCTCTTAGATAAGGAAAGCATGCAAATATCAAGCGGTTCGTGATCTCCCTGACATCATAATTCCAGACAATACAATATGCAAAACATGTCAGTTTGGCAAGCAAACCAGAACTAATTTCCCTGAGAAGGAAGGATCAGCTAGTATGCCACTTGAACTTGTCCATACTGATGTATGTGGTCCATCTAGAAAAAAGTCACATCGAGGAGAAGAATACTTCATATAGTTCATTGACAACTTTTCCAGGATGTGTTGGATAGGACTTCTAAAGCATAAAGATGAAGCTTTCGAAAAGTTCAAAGCATTCAAAGTCTTGGTTGAAAACGAATCAGATCGTAGAATCAAATGCCTCAGGTCTAATCGATGAGGGGAATTTATCTCAGATTAATTTTTCAATTTTTGTGAAGAACATGGAATAAGAAGGGAATTATCTAATCCAACGACTCCTCAACAAAATGGAGTAGTGGAAAGGATGAATAGAACGGTTCAACAAATGGCTCGTGCTATGCTTGATGAGTCTGGAACTCCCGTAACCTTCTAGGGAGAAGCTGCACTTGTTTCCGTCACTATTCTCAACATGACAAATGTCCGAGTGAACAACACTCATACTCCTCATGAACTTTGGTATGGCAAGACTCCTACGGTGAAATACTTCAAAATTTTTGGAAGCAAATGTTACATCAAGAGGATTGATGAAAACCTTGGCAAGTTTGAACCTAGAGTAGATGAAGGCATTCCCCTTGGTTACTCTCCCCACAACAAAGGATATAAGTGTTACAATAAAAGACTTGGAAAAATTGTTTAAAGTATTGATGTAGTGGTTGATGAAGAAGGTAATACTCCTATTCAAGTAAAATTCGAAAATTTCGAAGATGATGAGGACTATCCTTCAACATCAAATCAGACTTATGATGAAGAAGAAACTGATGAGGCACCAAAAGAACAGATAAGGGTAGAAGAAAAGACTCCATCTAGGTATGTTCAGAAGAATCATCCAGAAACTCAAATTTTGGGGCAGAAAGAGGCAGGTGTACAAACAAGAAGAACTATTTCAGAAGCTTCAAGCTATCTAGCATTGCTTTCCTCCACTGAACCACAAAATGTAAATGAAGCATGCAAGGATGCATGTTGGTTCAAGGCCATGAATGAAGAACTTGAGCAGATTGAAAAGAATAATACTTGGGAGATAGTTCCTAGACCAAATGATAAGAATGTCATAGGGACAAAATGGATATTCAAAAACAAGCTAAATGAAAATGGAGATGTTATTAGAAACAAGGCTAGACTTGTTTGTAAAGGGTAAGCTCAACAAGAAGGTATAGACTTTGAAGAAACTTTTGCACCAGTTGCAAGACTTGAAGCCATAAGAATGTTTCTTTCTCTTTCTAGCTTTCAGAAGTTCAAAGTATTTCAAATGGATGTGAAATCTGCCTTTTTAAATGGAGTCTTAGAAGAAGAAATGTATATTGAGCAACCTGATGGATTCATCCTTGGAAATGACCCAAAACTTGTATGCAGACTTAAGAAGGCACTCTATGGTCTTAAACAGGCTCCAAGGGCTTGGTATTATCATCTGGACAAATACCTCCATCAACAAGGTTTTTCAAAAGGATCAGCAGATAGTAATCTATATATAAAAATTGATAATGATAAATTGCTAATACTTGTTGTGTATGTTGATGATATCATCTTTGGTAGCAATGAAGAAGCCATGAGTCAAAACTTTGCCTTGGTGATGCAGAAAGAATTCGAAATGTCCTTGCTTGGTGAGCTGACATATTTTCTTGGCTTACAAGTCCAACAAAATAAAGACGGTATCTTTTTATCTCAAACCAAGTACCTCAAGTAGATCTTGAAGAAATATGGCATGGAAGATTCGAAACCAGTATGTACCCCTATGGTAACAGGATGCAGCCTCAGCACAAATGATGAATCAGCAGCAGTACATCAACCAACCTATAGATCCATGATTGGTAGTTTGCTCTATTTGACAGGTACCCGACCAGACATCATGCATGTAGTGGGAATAGTTGGAAGATTCCCGGCAAATCCAAAAGAAGCACACCTTCAGGCAGTTAAAAGGATTTTCAAATATCTTCAAGGAACACAAAATTATGGCTTATGGTATTCTAGAGATATAGATCTCACACTTCATGCATATACAGATGCAGATTGGGCAGGAAGCGTGGACGACAGAAAAAGCACTAGTGGTGGTGCATTCTTTATGGGTTCCACATTAGTATCTTGGTTCAGCAAGAAACAAATTTCTATTGCTTTATCTACAGCTGAAGCGGAATACGTGGTTGTTGCATCTTGGTACGCACAACTCCTTTGGATGATGCAAACTTTACAAGACTTTCAAATCACTTGTACTCCACCTATCTCCATTTTATGTGATAATACAAGTGCAATCAATATTTCAAAGAATCTAGTCATGCATTCAAAGACCAAGCACATACCTATCAAATATCATTTTCTCTCGGAACAAGTGCTTGAACAAAAGGTCAAATTGGAGTATGTTCCCTCCAAGGAATAGGTTGCTGATATACTCACCAAACCACTGCCCAGGGAGACATTTGAATACCTCAGACAGAAGCTGGGAGTAGTTGATGAATCATCTTGCTGTTGAAACTTATATATTCCATAGAAAAGTGGTTGTATGCGAGTTCCATGAGGAGAATCCACATACATACGCCGGTTTCAGTGGATACAGTCACGTATATGTTGGTTTGAAGGAAATCAGTGGGCCAAACTCAGGATGAAAAGAGTTTGATATGGGTTTGACAGAGACCATCTGGCACAGGTTTAGGGGGAGCATATACTTCTAATAATGCATTGTTGGCATTATCTTAGAATATCTTGGTTCAATTTCATAGTTGTTTTTGGTTTCAGGTGGAACAGGTGTTGAGGAAGAACATGGTTGCTAGTCTGAATGATGATTGACAAATGCTACTAATGATAGTTGTTGATGACTATCATACTCTTGTTGAAGATATTTCGTCTCTATGTCATGTATTTATTTTCTTATCAAGGTGATGTAACGACCTATTTTGGTTTCCCCACTATGCCTGGGATGGATGATGTAATGTTCTTGTTTTATCTTGTGTAAACTTTTGGTGTATCCCCACTTAGTTGGGTGGACGAGTCAATATAGGTATATCCCCACTTGGTTAAGAGATGGATGTATGCATGAGGCTTTGGTGATAGGAAGGTCATTTATGATGTATAAAGTCATGTATCTTCTTATAGAACATCTTCTTGCAAACCTTGCCTACAGTCAGGGCGAGCATGGACAGCACAGGAAACTAGAGATTTCAACATGTATTCAGGGGGAGCAGAGCCCTTTTTCCTTGATGTCATACGGGGAGAATGACTTTGAGTGACTTGGGATTGCCATCAAGTCCAAAGGGGGGAGATTGTTGGCATTATGACATAGGTTTGGCACTATGACACAGGTGTTTTCCTTGATGGAAACTCACTCAAATGATAGATCACAGTTCAGGCTCTCAGAATGAAAGAAAAAGAGACATACGCAGTTTCCTCTTAACCAAGCCGCGTGTATGCACGGGTTCATCAATCAAAAGGAGCATATGCGTATACATGCACTTTCATGCACGGAAAAGTGTGTACATGTGGGAAAACTCATTTTTAGTCCATGGTATTTGGACCTATGGTTGTAGACCACGGTATTGCATCCGAAGTGTTGAACCCAGGTATTGGGTCCCAAGTATTTGTTCTAAGTGGTTTTAGACCGTGGTATTGAGTAAGGCCTAAGACTATAAAATGGAAAGGAGATCATTAGGCAAAGGCATTCACTCAAGTATTGAATATCCTATGAAGAGCAAGATCTAGAATTGGGTTATGGTGCATTGTTGGATTTGAACCAAGGAGGAACCTGACTGCGAAAAGATGGATAAGTTCTATTGATGGGTTAAGATCTTAAGGCTTGAATGGTAGTATCTTTGTGTGATTTTGATCTGTTATATTTGGCACATGATTTGATCTATAAATATGATAATCTGGGTATAACTGATGTCTGAATAAGTGAAAAGGCTAAATTATCTTTTATAGATCTGTACGCAGGTTCGACACATTAGAGGCATGTATACATGCAGGTTCAGTAAGTGAAGATAGCATATACGCTGGTTGGCCCTAATACAACAGTGTATGTACGCAGGTTTCTACATTTTGAAGTAGTGTAAGTCTCATGAAATATGCTTTACCTGCTTCTATTTATTACTGCAGTATTCTGGGTTCAGCATTGGTTTCTGGTTATTGTTACTGTATTCTGGTTACAGTTTTCTAAGAAGTGATTGGTTGATTCAGTATTGGTTTTTACAAAGGAGATTGGTTGATACATATATACTTGATCTTTGATTGATGTTATTCATGGATGTAGTCTGAAAATTTATGAAACATGGTCCCTGGAAGAAAAGAGAAGGTTGTAGCCTTTTGTAGGTTAGCACCTACGTACAAGTACCTCAGCTAGTACAATAGCTAAGGGGGTTGTAGCTCCCTTCCAGGAGAAGCTAGAGAACGAGAGAAGGTTGTAGTCTTCTGCAGGTAGTAGCCTGTGTACTGGTATAAGACTGGACCAGTAGAAATACATTGTAAAAAGAAGTTTCTAATTAAAAATAAGATAGAGACAAATTGTAGCAGGTGGTTTTCACCCACATTGGGTTTCCACCTTATATCTTGTGTTCTTATGTGTGATTTCCTGTTCTGTTTTATTGTTCCAAGTTACTGTTTATATGGTTTGCTACACAGATTAATGATCAACATCTGAAGAATAATTTAAATTACAAGTCTGTTGGTTATACGCTAGTTTCCTTAACTACAGTTTCGTACATATGTGGTTTTTACTAACTAAAGTAGCGTATACAAATCTGATTGTGAAATGAAAAATAATTGACCTGATAATATTGATTCACCCCCCTTAGTATTATTTCCAACAATTGGTATCAGAGCAAGTCCTTCACAAGAAGCTTGATCGCTTGGAGGAAGATCTATCATCATGAGCAACTATGAAAAAGAGGCATCTATCAGGCCACCAATTTTTGATGGGAGAAACCTCGTCTATTGTAAGGTAAGAATCATAGCCTATCTTCAATCTCTTGGTACAGAAGTTTGGGATATCGTGGAAGCAGGATACACATTTCCATCAGTAACTCCTATAGATACGGCTGGTAAGAAGCAGTATGAAACAAATGCAAAGGCTGTCAATACTCTATTAGCGAGTTTATCTCAATCAAAATTCGTCAAGGTTATGCAGCTGAAAACCGTAAAAGAAATATGGGACAAGATCATCTTGAGCTATGAAGGAGACGATCAGGTAAAACGTGCAAAACTACAAACTCTCAGAATTCAATATTAAAATTTCATAATGCACAATGATGAAAGTGTGGCTAATTATTTCTTACGTATAGATGAGATTGTTAATCGTATGAAAAGCTTGGGTGAAAAAATAAAAGAAGTTACCCTGGTTGAAAATGTTATAAGATCTTTGTCTTCTAAGTTTGAATCAAAAGTTTTTGCCATAGAAGAAAAGGAGAATCTACAGAGCATTACCATGTCACAGTTGCACAAAATCCTAACTGCTTTCGAAATGAGAAAAGAGGGACCATTAGACAGGAGAGAAGCTGCATTCAAAGCTTCAGGAAAAGGAGATTACAATGAGTCAGGACATATGTCAGAAGAAGAGGAAGAATCAAACTTTGTCAAGAATGTTCAACGAGGTTCTGGAAGATTCATAGGTAAGCTACCTTTCAAATGTTTTGCTTGTAGAAGAGTCGTTCATTATCAGCCAAGTGTCCTCATAAAGATAAGCTTGACAAAGGTAAGGAACCAGTTAGATGGAACAAAAAACAGAATGTAGTAAGAAGATCTATTATACACATGAAGATAGTGATGGACTTTCAATTAGTGATGAAGATGAACAATGTAATGATTATAGACTTTTGATGGCATTTGAAGATGATGATTTCTTGGATGCTATAGATGAAGGTGGTCTCTATGAAGAAATTTCTAAAATTAAAATTTGTTTAGAAAAAATAATATGATTATAGACACTCTGGCATTCCAACTTGCTGAAAGGGAAAAACACAATGAAAAGTTAGAATGTGAAATTGTGGGACTTAGAAAATATATTGAGAAAACAAAAGCTCTTAATCTTAGATTTGCTAAAGGATCTGAAACTTTAGATGACATTATCAAAGTGCAGCGTTCTCCTCTAAACAAGACAGGTCTTGGATATACTGAAGAAGCATCTCAAGCACAGAAGCCATCCACCTCCAAAATTTATCTTGATGCAACAAGGAGAAGTGAATAGGTTGACAATCGACAACAAAGGCACAATACAGATCACCAGGTAAAGCAGGGACAATTTATTTCAAGAATGAACAGAGATCTCCAAGTAAATTGGGGGCAATCTAATTCAAGGATGAACAGAAGCTACAACCAACCGCAGGTAAATCATTCTCAAATTGCCTCAAAAATATATGTCAATGGAAACTACAATCATTTGGTTGGTAGGTTTGATAATCGCAAGAATTTCTTCAATGGCCAATGTTTCTCTTGTCATAACTTTGGACACAAAGCTGCTCAATGTGTTGCCTACAAGACCATCATGACTAGAGAAGCTAAAAAACAAAGGAGTATGATTGGGATCATGAAAAGGACCTACAATAACTTTTCTGCTCTTGAAAATGAAATAGAATGTTCTATTTGTATCAACTTTGGTCATGAAGTTTCTGAATGCAGGAGTAAGTTTCAGCAAACAACTCAGAAGGAGAAAGCTTCATTGAGTCCCAAAACATGGAGAACGAAAGAACCACAACCAGAAAGGTGTGGTATAGCCTTATATGTGGAAGGACAAGAAAATCAATGGTACATCGGCAGTGGATGCTCAAAACATATGACAGGTGATAAATAAAAACTCACAGTCATAAAGTGTCTTAGAAAGGGAAAGGACGGTCTCATTTGGAAATGACACCCCTGCACTCATAAAAGGTAAAGGTTTTGTTCTTTTGAAAGAAAAGGTCAAATCTGGAAATGTTATGTATGTTGATGGCTTAAAGCATAATCTATTGAGTGTGAGTCAAATGTGTGATCAAGGAAATGAGGTAATATTTTGATCAAATGGATGTATTGTTTGTGAACTTGATATAGGAGAAACAGTGATCAAAGGCATAAGAACTCCAAATAATTTATATATACTTAAGCGAGGACAACAAGAATGCTATCTAAGCAAGAATGATGAACACTGGCTATGGCACAGAAGACTGGGGCATCTAAGCTTCTCTCAGATAAGGAAAGCATGCAAATATCAAGCGGTTCATGATCTCCCTGACATCAGAATTCCAGACAATACAATATGCAAATCATGTCAGTTTAGTAAGCAAACCAGAACTAATTTCCCTGAGAAGGAAGGATGAGCTAGTATGCCACTTGAAATTATCCATACTGATGTATGTGGCCCATCCAGGAAAAGGTCACCTCGAGGAGAAAAATACTTCATATTGTTCATTGACGACTTTTCCAAGATGTGTTGGATAGGATTTCTGAAGCATAAAGACGAAGCTTTCGAAAATTTCAAAGCATTCAAAGCCTTGGTTGAAAACGAATCAGATCGTAGAATCAAATGCCTTAGGTCCGATCGAGGAGGGGAATTTACCTGAGATGAATTTTTCAATTTTTGTGAAGAACATGGAATAAGAAGGGAATTCTCTACTGCAAGGACTCCTCAGCAAAATGGAGTAGTGGAAAGGATGAACAGAATAGTTCAACAAATGGCTCATGCTATGCTTGATGAGTCTGGAACTCCCGCAACCTTATGGGGAGAAGCTGCATTTGCTGCCGTCACTCTTCTCAACAAGACAAACGTCTGGGTGAACAGATCTCATACTCCTCATGAACTTTGGTATGGTAAGACTCCTATGGTGAGATACTTCAAAATTTTTGGAAGCAAATGTTACATCAAAAGGACTGATGAAAACCTTGCAAGTTTGAACCTGGAGTAGATGAAGGCATTCTCCTTTGTTACTCTCCCCACAGCAAAGGATATAAGTGTTACAATAAAAGACTTGGAAAAATTGTTGAAAGTATTGTTCTAGTGGTTGATGAAGAAGGTAATATTCCTAGGCAGGTAAAATCTGAAAATTTCGAAGATGATTATGACTATCCTTCAACATCAAATCAGACTTATGATGAGGAAGAAACCGATGAGGCACCAGAAGAATAGATAACGGTAGAAGAAAAGACTCCATCCAGGTACGTTCAGAAGAATCATCCAAAAACTCAAATTTTGGGGCAGAACTAGGCAGGTGTACAAACAAGAAGAACTATTTCAGAAGCTTCAAGCTATCTAGCATTGCTTTCTTCCACTAAACCACAAAATGTAAGTGAAGCATGCAAAGATGAATGCTAGGACAAGGTCATGAATGAAGAACTTGAGCAGATTGAAAAGAATAATACTTGGGAGTTGGTTCCTAGACCAAATGATAAGAATGTCATAGGGACAAAATGGATATTCAAAAACAAGCTAAATGAAAATGGAGATGTTATTAGAAACAAGGCCAGACTTGTTTGTAAAGGGTATGCTCAACAAGAAGGTATAGACTTTGAAGAAACTTTTACACCAGTTGCAAGACTTGAAGCCATAAGAATGTTTCTTGCTCTTTCTAGCTTTTAGAAGCTCAAAGTATTTCAAATGGATGTGAAATATGCCTTTTTAATTGGAGACTTAGAAGAAGAAGTGTATATTGAGCAACCTGATGTATTCATCCTTGGAAATGAACCAAAACTTGTATGCAGACTTAATAAGGCACTCTATAGTCTTAAATAGGATCCAAGGGCTTGGTATTATCATCTAGACAAATACCTCCATCAACAAGGTTTTTCAAAAGGATCGGTAGACAATATTATATATATAAAAATTGATAATGATAAATAGCTAATACTTGTTGTGTATGTTGATGATATCATCTTTGGTAGAAATGAAGAAGCCATGAGTCAAAACTTTGCCTTGATGATGCAGAAATAATTCGAAATGTCCTTGTTTGGTGAGCTGACATATTTTCTTGGCTTACAAGTCAAACAAAACAAAGACAATATCTTTTTATCTCAAACCAAGTACCTCAAGCAGATATTGAAGAAATATGGCATAGAAGTTTCGAAGTCAGTATGTACCCCTATGGTAACAGGATGCAGCCTCAGCGCAAATGATGAATCAGCAACAGTGCATCAACCAACCTATAGATCCATGATTGGTAGTCTGCTCTATCTGACAGTTACCTGACCAGACATCATGCATGCAATGGGAATAGTTGGAAGATTCCAGGAAAATCCAAAAGAAGCACACCTTCAGGCGGTTAAAAGGAATTTCAAATATCTTCAAGGAACAAAAAAATATGGCTTATGGTATCCTAGAGATACAGATCTCACACTTCATGCATATACAGATGCAGATTGGGCAGGAAGTGTGGATGATAGAAAAAGAACTAGTGGTGGTGCATTATTTATGGGTTCTGTTAGTGTCAGTCTTTCCAGCCTTCCTCCAGTGATCAAACGTGCTCTTACAAAGTGATTTAGAAGTGTTAAGGTCAAATTTTGTCATTTCAATGAGTCTTCAAGCAAAATTTGGTCACTAGGCATTAGGTCTAGGGTTTGCTTTCACTCCTTCTAAAAGTTGCCCAAATGCCAATCTATGTCACTATTCAGCTGAGTCTATCATCATTCATAGGGTTTTCATTATCATGTCAGTGTCTAATGAGTCATTTTACATCTTGTTCATGCTTCAGTCGCACCTAGGCAAGCTCATTTCCCTCTCCTAGGGTTTTGATGGCAATATCTCTTGGACAGTCAAATCATTAGCGAAACTTGTATCCTGATGTTCATAAACCTTCCCCTATCCTTAAAGTACCTTATCAAATGCTTCCCATCACTGAGATCCCCCAAAATCCTCATTTTTGCACAAACCCTAGTTTCTAGCTACAACTTGGCAATTTTCTAGGTTGGGCCTGTGTTTTTCCCTTTTGGACCCCTTCCCCTCACTCAATCTCTAAGATTCTACTTTCCCCTGCTTTCTAACATCCCTCCCTACTTCCAAAAATTTCCCCAATAATTTAGAAGCCTCTTATCCCCTTCATTCCGCTTCATTTCGGCAAAATCCCCTGTTCCACACATCGGGATAAGTTTCACTGAAAAGATGTTTTAGAGAAATAAAAGATGAATTTTGGGAAACTGAGAGAGGTTTCTGTCCAAAACATGCCAAGGAAGAAAAACCTCTTTCATGTTTTCCACAGGTGTCATGGTTTGAGAGAAATGTCAATAATACCGTTGCCTCAGGAGAATCAAAGACACCTCTGAAGTGACCTTGGGAAAATCAAGTTTTCTCCTAGCTTGGTTGGCCAAATGATTTGCTGGATGGGTAAAATTATACCTAGACACAAAGATATTTCCAATGAGCTATCATGAGCTCAATTTGGGGTTGAGGAAGGCATTCAAAAGTTGACTGCAACAACACTCTTCCTTGAGGCAGCCTCATTTGGCACTTTTTGACCAGTCTTGGGAGATTTGATTTTTGATAGAGAAAATGAACTCCAAATTGAAAAATTCCAGTTGGGTTGGAAATTAGACTCAAAAACCTTTCCAACGAGCTATCCTACACCTGATTATGACACCGAGAAGGCCTCCAAAAGCCTCCTGCAAAAGCGCGACCCGTTGAGCCTTGCGCGCGACCTGTTGGGTGAGCGCGACCCATCAGAGTGCCTTTGCCAGTGCAAAAATTACACGGGCGCGACCCATTGAGTGCGCACGACCCGTTGGGCAGTGCACGCGACCCGTTGGGGTTTTCTCCACAGAAATTTGCCAGTGAACAGCCAAACGACCCTGGAATTTTTCAAGCTTGCAGGTAGGCCTTCCATCATCAAGATTGTTATTTGCTAAAGCTTGTAAATAGCATGAGAATATTCTTAAAAAGCCATCATTTGCAAAATAAGGACTCCATGTGCATTTATTTAAAAATGTCAAAGTGCTAGTGTTTGTTTTGCTATTTTAAGGTCATCCTTTTCACTCCTATTTTTCCCTACATTTTCCTACATCCCATTTCTTACTCCCTTATCATTTTTCTTTAGTTTCCCTACCAAAAATACTAAAAGCCCAGCACAACAATATAGGAGCCTTTATCATTAGGGCTTGATCCAGCTTGTGGTCATACATCAGTTGGCTTAGCATGACATCCCATGGGAGGAGTTTATCTCTCGTGAGTTTTTCACAGTACCACCACCACATCCTGAGATTGTTCATGAGGAGGGAGGACCATCACAACAGCATGATATCCCTGAGACTAGACATGTCAGCTCTCCTCCATTGGTCACTTATCAGAGAGGCCACAGGGCCTTATTTGCAGCAGCTCGACGAGTATTTTCTCCACACCAGGTGGAAGGGGTCTTGCCTTCTTCATCAGCACCACGAGTGTTATCTCCACATCAGGTGGAAGGGGCCTCGTCTCCGACAGCAGCACAGGTATCAGAGAGGGGCAAACAGCCCAGGATTGATGAGGGACCATCAGGTATTCCAGGCATAGAGGTGGTTGATCTTGACATTATTTCTCCTAGCCTAGAGTCAAAGGAGATCATTCAGCACCTTAGAGCTGAAAATGACTCATTGCAGCAAAGATTGGACATGGCAAATTGGACCATCACCTACTTGGAGCAGCGCAACAAGCAACTTGAGGAGGAGCACAATCTAGATGAGTTGCGGAGGATCCATGAGGACCGCAGCTTGGCTCGAAAGAGACCCAGCGATTTGGTACCCGTTGAGCGAGAGGCTATGCTTCTTCGGGTCAATGCTCATTTGGAGAGGTTGTTGGCCAAGGCCAACCAAGATAAGAACTTGCTCAGGAACATGAAAAATCATTATTGGGCGCGGATGCACGTATGCAAGGCAAGAATGAAAGTGCTCCAAAGACGGCTGGTCAAAGCACAAAAACAAAGGAAAAGGCCCGAACCCCTCCATATCTTGGCTGAGGCTTCTTTGAAGGAGCATGATACTAAATAACTCAACTCCAGCACAAATTTCAAAAAAATTTGAGCATTTTGGGTCATTTTTTATTTTTCTAGCAAAAAACAGGTTTTCTTCACCGATGGGTCGCGCGCCGCGCGTGACCCTTTCGTTTGGAAACTTAATTTTGGAAAAACTCAGCATTTCTGGATTTTTCATGGAAAGTTACACTTGCTCAACCATTACCAAGAAATTTCTCCAAGTTTTGGGCCTCCAGAAAGTCAAAAAACAAGCAAAAAATGACTTTCTGCCACATTTTTGATACACAGGAAGCAGTCTTGGGAGATTGCAATTTTGGAGGCGCAAATGACAACCAAATTCAGAAATTCCACTTGGGTTGGAAAGTCGACATCCAGACCTTTCCAAAAAGCCTACTTTTGCCTCATTTGGACACCTGGAAGTGCCTCGAAAGTGCCTCCAAAGGCGTGCGACCCATAAGGCAGTTTGCACAGGAATTCAACCTACAGCTCAACAAAACGCAGTTTTGACTGGATTTGACTTTTTGGAGTTGATTTTCATCCTCCTTGTTGTAAATGATGTAATTTTATGATATTTTGACACTTTTTTATCTCTTCTAGAAGATTCATTCATAAGATAGGCAAAAATTTAATGAATGAATTGGTTTCCTAGCTTATAGAGGCAAGTTGTTTTGATTGCCTAGTTTTTAGTGCTCAGTTTAGAATTGGTTGAAACAGCTCCTAAAAGGATGAGCTCGACCCCTAGAGGCAAGGAAAGGTGTTAGCTTGCCTATATTATGTATTTTCTTAGTCATTTTCAGAGGTTGGAAGGTTGGACTCTTGAGGGAGAAGCTACTATTGTATTATTCATTGTATCTCTACAGTTTTGGCAAAGGAAGAAAGACCAGGGTTTTGCAGTCTTTTTGGGATTCTTGTGGTTACATGTATTGATGGTGTGTATCTCTTTGTACTTGTGAATTTGTTATGTGATTCATCATCTTACTTTTCCTTCTGCAAATTAGGTGAATGAAGTGTTAAAGTAGAATTCATGATTGTCATGCTCTGCTTTTAAGTTTGCTTAATATTATATGTTTTCATCTGTCTAAAGAGAACTCTTGATGGTTTCTTGCTCTCTTTAGCTCCTCACCGGTCATTCCTATCCATCCATTTAATTTAAAGGCATCAATACAGTCTCCTATGTTGCCCCAAAGAACCTCCTGCAAAAACTGTGTCCAATCCCCGCACCCAAAATTGCCTTTTCCCGATTTTCCACCAAAACCCTAAAAATCCCAAATCAAACCTTTTTATCAGTTTACTAGCCTAAAATCAGTGTTTCCTTGTTGGTTATCTCGCCCGTTGAAGATCTTTTCCGAGATAGACCGGAGAGAGCCCTCTCCTGCCCCGTAGGGCTAGCTACGAGGCTAAGTGGTTTGATGTTGCCTTGGAGTTTACCTTTCTCAGCCTGAGGTGAAATTTCAAGCGCTAACATATTGGCGACCATACTGGGGAGAACAAACTTGTTTGTGGATTGATGTGTTTGTTTCATAAGTCTTAGATGGAGCCTGAAGTTATGCCAGGTAGCCTTCGAAACGCTTTTGCTTTGCATAAGCGGAAGTAGATAAACGCTGCTTCAGTCCATCTCCGTGAGCTTGTGAATACGGCCACTTCATTTGCATTTTACCCCAGTACATGTATCAAGTTCAGATCTGATTGTTGATAGTGGACAACGATCAGACACTTGAAAGGCTGAAATCATTCACTTGGTGACTCTAAATCATTTTCGAGATCAGATCCAAAGACTCCACTGGAGGATGATCCCGACTAGCAAAAACATGAAAGGACAACATGGACAGACCAGGTATTCAAGTTGGAATTTCATCCAAGACATTTTGTTCTTTGTCATAAATTATTTCTTATCGTTTCCCAAGAATGTCAAGAAGGCTTTGCAAAGTATATTGTATTTGAGAAGAGATCCTCGGCCTGCAGTTGATTCTTTCCCTTTGAAGATTGTGAATACCAAAGATTTGCATACCTTTGAGCTTGATCAAGACCTTTCTTCTAAATTTTGTGATGACCATCTTCAGATTGATGAATCTCAAGAGACCAAGACTGATTCTATACCTTTTGTACATACCCCTATACCTTGTAAAATTCCAGATCGGTATAAACCTCTTGTTTTACCTTCTGTTCTCCATGCTTTCCCCAAAAACTATGATCTATACTTGCCGAGGTTTGACGGTGAATGTAAGAATATCAACGCTGAGCAACATGTGCAGAATGTTGAGACTTTTCTAGATCTTTTTGAAGTTGATGATGAAGATGTTAGTATTAGGCTTTTTGCTCTTTCTTTGCAAGCCAAAGTGAAGAGTTGGTTCAAAACCCTGCCTGATGCAAGCATTTCAGATTTCCAGCAGTTTGTCAAAGTTTTTCTCGGTAGGTGGATGATTGGGAAGAACCTTTTCTTGATTGTAGAAGAGTATAACCAGCTGGAAAGATTGCCAGGGGAGACAGTACAACAGTTTTCAGCCAGATTTAACCAAGTTTATTATTCGATGCTAGTTGATATAAGGCCTACTCCTAGATCGGCTCTTTTGCACTATCCGGGTGCCTTTGATCCAGAGATGAAATTTCAGCTAAGAGGAAGGGATATTGCAACACTTCACGAGATGCAAAACAGTGCAGTAAATGTAGAAGCTCATCTGCTGATCCGAAAGGCAAGGATGAAGGAAGAAGAGATGAAAAACATAGATCCGGCCGAATCAACATCTCTAGAGGTGAAGCTTGCCATTTTGGTAAGTGCAGTGGAAAAGATGATGGACAAGATCAACACAAGGAATGATTATGATGTTCAAGTTCAAGGCTCACTGATTGAAAAGGAAAAAGTTGCTGATCCAAAACATTTTCTTTCTTATCCTAGTTGTCATAGATCTGATAATGATTGTTTTGTAGATCACCTTGGAGAAGAGAGATCTGTTGATATGACATGTATGCTTGATGATGTCTTTTATACTGATGATTTTCCTCAGTTTGATCATTATGATGATGATTATGTTCTCCAAACAGAAGCTAATCTTGCAGACAAATCAGCAGCTAGTTTGTGGGAGGAAAAAGTTCATTTTCAGCAGCTTGAATACAATGTTCAACCATCACATATCAGCTATGACATTGCCGAGGAAAGTGCATCAAAGTTTGAAGTAAGTGAAGGATATTTGCCTTTTTGTTTTGATTCGTTTCAGTTCATCAGAGATAACTACCATGCAATTAGAAATCAAATGTCAACAAGTCTTGATTTGAATAATCTTGAGAGCAATGAAAATTTTGTTCAAGACTTTACATATTCAGATTTGCAACCCCCGGAAGCCATTGATTGTCAAGTTGCAGCTGAAGACTTGGAAGTGGACACACATGATTTAATGATTCAAGGTGACTCCGTACCATTCTGTTTTGAATCATTTCAGTTTTTGAAGGGTAGATTGCATAGTAAATCTTCAAATGAACAGCCTATAACAAATCAGCAATCTCTCAGTGTTAATGTTGAGGATGAGACAGATAACAAAATTCTTGAGCAGCCTATAGCATCAGATTTGCAGCCACCAAATGAACTTGAAGGGCAGATTACAGATGAAGGTATGGCAGCCGAAATACATGATTTGATGATGCAGGAAGATTCTACGCCCTTTTGTTTCGAAGCATTTCAGTTTATAAGGCAGAATCTTCATAAAATCTCTCAAGAAAAAGATGAACAACTAGAAGGATGTCATACATTTTCAATGGATACATTGCAGCATTCTTTTCAATTTTTTCATGATCCAATATCTGATGTTTTGGATGAGGTTTGCAGTCAAAGTCTTTCTCCATTGACTACATGTGAGCTTGAAACATGTGCTGATATGAATTTGATCCGACAGCCAGTTTCTTTCTTATTTTCAGCAGAGGTCTCGTCACAAGGTTCAGATCAAAGTTTGCATTCATGGTATGAAGGAAAGTGAAGTAACCCATTGGATGAGCTAAGTTCCAGTGTGCTTGAATTTCAAGATCCTTATGCAGTGTTTTTGGAGGTGGATAGAGAATTCATATCTTTCAATGGATCTGTTTCTAAGTTTTCATGGGAGTTGCCTTTTAGTAGTTCTCTCTTGTTATTCATAAGCGAGAACTTGTGGAGAATTCAACCAGCAGACAGAATACTTACTTGGTTGCATTGGTTGTTTCATTTCACTTGATCAGGTGATGAATGAAACTGTTAGAGTAGGTTTTGATGAATAAGCTCCACTTTGAGCATCATTTTCAGTTTGTCGGTTGTGTTTAAGTATTGAGTCAGTTTTTAGTTGAGTGAGAGTCAATTTGTGTTGTCAAGTCATCAGTTTTCAGTCATGCATTGCAGCTTGAGTTTTTGACTCCATTGCCCAATAGATGAAGGCATTGTCTAGCTCTTACAGAGATCTGCGGTTCTTGGCACCTCCAAGGAGCTACCATCCCCATTGGAGCCAATGTTAGTGTCAGTCTTTCCAGCCTTCCTCCAGTGATCAAACGTGCTCTTACAAAGTGATTTAGAAGTGTTAAGGTCAAATTTTGTCATTTCAGTGAGTCTTCAAGCAAAATTTGGTCACTAGGAATTAGGTCTAGGGTTTGCTTTCACTCCTTCTAAAGGTTACCCAAATGCCAATCTATGTCACTATTCAGCTAAATCTATCATCATTCATAGGGTTTTCATTATCATGTCAGTGTCTAATGAGTCATTTTACATCTTGTTCATGCTTCAGTCGAACTTAGGCAAGCTCATTTCCCTCTCCTAGGGTTTTGATGGCAATATCTCTTGGACAGTCAAATCATTAGCGAAACTTGTATCCTGATGTTCATACACCTTCCCCTATCCTTAAAGTACCTTATCAAATTCTTCCCATCACTGAGATCCCCCAAAATCCTCATTTTTGCACAAACCCTAGTTTCTAGCTACAACTTGGCAATTTTCTAGGTTGGGCCTGTGTTTTGCCCTTTTGGACCCCTTCCCCTCACTCAATATCTGAGATTCCACTTTTCCCTACTTCCTAACATCCCTCCCTACTTCCAAAAATTTCCCCAAGAATTTAGAAGCCTCTTATCCCCTTCATTCCGCTTCATTTCGGCAAAATCCCCTGTTCCACACATCGGGATAAGTTTCACTGAAAAGATGTTTTAGAGAAATAAAAGATGAATTTTGGGAAACTGAGAGAGGTTTCTGTCCAAAACATGCCAAGGAAGAAAAACCTCTTTCACGTTTTTCACAGGCGTCATGGTTTGAGAGAAATGTCAATAATACCGTTGCCTCAGGAGAATCAATGACACCTCTGAAGTGACCTTGGGAAAATCAAGTTTTCTCCTAGCTTGGTTGGCCAAATTATTTTCTTGATGGGTACAATGATACCTAGACACAAAGAGATTTCCAATGAGCTATCATGAGCTCAATTTGGGGTTGAGGAAGGCATTCAAAAGTTGACTTCAATAGCACTCTTCCTTGAGGCAGCCTCATTTGGCACTTTTTGACCAGTCTTGGGAGATTTGATTTTTGACAGAGAAAATGAACTCCAAATTGAAAAATTCTAGTTGGGTTGGAAAGTATACTCAAAGACCTTTCCAACGAGCTATCCTACACCTGATTATGACACCGAGAAGGCCTCAAAAAGCCTCCTTCAAAAGCGCGACCCGTTGAGCCTTGCGCGCGACCTGTTGGGTGAGCGCGACCCATCAGAGTGCTTTTGCCAGTGCAAAAATTACACGGGCGCGACCCATTGAGTGCGCATGACCCATTGGGAAGTGCACGTGACCCGTTGGGGTTTTCTCCACAGAAAGTTTCCAGTGAACTGCCAAACGACCCCGGAATTTTTCAAGCTTGCAAGTAGGCCTTCCATCATCAAGATTGTTATTTGCTAAAGCTTGTAAATAGCATGAGAATATTCTTAAAAAGACATCATTTGCAAAATAAGGACTCCAAAGTGCTAGTGTTTGTTTTGTTGTTTTAAGGTCATCCTTTTCACTCCTATTTTTCCCTACATTTTCCTACATCCCATTTCTTACTCCCTTATCATTTTTCTTTAGTTTCCCTACCAAAAATACTAAAAGCCCAGCACAACAATATAGGAGCCTTTATCATTATGGCTTGATCCAGCTTGTGGTCATACATCAGTTGGCTTAGCATGACATCCCATGGGAGGAGTTTATCTCTCGTGAGTTTTTCACAATACCACCACCACATCCTGAGATTGTTCATGAGGAGGGAGGACCATCACAGCAGCATGATATCCCTGAGATTAGACATGTCAGCTCTCCTCCATTGGTCACTTATCAGAGAGACCACAGGGCCTTATTTGCAGCAGCTCGGCGAGTATTTTCTCCACACCAGGTGGAAGGGGTCTCGCCTTCTTCAGCAGCACCACGAGTGTTATCTCCACATCAGGTGGAAGGGGCCTCGTCTCCGACAGCAGCACAGGTATCAGAGAGGGGCAAATAGCCCAGGATTGATGAGGGGCCATCAGGTATTCCAGGCATAGAGGTGGTTGATCTTGACATTATTTCTCCTAGCCTAGAGTCAAAGGAGATCATTCAGCACCTTAGAGCTGAAAATGACTCATTGCAGCAAAGATTGGACATGGAAAATTGGACCATCACCTACTTGGAGCAGCGCAACAAGCAACTTGAGGAGGAGCACACTCTAGATGAGTTGCGGAGGATCCATGAGGACCGCAGCTTGGCTCGAAAGAGACCCGGCGATTTGGTACCCGTTGAGCGAGAGGCTATGCTTCTTCGGGTCAATGCTCATTTGGAGAGGTTGCTGGCCAAGGCCAACCAAGATAAGAACTTGCTCAGGAACATGAAAAATCATTATTGGGCGCGGATGCACGTATGCAAGGCAAGAATGAAAGTGCTCCAAAGACGGTTGGTCAAAGCACAAAAACAAAGGAAAAGGCCCGACCCCCTCCATATCTTGGCTGAGGCTTCTTTGAAGGAGCATGATACTAAATAACTCAACTCCAGCACAAATTTCAAAAAAATTTGAGCATTTTGGGTCATTTTTTATTTTTCTAGCAAAAAACAGGTTTTCTTCACCGATGGGTCGCGCGCCGCGCGCGACCCTTTCGTTTGGCAACTCCATTTTGGAAAAACTCAGCATTTCTGGATTTGTCATGGAAAGTTACACTTGCTCAGCCATTACCAAGAAATTTCACCAAGCTTTGGGCCTCCAGAAAGTCAAAAAACAAGCAAAAAATGACTTTCTGCCACATTTTTGATACACAGGAAGCAGTCTTGGGAGATTGCAATTTTGGAGGGGCAAATGACAACCACATTCAGAAATTCCACTTGGGTTGGAAAGTAGACATCCAGAACTTTCCACCAAACCCACTTTTGCCTCATTGGGACACCTGGAAGTGCCTCCAAAGGCGCGCGACCCATCAGGCAGTTTGCACAAGAATTCAACCTACAGCTCAGCAAAACGCAGTTTTGACTGGATTTGACTTTTTGGAGTTGATTTTCATCCTCCTTGTTGTAAATGATGTAATTTTATGATATTTTGACACTTTTTTATCTCTTCTAGAAGATTCATTCATAAGATAGGCAAAAATTTAATGAATGAATTGGTTTCCTAGCTTATAGAGGCAAGTTGTTTTGATTGCCTAGTTTTTAGTGCTCAGTTTAGAATTGGTTGAAACGGCTCCTAGAAGGATGACCTCGACCCCTAGAGGCAAGGAAAGGTGTTAGATTTCCTATATTATGTATTTTCTTAGTCATTTTCAGAGGTTGGAAGGTTGGACTCTTGAGGGAGAAGCTACTATTGTATTATTCATTGTATCTCTGCAGTTTTGGCAAAGGAAGAAAGACCAGGGTTTTGCAGTCTTTTTGGGATTCCTGTGGTTACATGTATTGATGGTGTGTATCTCTTTGTACTTTTGAATTTGTTATGTGATTCATCATCTTACTTTTCCTTCTGCAAATTAGGCGAATGAAGTGTTAAAGTAGAATTCATGATTGTCATGCTCTGCTTTTAAGTTTGCTTAATATTATATGTTTTCATCTATCTAAAGAGAACTCTTGATGGTTTCTTGCTCTCTTTAGCTCCTCACCGGTCATTCCTATCCATCCATTTAATTTAAAGGCATCAGTACAGTCTCCTACCTTGCCCCAAAGAACCCCCTGCAAAAACTGTGTCCAATCCCCGCACCCAAAATTGCCTTTTCCCGATTTTCCACCAAAACCCTAAAAATCGCAAATCAAACCTTTTTATCAGTTTACTAGTCTAAAATCAGTGTTTCCTTGTTGGTTATCTCGCCCGTTGAATATCTTTGCCGAGATAGACCGGAGAGAGCCCTCTCCTGCCCCGTAGGGCTAGCTACGAGGCTAAGTGGTTTGATGTTGCCTTGGACTTTACCTTTCTCAGCCTGAGGTGAAATTTCAAGCGCTAGCAGGTTCCACATTAGTATCTTGGTTCAACAAGAAACAAAGTTCTATTGCTTTATCTATAGCTGAAGCAGAATATGTGGCTGTTGCATCTTGCTGCACACAACTCCTTTGGATGATGCAAACTTTGCAAGACTTTCAAATCACTTGTACTCCACCTATCTCCATTTTATGTGATAATACAATTGCAATCATTATTTCAAAGAATCTAGTCATGCATTCAAAGACCAATCACATACCTATCAAATATCATTTTCTCTGGGAAAAAGTGCTTGAACAAAAGGTCAAATTGGAGTATGTTCCCTCCAAGGAACAAGTTACTAATATACTCACCAAACCACTGCCCAGGGAGACATTTGAATACCTCAGATAGAAGCTGGGAGTAGTTGATGCATCATCTTGTTGTTGAAACTTATCTATTGCAGAGAAAAGTGGTTGTATGCGAGCTTCTTGAGGAGAATCCTCGTACATATGCTGGTTTCAGTGGATACTGTCGCGTATATGTTGGTTTGAAGGAAATCAGTGGGCCAGACTTATCGTAGAAGATATGGGTTCAATTTTGAAGATATTTCGTCTCTATGTCATGAATTTATTTTCTTTTCAAGGTCATGTAACGGCCTATTTTGGTTTCCCCACTATTCCTGGGATGGATGATGTAATGTTCTTGTTTTATCTTGTGTAAACTTTTGGTGTATCCCCACTTGGTTGGGTGGATGTGTCAATATAGGTATATCCCCACTTTGTTGGGAGATGGATGTATGTATGAGGTTTTGGTGATAGGAAGGTCATTTATGATGTATAAAGTCATGTATCTTCTTGTAGAACATCTTCTTGCAGACCTTTCCTACAGTCAGGGGGAGCATGGATAGCACAGGAAAGCAGGGATTTCATCATGTATTCAAGGGGAGCAGAACCCCTTGCCCTTGATGTAAAAGGGGGAGAATGAATTTGAGTGACTTTGGGTTGCCATCAAATCCAAAGGGAGAGATTGTTGGCATTATGACACAGGTGTTGTCCTTGATGGAAACTCACTCATATGGCATATCATAGTTCAAGCTCTCAGAATGAAAGAAAAAGAGACATACGTAGTTTCCTCTTAACCAAGCCGCGTGTACACGTGGGTTCATCGATGAAAAGGCGTGTATTGATTCTACATGCACTTTCATACATGGAAAAGTGCATACATGTGGGAAAACTCATTTTTAGTCCATGATATTTGGTCCTTGGTATTTGGACCTATGGTTGTAGACCATGGTATTGCATTCGAAGTGCTGAACCCAGGTATTGGGTCCCAAGTATTAGTTCTAAGTGGTTTTGGACCGTGGTATTGAGTAAGGCCTAAGACTATAAAATGGAAAGGAGATAATTAGGCAAAGGCATTCACTCAAGTATTGAATATCCTATGAAGAGCAAGATCTAGAATTGGGTTATGGTGCATTGTTGGATCTGAACCAAGGAGGAACCTGAGTGCTAAAAGATGGATAAGTTCTATTGATGGGTCAAAGATCTTAAGGCTTGAATAGTAGTATCTTTGTGTGATTTTGATCTATTATATTTGGCGCATGATTTGATCTATAAATCTGATAATCTAGATATAACTGATGTCTGAATAAGTGAAAAGGCTAATTTATCTTTTATAGATCTATACGTAGGTTCGGCACATTAGAGGCACATATACACACAGGTTCAGTAAGTGAGCATAGGTATATGCTGGTTGGCCTTAATACAGTAGCGTATATACGCAGGTTTCTACATTTTGAAGTAGTGTACGTCTCATGAAATATGCTTTAGCTGCTTCTGTTTATTACTCCAACATTCTGGGTTTAGGATTAGTTTTTGGTTATTGTTACTGTATTCTGGTCACAGCTTTCTGAGAAGTGATTGGTTGATTCAGTATTGGTTTGTACAATGGAGATTGGTTGATATGGATATACTTGATGTTTGATTGATGTTATTCATGGATCCAGTTTGAAAATTTATGAAACGTGGTCCCTGGAAGAAAAGAGAAGGTTGTAGCTTCTGTAGGTCAACACCTACGTACTAGTACCTCAACTAGTACAAGATCTAAGGGGGTTGTAGCTCCCTTCTAGGAGAAGCTGGAGAACGAGAGAAGGTTGTAGCCTTCTACAGGTAGCAGCCTGCGTACTGGTATAAGACTGCACCAGTACAGATACATTGTAAAAAGAAGTTTCTAATTAAAAAGAAGATAGAGACGAATTGCAGTAGGTGGTTTTCACCCACATTGGGTTTCCACCTTATATTGTGTTCTTATGTGTGACTGTCTGTTCTATTTTATTGTTCCTGGTTACTCTTTATATGGTTTGATGCACAGATTAATGATCAACATTTGAAGAATAATTTAAATTACAAGTCTGCTGGTTATACGCTAGTTTCCTTAACTACTGTTGCGTACATACGTGATTTTTACTAACTGAATTAGCGTATACAAATATGATTGTGAAATGAAAAATAATTGACCTGATAATACTGATTCACCCCACTTCTCATTATTATTTCCAACAATTGGCGTCAGAGCAGGTCCTTCAGAAGAAGCTTGATTGCTTGGAGGAAGATCTATCATCATGAGCAACTACAAAAAAGAGGCATCTATCATGCCACCAATTTTTGATGGGAACAACTTCGTCTATTGGAAGGTAAGAATCACAGCCTATCTTCAATCTCTTGGTATAGAAGTTTGGGATATCGTGGAAGCAGGATACACATTTCCATCGGCAACTCCTACAGATACGGCTGGTAAGAAGCAGTATGAAACAAATGCAAAGGTTGTCAATACTCTATTAGAAAGTTTATCTCAATCAGAATTGGTCAAGGTTATGCAGCTCAAACCCGCAAAAGAAATATGGGACAAGATCGTTCTGAGCAATGAAGGAGACGATTAGGTAAAACATGCAAAACTACAAACTCTCAGAATTCCATATGAAAATCTCAGAATGCACAATGATGAAAGTGTGGCTAACTATTTCGTATGTATAGATGAGATTGTTAATCGTATGGAAATATTGGGTGAAGAAATAAGAGAAGTTACCTTGGTTGAAAAGGTTCTAAGATCATTTTCTTCTATGTTTGACTCAAAAGTTTCTGCCATAGAAGAAAAGGAGAATCTACATAGCATTACAATGTCACAGTTGCATGGAATCCTAACTTCTTTCGAAATGAGAAAAGGGCGACCATCACACAGGAAAGAAGTTGCATTCAAAGCTTCCAAAAAAGGAGATTACAATGAGTCAGGACATATGTCAGAAGAAGAGGAAGAATCAAAATTTTTCAAGAACCTTCAACGAGGTTCTGGAAGATTTAGAGGTAAGCTACCTTTCAAATTTTTTGTTTGTGGAAGAGTCGGTCATTATGCAGCTAAGTGTCCTCATAAAGATAAGCTTGACAAAGGTAAGGAACCAGTTAGATGGAACAAAAAACAGAATGTAAGTAAGAAGACCTATTATACACATGAAGACAGTGATGGATTTTCAATTAGTGATGAAGATGAACAATGTAATGATTATAAACTTTTGATGACATTTGAAGATGAGGATTTCTTGGATGCTATAGATGAAGAAGGTCTTTATGAAGAAATTTCTAAACTTAAAATTCGTTTAGAAGAAAATAATATGATTATAGACACTCTGACATTCCAACTTGCTGAAAGGGAAAAACACAATGAAAAGTTAGAATGTGAAATTGTGGGACTTAGAAAAGATATCGAGAAAACAAAAGCTCTTAATCTTAGATTTGCTAAAGGATCTGAAACTTTAGATGAGATTATCAAAGTGCAGCGTTCTCCTCTAAACAAGACAGGTCTCAGATATATTGAAGAAGCATCTCAAGCATAGAAGCCATCCACCTCCAAAAGTTATCTTGATGCAGCAAGGAGAAGTGAATAGGTTGACAATCGACAGCAAAGGCACAATGCAGATCACCAGGTAAATCTTGGATAATTTACTTCAAGAATGAATAGAGATCTCCCAGTAAATCAGGGGAAATCTACTTCAAGGATGAACAGAAGCTACAACCAACCGCAGGTAAATCATTCTCAAATTTCCTCAAGAATAGATGTCAATTGAAACTACAATCATTTGGTTGGTAGGTTTGATAATCGCAAGAATTTCTTCAATGGCCAATGTTTCTCTTGTCATAAATTTGGACACAAAGCTGCTCAATGTGTTGCCTACAAGACCATCATGACTAGATAAGTTCAAAAACAAAGGAGTATGACTGGGATCATGAAAAGGACCTACAATAACTTTTTTGCTCTTGAAAATGAAATAGAATGTTCTATTTGTAACAACTTCGGTCATGAAGATTCTGACTGCAGGAGTAGGTTTCAGCAAACAACTCAGAAGGAGCAAGCTTCAATGAGTCCCAAAACATGGAGAAAGAAAGAACCGCAACCAGAAAGGTGTGGTATACCCTTATATGCAGAAGGAAAAGAAAATTAGTGGTACATCGACAGTGGATGCTCGAAAAATATGACAGGTGATAAAGAAAAACTCCAGTCATATAGTGCCTTAGAAAAGGAAAGGAAGGTCTCATTTGGAAATGACACCCCTACGCTCATAAAAGGTAAAGGTTATGTTCTTTTGAAAGAAAAGGTCAAAGCTATAAATGTTATGTATGTTGATGGCTTAAAGCATAATCTATTGACAGTCAGTCAAATGTGTGATCAAGGAAATGAGGTAATATTTCGATCAAATGGATGTATTGTCCGTGAGCTTGATACAGGATAAACAGTGATCAAAGGCAT
Source organism: Pinus tabuliformis (assembly GCA_031772625.1). NCBI lineage: Eukaryota > Viridiplantae > Streptophyta > Pinopsida > Pinales > Pinaceae > Pinus > Pinus tabuliformis. The sequence goes on along the minus strand of CM062819.1, from coordinate 1,308,722,986 downwards.
AAGAACTCCAAATAATTTATATATACTTAAGGGAGGACAACAACAATGCTATCTAAGCAAGAATGCTGAACACTGGTTATGGCATAGAAGACTGGGGCATCTAAGCTTCTCTCAGATAAGGAAAGCATGCAAATATCAAGCGGTTCGTGATCTCCCTGACATCATAATTCCAGTCAATACAATATGCAAATCATGTCAATTTGGCAAGCAAAATAGAACTAATTTCCCTGAGAAGGAAGGATCAGATAGTATGCCACTTGAACTTGTCCATACTGATGTATGTGCTCATCCAGGAAAAAGTCACCTCGAGGAGAAGAATACTTCATATTGTTCATTGACAACTTTTCCAGGATGTGTTGGATGGGACTTCTGAAGCATAAAGACAAAGCTTTTGAAAAGTTCAAAGCATTCAAAGACTTGGTTGAAAATGAATCAGATCGCAGAATCAAATGCCTCAGGTCTGATCGAGGAGGGGAATTTACCTCAGATGAATTTTTCGATTTTTGTGAAGAATATGGAATAAGAAGGGAATTCTCTACTGCAAGGACTCCTCAGCAAAACAGAGTAGTGGAAAGGATGAACAGAACAGTTCAACAAATGGCTCGTGCTATGCTTGATGAGTTTGGAACTCTCGCAACCTTCTGGGGAGAAGATACATTTGCTGCCGTCACTGTTCTCAACAAGACAAATGTCTGGGTGAACAACACTCAAACGCCTCATGAACTTTGGTATGGTAAGACTCCTACGGTGAAATACTTCAAAATTTTTGGAAGCAAATGTTACATCAAAAAGACTGATGAAAACCTTGGCAAGTTTGAGCCTAGAGCAGGTGAAGGCATTCTCATTGGTTACTCTCCCCATAGCAAAGGATATAAGTGTTACAATAAAAGACTTGGAAAAATTGTTGAAAGTATTGTTGTAGTGGTTGATGAAGAAGGTAATATTCCTAGGCAGGTAAAATCTGAAAATTTCGAAGATGATTAGGACTATCCTTCAACATAAAATCAGACTTATGATAAGGAAGAAACCGATGAGGCACCAGAAGAATAGATAAGGGTAGAGGAAAAGACTCCATCCAGGTACGTTCAGAAGAATCATCCAGAAACTAAAGTTTTGGGGCAGAAAGAGGTAGGTGTACAAACAAGAAGAACTATTTCAGAAGCTTCAAGCTATCTAGCATTGCTTTCCTCCAGTGAACCACAAAATGTAAGTGAAGCATGCAAAGATGAATGCTAGGTCAAGGCCATGAATGAAGAACTTGAGCAGATTGAAAAGAATAATACCTGGGAGTTGGTTCCTAGACCAAATGATAGGAATGTCATAGGGACAAAATGGATATTCAAAAACAAGCTGAATGAAAATGGAGATGTTATTAGAAACAAGGTCAAACTTGTTTGTAAAGGGTATGCTCAACAAGAAGGTATAGACTTTGAAGAAAATTTTGCACCAGTTGCAAGATTTGAAGCCATACGAATGTTTCTTGCACTTTCTAGCTTTCAGAAGTTCAAAGTATTTCAAATGGATGTGAAATCTACCTTTTTAAATGGAGACTTAGAAGAAGAAGTGTATATTGAGCAACCTGATGGATTCATCCTTGGAAATGACCCAAAACTTGTATTCAGACTTACGAACGCACTCTATGGTCTTAAACAGGCTCCAAGGGCTTGGTATTATCGTCTGGAAAAATACCTCCATCAACAAGGTTTTTCAAAATGATCGGTAGATAGTAATATATATATATATATATATATATATATATATATATAAATTGGTAATGATAAATTGCTAATACTTGTTGTGTATGTTGATGATATCATCTTTGGTAGCAATGAAGAAGCTATGAGTCAACACTTTGCCTTAATGATGCAGAAATAATTCGAAATGTCCTTTCTTGGTGAGATGACATATTTTCTTAGCTTACAAGTCCAACAAAAGAAAGATGGTATCCTTTTATCTCGAACCAAGTACCTCAAGCAGATCTTGAAGAAATATGGCATGGAAGATTCGAAACCAATATGTACCCTATGGTAACAGGATGCAGCCTCAGCACAAATGATGAATCAGCAACAGTACATCAACCAACCTATAGATCCATGATTGGTAGTCTTCTCTATCTGAGAGGTACCTGACTAGACATCATGCATGCAGTGGGAATAGTTGGACGATTCCAGGCAAATCCAAAAGAAGCACACCTTTAGGCAGTTAAAAGGATTTTCAAATATCTTCAAGGAACAAAAAACTATGTCTTATGGTATCCTAGAGATACAGTTCTCACGCTTCATGCATATACAGATGCAAATTGGACAAGAAGCGTGGATGATAGAAAAAGCACTAGTGGTTGTGCATTGTTTATGGGTTCCACATTAGTATCTTGATTCAGCAAGAAACAAAATTATATTGCTTTATCTACAGCTGAAGCGGAATATGTGGCTGCTGCATCTTGCTGCACACAACTCCTTTGGATGATGAAAACTTTGCAAGACTTTCAAATCACTTGTACTCCACCTATCTCCATTTTATGTGATAATACAAGTGCAATCAATATTTCAAAGAATGTAGTCATGCATTCAAAGAACAAGCACATACCTATCAAATATCATTTTCTCCGGGAACAAGTGCTTGAACAAAAGGTCAAATTGGAGTATGTTCCCTCCAAGGAACAGGTTGCTGATATACTCACCAAACCACTACCCAGGGAGACATTTGAATACCTCAGATAGAAGCTGGGAGTAGTTGATGCATCATCTTGCTGTTGAAGCTTATTTGTTGTAGAGAAAAGTGGTTGTACACGAGTTTCATGAGGAGAATCTACGTACATACGCCTGTTTCAGTGGATACAGTCACGTATATGTTTGTTTGAAGGAAGTCAGTGGGCCAGACTCAGGATGAAAAGAGTCTAATATGGGTCTGACAGAGACCATCTTGCACAAGTTCAGGGGGAGCATATACTTTAGATAATGCATTGTTGGTATTATCTTATAAGATCTTGCTTCAATTTCATAGTTGTTTTTGGTTTCAGGTGGAAGAGGTGTTGAGGAAGAACATGGTTGTCTGAATGATGATTGACAGATGCTGCTAATGATAGTTTTTGATGACTATCATATTCTTGTTGAAGATATTTCATCTCTATGTCATGTATTTATTTTCTTATTAAGGTCATGTAACGGCCTATTTTGGTTTCCCCACTATGCCTGGGATGGATGATGTAATGTTCTTGTTTTATCTTGTGTAAACTTTTGGTGTATCCCTACTTGGTTGGGTGGATGAGTCAATATAGGTATATCCCACTTGGTTGGGAGATGGATGTATGTATGAGGCTTTGGTGATAGGAAGGTCATTTATGATGTATAAAGTCATGTATCTTCTTGTAGAACATCTTCTTGCAGACCTTGCCTACAGTCAGGGGGAGCATGGACAACACAGGAAAGCAGAGATTTCAGCATGTATTCAGGGGGAGCAGAACCCTTTGCCCTTGATGTCAAAGGGGGAGAATGACTTTGAGTGACTTGGTTTGCCATCAAGTCCAAAGGGGGAGATTTTTGGCATTATGACACAGGTTTGGCACTATGACATAGGTGTTGTCCTTGATGGCAACTCACTCAGATGGCAGATCACAGTTCAGGATCTCAAAATGAAAGAAAAAGAAACATACGCAGTTTCCTTTTAACTAAGCCGCGTATACATGTGGGTTCATCGATCGAAAGGTGCGTATGCATATACACGCACTTTCATGCACGAAAAAGTGTGTACATGTGGGAAAACTCATTTTTAGTCCATGGTATTTGGTCCTTGGTATTTGGACCTATGGTTGTAGACCATGGTATTGCATCCGAAGTGTTGAACCCACGTATTGGGTCCCAAGTATTGGTCCTAAGTGGTTTTGGACCATGGTATTGAGTAAGGCCTAAGACTATAGAAGGGAAAGGAGATAATTAGGCAAAGGCATTCACTCAAGTATTGAATATCCTATGAAGAGCAAGATCTAGAATTGGGTTATGGTGCATTGTTGGATCTGAACCAAGGGGGAACTTGAGTGCTAAAAGATGGATAAATTCTATTGATGGGTCAAGATCTTAAGGCTTGAATAGTAGTATATTTTTGTGATTTTGATTTGTTATATTTGGCGCATCATTTGATATATAAACCTGATAATGTGGATATAATTGATGTCTAAATAAGTGAAAAGGGTAAATTATCTTTTATAGATTTGTACGCAGGCTCAGCACATGAGAGGCGTGTATATAAGCAGGTTCAGTAAGTGAAGATAGAATATATGATGGTTGGCCTTAATACAACAGCATATGTACACAAGTTTCTACATTTTGAAGTAGCGTACATCTCACGAAATATGTTTTAGCTACTTCTGTTTATTACTGCAGTATTCTGGGTTCAGGATTAGTTTCTGGTTATTGTTACTGTATTCTGGTTACAACTTTCTGAGAAGTGATTGGTTGATTTAGTATTGGTTTGTACAAAAGAGATTGGTTGATACATATATACTTGATGTTTGATTGATGTTATTCATGAATCCAGTCTGAAAATTTATGAAATGTGGTCCCTGGAAGAAAGGAGAAGGTTGTAGCCTTTTGTAGGTCAGCACCTACGTACTAGTACCTCAGCTAGTACAAGAGCTAAGGGGGTTGTAGCTCCCTTCCAGGAGAAGTTGGAGAACAAGAGAAGGTTGTAGCCTTCTGCAGGTAGTAGGTTGCGTATTGGTATAAGACTGCACCAGTACAGATACATTGTAAAAATAAGTTTCTAATTAAAAAGAATATAGAGACAAATTGCAGTAGGTGGTTTTCACCCACATTGGGTTTCCACCTTATATCTTGTGTTCTTATGTGTGACTACCTGTTCTGTTTTATTGTTCCTAGTTACTGTTTATATTGTTTGATGCACAGATTAATGATCAACATCTGAAGAATAATTTAAATTACAGGTTTGTTGGTTATACGCTAGTTTCCTTAACTACAGTTGCATACATACGCAGTTTTTACTAACTGAAGTAGCGCATAGAAATCTGATTGTGAAATGAAAAATAATTGACCTGATAATACTGATTCACCCCCCCTCTCAGTATTATTTCCAACACATTTTTTACAACACTAGCCACTAAGGAGAATTCAAGACTAATTAATAACAAGGTCTTGTGGTAAGAGGTACACCTCAACAATAAATTGTCCCTACAAGTTTGCCATAATAGATCAAGGATCCAAACAAATCTTACCATGGAGGCTCCAACTTCTAAAAATCCAACACAAAAGCAACTCATCTCATCATAGACACCTTTGTTAGAGCACATAGGAGATGCAACAAAGGTAAAAATGACCCTTAGACAAATGGGCAAGCCAATGTTATCAAAACATGACTGGAACTAGAAAACATGTCTGGTTTGACCAATTCCAGGGTCGTACTAGTCCAATTCGAGGAATAGAACCATAACCACAATAGGGTTCATGAAAATTTGAATATAATGGTTTTGTTTTCATATTTAAAATTTCCAACAAAAAAAAGAACAAACAAATAAACAAAAAAAAATCTCACTATTTTTGTTTAAATTTTAAAAGAAAACTCACTTAGCCAACTAAATTTTCCATCAAATCCACCACTACTTGAGATTGAACAAATTTGAAATTTTTAAATAATTATTGAATGTGATGACTAAGATAATTGCATTGGATGACTTAGAACAAACAAAAGGGAAGAAATTAACCTTCATTTCCAATAAAATATTAGGAAAAACATACCAGTGATTATTTTTTTACTTTGGAAAATAAGTGCTACAAAAGATCACATCAAAATGAACCTTACTAGACACATAAACCTAATTGTAATAGAACGAAAGCCCTTGATCTTTGATTTTCACCTTGGAATATGCAACAAGGAAAGTTTGATCAAAGATGCAGATGCTTTCATGTAATATTTAAAATATCACTAAGATACATTGCAAGTAAGTCACACGACTTCAAAATAGTCTTCAACTAGGTGAATGGTATTTGATCCTAAGTTAATGCAATACTCCCTAAAATGACTTGATGAGGGAAGATGAAATGAATTCAAGAAGTGAAAGGAATGGTGATGAACTATGTTTCTATATTCATACCAACACTTCATGGTGAGACCCAATTGAAACTTGACAAACATATCATACAAAGCACATATTATGATGCTTGACACCTCATCTATAAGAAAAGTATTGAGGAAAATATCAAGTGACAACCAATGATGTTGATGAACTATGTTCCTATATCCAATCCAACACTTTTATGGTGTGACCCAATTGCAACCTGACAAAAATATCATACAAAGAAGGGATCATGATGCTTGACACCACATCCAAAAGCAGAACATTGAGGAAAAAATAAAGAGATAGCCAATGCTTTCAAGCTCATGAACACCAATTCCAAAATGTGAAAGTAACTCTACTAAAGACTGCAATTTGGAATGTGACCTAAAGAGGGGATGCAAGTTTCATGACAACACCTTTTTGTTATAGATCTCTTTCTTACAGTTAAGGTTAGCCCAATTAGCAATTGGTGGGTCAAATAGCATAGGGGTTGTACAAGTAGATGTGATTTATTTGGAGGGATATTCATTTATTAACTATCTGTAGCAGTTGTAAGGTGATAAGGGCATACCTGATCCTAAGCAGCCTATTGGAAGCATAGAAATTGTAAGAGATAGTTCCAAACAAAAAGGAAAATTAAAGGCTTGGGAACAACATATCAATAAAAGGCAAATTCACCCATCCTGTAACTTTCAAAAGGATGCACCACAGTCAAACCATGCAATGGACATGGTAGTAAATTGTTGTATAACTTTAAAGGCGTTGGGACAACATATCAACAAAAATCAAATGCAACAATCTTGTAACTATCAAAGGGATGTGCCACACTAACAAACCATGCAGTTTACATGGGTACATATCTATATTTTTCATCAATGTTGTGGTAGCAAATTCCTATATAATTTTAAAGGCTTTGGGACAACATATCAACAAAAAGAAAATGCAACAATCTTGTAACTATCAAAGGGATGTGCCACACTAACAAACCATGCAGTTTACATGGTGGTACATATCTATATTTTTCATCAATGTTGTCTACAACAATTAAGTTTACTGTTTAAATTCTGATTTTCACAGTTGTTTGGTTGCTTCTCTTCTAAATGGACAGTTACTTTGTTGATATTTGTATGTATTTTAAGAGGAAAATATAAGAAAAGTGTATGTATGATCTAACAATCTACTCTTGTATATGACATTTCAGCTCTTTGCTAGTATCTGCCAATGGAATTCCTACAGGCCTAGATGTAAATTTGTCATGTGTTCAGTCACCATCTGCTTCAAAGGAAGAGCAGAATGCTGGTCCTAGACATACCACTATGGCTGATATTTTGAATTCAAGTAGTTTGTCACAGTTTCCAGCCCAACCAGAAATGACTTCAGTGTCTCCTACTTCATCAACAGTGCCAGGCCAAACAACACCCAAATTTCAGCAGATCATTGCTTTGACACCAATTTCTGCTCTAGGTGTGTGTTCCCCACTACTAGGTCCTGTGTATGTACCATCTCTTGATGTGTGAGTGTCTGGTGTAGTTGGAACAATTAAACATGTAGTTGGAATTGTGGGAGCGTAGTGGGGAATAGAGGCCCCATCAACATTTTCTTCATCTCTCCCAGAAACATTGGAAACCAAGTCCAACCATGTTGATGCATCTAATGGCAATTCTAAAGTATCTGCAAATAACTCTGATTCAGCTGTTGTAACTCCCACAATAGATGATAATCACTCTAGGAAGTCCATAACATTAGATGATGACCACCTATTTGAATCGAAGTCCCAGGCATGCATATCTATTCCACATGGGGCTTCTACTAACAATTCTTCAGTTATGGGGAAGCAGTATAATAGCAGGCATCAACAACAACCTGTTGGTCCTCATAAAGGTACATGAAGAAAATAATTCCTTTACTTTGTTTGAATTTAATTTGTGCATCATTAAGAACCTCAATCATTATATACCTTCTTTTGATAAAAATTGTGAATGGGTGTCATGTCATGTCTTCAGTTGAAATGTTTCCCATGCCCCCCTTTTGGGGTGAAATGCATGGGGCAACATTTCAGGATGTTTGAGAGTTGTTCCAACCTCATCAAACTTCATATTGATAAAGTAGAATTTCATATCCCATTCATAATTCAGTAGACTTAAAAGTTAATAGTTTTAGGATTTAGGATTAGTACGATAAATTTGCATGGGATGACTTATTATTTTTGGTATTTTTAATCATTATCATTTTTATTTTTAGAATTTTAGAATTATGGACACCTATTCTAAGGACTGTGATTCCACCCTGCTCCTCTGAATTTCACTCCCACTTGTCTCCATGTGCAATTACCTCCTCCTATGCTCCCCCTATCCACTTTCACTCCCACTTGTCTCCATTGTGCAATTCCATACTCCTATGCTCCCCCCTGTCCCACAAATTTGGTGAAACATAGTAAAATTGTGATGCAAATCTCTTGCAAGATAACTGGAAACGCATCTAAAGGTTTCATTAGTAGAAATCTATACTTTCATGAGATAAGTTTCATTAATAGAAATATCTACGTTCAAGAAATAAACTATCTCTGTCATCTATCGATTAGGGTTATCTCGGGTGGTTGGTGTCATGCGGAAAGAGTCAATTTTGCGGACAAAACCGACCTCCATAGAAGCTACGGTTTTCTAGTGACAAACAAGACAATTAAACACTATCTTTCTCTAAATATGCATTTAGAATACAAGCAATCAGGTGTTTATAACATACCTTTAGTCCCACGCTGTTTGTAGCAGTCCAGCCTCTCCGATCTGAATGAGCTCCTCCTTCTCTTCGAAACCTGCATTCACTAACAAGCAAACGATTACATAGCACCTGAATAACCCATAAAATAAAACATATTCATCATAAAGACCAAGGAGTATATGAAACAAATTATGTATAACAACTTGTTGAGAAAAATGAGCTTAATTGTATTAAGTGGAAACAAAAGAAACCATTACAACCAGTGCCTTGGTGTTTTGCAGGTCCCTCCCAAGGTCCAGCAAGAGTTCTCCTTTACTTTGATCAGCTCACCCACTTCCAAATGAAGCTAAGAAAGGATGGGAATCTCTCCTCTCAAGCTCTATAAGGGAGTCCTAATTTCAGAAGCATCTACCCTTAGGAATGTTCAGCTTTCAACCTCCTCTCCCTCTGGCCCAATGCCTGTATTTATAGTGCTTTGGAGGGAGTTAATCAGGTTCACCATGAATGGGATAAGCCCCTCTTTCAATGGGATAGCTCCCCTCTTCATGGGATAAGTTCCTCTTTCTTTTGGATACATGAACCATCTGGAGGCGCTCAATACACGTCAAACAAACTTCTAGAATGCTCTAGAATCGACCACAAGTAACTTTTTTGGAGTAAAACTTGCGCCTTTTGACCTTTACAGGAGTACGCACCCTCCTCTTTACAGACAGAGCGTACAGGTATGAAGGTAATGTGAACTTGGGGTGCGTACACGCAGGTAAGGTTAAGAGAAACTGCGTAACCAGAGTTATATAGATTTTTAAAGACTTTCTCTCTTTCTTGGAGTTTGACATGAGGAGCAGAGGTATGAGACTTGCCAAGGAGGATAGCATGACAGTTGATGGAGCCATACTAACTGTAGATAGTCATGGTGACAAATTTTAGTGTAACAGATTGCCCCCTAAAGTGCGAAGCCTGTAGTAGATTAGGGTTTCATATCATCTAGGAAGGGTGAAGTGCTTTATCATTTCAAGGATTATCTTGTGGAGAGCCCGGTTGGAACCTACAAATATTCAACACAAAATACATATATAAGATCATATCATCGCTAAGGTAGGCATTCCCATACTCAGATTGAAAACTTTAACTAACAAACTAACTACTGCTCTGATACAGGAATGATTTCGTAGTACATCGTAATCATAGACTCATGTAGACACAGTATGGACGCAGCCATCTGCTTATGATTAGTCTACTGTATAATGAATACAAAACTCCTCGCAGCCTGGATGGTGGAAACTAGATCCAGGGTCTTCATTCCTACTTCTCGAAATGGTACAATTCTATCCATGCGAATAAATGAGTTGATGTCGAACATGGTAGAAACCACTTGATTAACAGTTGATGATGTAAACTGTTAACAAGTGTGAGAGAGACCACCAGTGATGTCAATGGTTCTCAAAGTACCCAACACAATCCATGAGATGTGAATGAATGAATTGATGTCGAACACGTCACGGAATCCTTTGATCGAAAGTCAATGATGTAAACTGTCGTCAAAGGCAAGAAACTGCCATTGATGCATGCAGATTTCAAGGTACTGACAATTTCTAGGTCATCTTTCTAGATAATGTGCTGATGTCGATAGAAAGCGACTCGTTGCAGGCAAGCCCACAACATGAAATCATAGATCAAGTTGAAGAAATGTAGCTGTAAGGACTGACTCAGGGATGGTCGAGATGTATGACAGGTATTTTGCAAATGAATGGTTTATTTGCAGTGACCTCTTGAACACATAATGACATGACAGATGGCTTGGTGACGATTGACCCAAAGTTAATACCTGGCTGAAGACTTTCAATGTGGTTTGATCAACTTGTGAGGCAAAGGATTTCCCAACCCAGGTGAATGAAAAGTGTCGTGTTCAAGAGTGGTGACAAGGTTTCTTCTGAGACAAAGGATAACAAATAGGCTCATTTTTATCTCTTTTCCCCCACCATTTCTGGCAAGTACCTCTTTATTTTTTACAAGCTTGAGGAGGATAACATATGCTTGATTATAATCTCATCCTTTGGATGAGTCCAACTTGGTTTAGATTCGAACCCTAAGAAGGAGTGGTCTGTTCCTGTTTGTAATCGAACAGGTCCTTTAGTGTGAAATTTTAACGAGTCCAGTATAGGAGAAACTCAGCGTTTTTCAATTTTAGAGAGTCTGAAAAACTTAAGAAGACTCCAGGGTTGAACTTTTTCATAAATTTGTGTCTCCCAAGCCCGAAAAAGTATAAAATAATACTTGAGAGAACCGCTTGATCTTACGACCAAGGAGTACTTTCATGATTAGTGCCTCTGACCTGAAAAGTAAAAAGCGATCAAGGACACGTTGTTTTATTTCCAATATCGAATTTGAAACGACAAAATCCGGCAATCTTTTTGTGTTTTTACGGTCAGAAAAGGGCTATAAGAGGACCGTCTTTTAATTCCGTTTTAACAAGTGTAAAAGAAACACTCGGCAATCTTTTCATGTTTTAGGAGTCAAAAAAGGGCTTAAAAGATGACTCTGATGTTTTTGTTTGTAAAAAATGACAATTTTCCCTGAAAATCCTTTATTCTGCACAAAAACGAACACATTACTCATACCTGTTTAAAGATAGATAAAAATACTTTGAAAAATACCTTTTCATGGTGAAAAATAAACAAATTTACCATTTATTTACCCAAAAAACCTATAAAAAGGGCTTTTACCATTTCATTTTTACCATTTTACTGTTGAGGAGAGAAAAAGGGCTTTTGGCAAGAAACTTCCCGTGGACATTGCGGAGAATCCGACCGTTGAAATCGAACGTCATCTCATCAGGTATTCTACGACATCCTCCTCTTCATTTCCATCCGTTTAGAATTTGTTTTTAGGCCCTAGTTTTATTTTTTGGAGACTTTGGGGTTTCAAGGTCCGCCTTTCGGGGTACGCAGGTGTTCCACTGGTGACCTGCATACCCCGACATTTTCTCAGTTGGGAAAATGTCGGGCGTACGCAGCTTGCCTTAAGAGAACCTGCGTACATACGCTCTGTCTCTAAAGGCGGGCTGCGTACACCGCGGAGAGGATTTTCAAACCCCCATTTCTCCAAAATGGACCAAATTTTTTTAATTTTATGGACTCTAACAGATGTTTTATGGTGTGTAGATTGCCCACCATGCTTGATTGGTGCGAGAGAGAACACGAAGATGTTGATTTGGCCGCCATTAATCACCAACCTTCCATTGATGCTTTGAAGGCATGCGGTCTTTACAAATACTGGGCCATACCTGGCATGAGCTTTCTAGAGTGGCTGGTTGAAAGGTGGAACATTCAGGATCAGTGCTTTTACATTGGAGGGCACGAGCTCGAGATAGAGCCCTCAGACATTTATTTTCTCACTGGTTTTCCCAAGAGGGGCGAACAATTGACTCTGTACGGGACTAGGCCAGGTGGCCAGTCCATCACTAGTCTCCGTCTAGAGTGGTACAATAATCAGAACCAAGAGAAGGGGATAGAGATCAAAACTATATCCCACCCTGAACTTATGGTCATTGCTTTTACAGTTACCAGAATTTGCGGGGCTGCCGCTTTGCACATTGCCACTGGATCCCAGATGCGGATGGCGATTGATTGCTATCGAGGCACCATTTTCAACTGGTGTGATGCTGTGTTGGCCAATTTAAAGGGCCAACTGACTAGGGAAAAAAACAGGCAACTAAAGACTTTTGGTTATGGGCCTTAATTGTGAGTTTTGCTCTAGAGAGGGTTCCGATGCTGATCCTGCAGCATCTCACTGTTGAGGTTGGGCTTCCTCGAGAGCCTAAGTTGATGCGATGGGTTGCGGTTATGGCCCGTCATCCTGACGAGGGCACGGAGGTTGTCCGATTTAGACCGGAGTACTTTCACTAGTTAGAGGACCAGGTTTTTTCGATACAGGATTTTCCTTATGCCGGAGTTGATTTTCATGGAGATCCGGACATGGTTCTTCCACCGGGAGAACAATGGGACGACACAGGTAATTCATTTTTCACAAGTTTTTTAAATTATCTATTTTTTTTGTTTTTATATCGTCTCAAAATTGACAGTAATAATTCTCAAAATGCAGACGTAGGCCCACGGCGTCCAGCCAATCTCTGGCCTTTTGAGAGGAGACAATCAGTTGCACCGGCACCAGTCCACAGGACGAGGCTACAGAGACCTTAGCTGAGTTGGAACAAGACCTAGAGCATCTGACGGCAGATATACCAGAGACTACTATAGATGATATTCCTATCAGGCTTCAGCGCTATGTAGTCGGAGTCCCGGGACCTTTTAGAAGGTTCTTGTGTAGGGTAGCTCGTGCAGTGGTGTCGTATAGAGAGCATCACCAGTGATTTGATGGTCGTTTTTGTAGACACATGCGACATTCTGGTTTTTTGTACTTATCATTTTTGCCGATCATAAGGTGTTTTTCAACCTATGATCGAAGACGATGTATTTTTTGACACACTCCTATCTATCTATATCATTATTACCGACTTATCTTGTTAAACATGTGTGATTAAATGTTCTTAAATTTACATGTATGATTATCGCAAATGTCTATTTAACATTCGAGAAGCAATTACATCTGCTAATGTATTTAAAGACCTTGGAATATGCTGATATTCAATGTAATCAAATTCACGTTCCAAGAGACGCACTCTCAAAAATAGCCTTAATAACATTGGATTTCTAATGGCATAGACTCTATTGAGCGTAATACAACGAGTTCAGAATCTAACCTCACTATCAAACTCCGACAATAACTCAATCACTGCACTGTATTCTGCAATGTTGTTTGTTGTTTGACCGAGGCTCACCCCATGCATAGAAACTAACTCGTCAGAGGGCGAATAGATAACCCAAGCCGCGGAAGAGATATTCCGTGTACTACAACAAGCACCATCAGCGAATCCAATGTATGTTTGGAGAGGCGTCGACATCTGCAATATCAAGAGTAAAACCAAGATAAGCTAGAATAACGACGAAAAACACACTCTCTAAGCTAAGCACACTGTCTAAACTAACAAACACACCAGCTAGAAAGAAAAAACTAACCTAACTAAAATCTCCATACCCATCATTTAAGCATAATACCTCTTTAGGTAAAGTCCATTTCTGGGTTTACCCAAAGAGTCCCCGTCAAAGTCTACCAGCTCATAGGCCCCTTTGGCAAGCTTTCGCTTGACAATGTAGGGCCCATGCCACATACGAACGAATTTTCCAGCACCTAATTTATCGTTAGCTTGATCATATAATAGCACTAGGTCTCCTTCCGAAAAATTTCGAGGGGTCACATTCCGATCATACTGAGCTTTCATACGTTTTGCGTGACTCTCGATTGCCAATGCAGCATCACGTCGAGTCTCATCTAATTGAGCTAAGTATAATAAACGCTTCTCCTCTTCGGAAGTAGCTGGAAGTAATTCGACAGCCATTTGAAGTGACGGGATTTCGCATTCAATGGGCAGCACAGCTTCCAAACCATAAACTAGTTGGAAAGGAGTTAACCCTGTTGATGTTTTCACTGAGGTTCGGTACGCCCAAAGTGCGGAAAATAACATGTTGTGCCAATTCGACCGATGAATACCAATGATTCGTCGAATCATGATAACTAAAACTTTGTTGATGGACTCAACCAGACCATTCGCTTGTGGATAATAAGGAGTTGAGCTATCATGACGCAAACCAAGCTGGCCTGTAAGTTCTGTCATCATAACGTTTCGAAAATGGCGCCCATGGTCAGTAATTATCGCTTGTGGGACACCAAACCTAGCAATAATGTGATTGAATACGAAAATTGCAGCTGTCTTGCCGTCTGCCTCGAATGTAGGCATCGCCTCGGCCCACTTAGTAAAATAATTAACCGCAAGGATGATATACGCATGCCCCCCGGCCGAGTGAGGGTTACATGTAATAAAATCAATACCCCATTTGGCAAAAGGACCAACGGCAATTATAGGGTGGAGAGGAGCAAGCGGTGCGCGCATCTTGCGATCAAACACTTGACAGTTGTGGCATTTCCGGACCGCAATAATACAGTCTTTAAACAAGGACGGCCAGAAGTAGCCAGCGCGCAATATCTTTTGGGCTGTGGCATACCCAGACATATGACCACCACACGCTCCAGAGTGACAGTCATTCAAAGCCCTTTCAGCTTCTTCGTGAGTTAAGCAACATCGGAAAACCAAGTCTGCCCCACGGCGATAAAGAGTATCTCCAATAATTTTGTACTGTTGGGACTGGAATTGAATTTTCCGACGTTCCGACTTCGAAACTTCGGGCCGAAAGGATTGGGTTTGGAGATAGACGATTATATCCCCATACCACGGATCTAAAGTGCTGATGAGAAATAAAGATTCGTCCGCAATGGGTTCCTCTGCCACAGTTTCCGTGTCAACACGCGGGAAATCACACATCAACTCTGCAAAAACTAAAGATTTCTTAGACTTAGATTTTTCAAATTCCAAGTCGAACTCCTGCAGGATAACAATCCATTTAGAGTACTTGCCCCCTAGCAATTGTTTAGTCAAAATGTAGATCATAGGGTTGCAATTCGAAATGACTGTAGTTTTGCGGAGTAAAATACAGTGACAAAAACGCTAGACAGCTTGAACGGCTGCCAGTGCCAATTTCTCCACATGTGAGTATTTTAGCTCGGTTGGATTTAACGTCCGACTAAGGTAATATATCACATGTTCCGTTCCGAATTCGTCTTCCTGAACTAAGACCATTCCAATGGTGGAATGAGCGGCGGCGAGGTACAAAAAATAATCCTGGTTGTAGTTGGGAGGATGCAGCAACGGTGCATGGGTCAACGCGTGCTTGAGCGCATCGAAAGATTTCTGAGCTATCTCATCCCAAGAGAATTGAGCGTTCTGTTTCAACAACCGGGTGAAACCCTTTGTAATCTCAGCATAGTTAGGAATGAATCAGCGTAAAAAGTTTGCTTTCCCCTGCAAACTTTGGAGTTGGCAAAGACTCGAAGGAGGAGGCAATTTGATGATAGCTTCTACCTTCGAGGGATCGACGCGTATGCCTGCTTTTGAAACTACAAATCCCAGCAATCGTCCCACTTCTATGCAGAAGACACATTTGTGTGGGTTCAACCGTATACGATAATGCCTACACCTCATGAAAATTGCTCGTAAATGGACAAGGTGGTCAGCTCGATGTAAGAAATGAGCAGGCAAATCATCGAGATACGGTTGCACAATGTGTTTGATGTCATGAAACGCATAAGACATCGCCCTTTGAAAAGTTGCTCTGACATTCTTAAGCCCAAAAGGTAATCTGTAGTAAGAAAATGTCCCCCATGGACAAATGAAAGCCGTTTTTGGTTGATCGGCAGGTAGAATATTGATTTGATTGTAACCGGAAAAACCATCCATAAAGGAAAATATTTCACTGCCGGCACAATCGTCAATTATTTGATCGATATAGGGTGTTGGGTAGTTGTCTTTTGGACAAGCTCGATTTATATCCCTATAGTCGATGCATATTCTTATTGTTCCCTGTTTTTTGTTAACCGGAACAATATTCAATACCCAATCCGTTAACAGGATCGGATAAATGAAACCTGCTTTCAACAGCTTCTCAACTTCTGCTTTAATTGCAGCCGCTTTTTGTGGGTGAATCTGACGCAGATGTTGCTGGACGGGTTTAGCATCCGGGTAAGTCTTGATCTCATGGACAACAATTGTGGGATCAATTCCTGGCATTTCCTCATAAGACCAGGCAAACACGTCGCGGAATTCTTGAAATAGGGCCTTGTATGTCTGAATTTCGTCATCTGAACACAAGGCACCTATATGAATGTGTTCAACAATTCTGGGCTTGACTGAAATGTCAATGGGAATAGTACGAGAAATTTTTCCCAAATTCAGCTATGAATCAGGATGTTTCATTGGACTCTGAGCTTCTTTGACATATTCAGCTGTAAAGATTGATGAGAAATCGTTTTCAAAACGATCATCCTCAGGTAAAAACGAAGATCTGTGATGGAGATCTTCCCATGGTAAATCGTCTACACACAGGACTTCACAAAGTTGTTCGTCAGATGACACAACTTCGGGAAACGCTATTAACTCCGAGGTTGACGTGAAAAGAGATTCCTCGCAGACCACATTCATTTGGTCGATTTTGGTTGAACTCGGGTCGGTAAAAGACTGCACGGCTTCATAAGCAATTTCATATGGACTCAAAGGCATAGCATCACCAAATGAGTCTATCTCAGATTCAGAAGGAACGATCCAAGGATCGTCATAAACAATGGTGTCTGAAGTAATTATATGAATAGATGCAAATGAATACACGGCGTTGATTGGAGGAAAAGGAAAAGTTCCCAGTAAACCAGCATCTTTAATTAGTCCTACTCCAACATCCTTATAAGGGATAGTCATTTTACCGACATGCTGGATACTCTCTGAAGAGGCTGGGTCGGATGAAAAGTAAGCCAGCTGGTCTATGGTTACGATCTTGCCATTATGTGGAAACTTTATTATTCTGAAGACCGATGAAACGACCGCTGTCATAGCGTAAGACCAACTTTGACCCAAGAGAAGGTTGTAGTCTAGAGGGGCATCAACCACCTCCACATCCAGACTAACGGTTTTTCCTTCAACCCCTATAGGCAAATCCTGTAGAATGCCAAACGGATGGAACCCACGGCCATCAAAGGCCTTAAGAATTGTCGGGGATTGATTTAGTGAAGGAGAACCAAGTGATCTCCAGCACTGTATCGACATAATACACGTGGAAGCTCCCTCATCAATTACAGTCTGATGAATAGGCCTGTTTTTTACTATCACTGGGATCTGGAAAGCCATTTGATGAGGTAAACGCGATGTACTATTTTCTAGATAAAAGATTATTAGGTTCGAGTCTTGAACATCAACAACTCCTATAGCCGACAAAAGTAATTTGCGTTGTGCTGGGCATGATTGCAGCACTTCCAAAGCCGACATTGTTGAGGGTGAAACAGCTAAATCCTCAACAATGTTGTAATTCTGGGCTGCTCTCGCATGTGGATTGAAAGCAAACCTTCGAAGTACACCCTTGGCGGGTGATTTGATTACTAAGTCCGGGTTAGGTTTCTCGATCTGTAGTGGATCGGAACTGGGAGCTGAGGTTGATGGATTAGAATGAGAAGATTCTGCTTCTTTGCCATCAACAGGACTCTTACTACCATAATCTTGCGATCGAGTCGCAATCCTTACATGAGACATCATCAATATGGGTTCTTCACTGGCACTCGAGGAAGAACCTATCATCTTACTCTCCTGCTTTGGAAATGGATCTTTCAAAACAGCAGGAGTTGGGGAACCTTTAACGATTTTCACAACCTCGGCCTGATGAGGGCAATCTCTTGTAAAATGATCCTCTTCACAAATAAGACAAGGAGATCGAAGTTTGCGCTTTTCGTCATTGGTTTCCGACTTTTCTGTTTTCTCCTTTGGAGTTTTGTCTGCCTTATTCTTCTTCTTACCTTTCTTTTTCCCACCGGTTTTTTATTTAGCCGTAGATGACTCTACAGCGTGAATATCAGCGGAAGCTTCGGCAGAAGATTCTCCTGTCGGGGAGTCTGGTAAGGTTATAATAGGAGAAGAATTCTTTGAGGATTTCTTCTTGCTTTTAGTATTCACCATACCAATCATGCCATCAGCGGCATGAGACCCCGAAGGAGCAGCAGTGATTTGATTCGACTTAGGAAGATCTGGGATCTTTTCATGTAACGTACCCGACTGAGTGTAAACCAAGTCAAGGTACTGCACTTGAGAAATCACTTGCTCCTCAGTAACTACTCCGGCCTTAGCTACGTCTTCAGCAATCTTCGGTAACAATGATTTGACAAACCATCCAGCTAAGATTTGGTCCGGGATAAAAACTTTCACTAATTGCCTTCAACGTCTCCATTCATGAATATGATCGGAAATATAAGTGGACGTCGATTGTTTTAATGAAGTTAGTAACTCCGTGCCATTATCATATCTGACCGGCAACTGAAAATGAGTTAAGAACAAGGTAGCTAACTGGCTAAAATTATAAAAAGAGGCCCGTGGTAACTCAATGTACCACCTGGCCGCGAGACCAATGAGAGTACGCTGGAAAAGACATAAGCGGATCGAATCATCCGAGATGGAATTAGAGGCACACCAGAGGTGGTAAGTCATCACATGATTCGACGGGTCCTCTCCAGACTTACCTTCGAACTTGGGTATGTCACTGGGCAACTTATTTGGCATTGGTGGCTAAAATGGAAGATAATTTATTGGATCGTTCGTTAGGCGCGACAAATCTGGTAAATCCAAAGTTGCGATAAACGGTAATTGCCGATTAGGATCCCTAAAACTCTGGGTCACGAGACCAGTCCCAGGAGGAGGATATCCAGGATAACTTGGAATGGGAATCGCGTTCGGGATATTGTATCCTCCCGGAAAACTAGGATTAACCGGACCGTACTGGGGTTGTTGTGGTTGTTGATAAGTGTACCCAGGATACGGTTGATACTGGTAAACGGGCTGCTGGACAGCAGGCCCGTATTGGTACTGTCCCTGGTATGGTTGATAAGTGAATTGTGGTTGACTAGTGACAACCGTACTTAAACCAGGTTGTCCTACAGGCATCTGAACCGTAGTTTGAATCGTGGATCCAGACAATGGTAAATATGTCTGAGGAGTAGTTACAGAGACAGTAGAAACCGGAGCTGTCTGTTATCACAAAATCAGGTACTGAAGGCTGCCAATCAGCAAGATTCTGTGTAACTATTTCAAACCAGGCTTTAGACTAAGGCTTAGCCTCCTTAGTCAGAGAGGGCTCTCTCACAGACTATGAATATTGACTAATGACAAGGAAAGATGGCTAACTCTTAAAAAACACATGAAAAATAAGCTGGCTGGACAAATATCAAAGTGATTCCCATTGGGCTTATGGAGTCTCACACATCTCAGCAAACAAAAAACACTATTCTTTCATAGAAATCAGGGCACTTTACATCTAATGTTCAAACATAACTTACATAAAACACAGTTTGCCAAGGCATACAGGAAGTCAGAGCATGACACATGAGTTCTGAGTGATTATGCAGTAACAAAACTGTAAAAGAACACTAAAGAGAATAAACCATCATACATTTGAACCATTAGATCTATTGTGAATCCTGAGAAGAAACAACAGTCATTTGCATTACTGAAATCTGCTATACATAAACCAAAATAGTCTTGTCTTTTATCAAAACATCCAACCCCAATTACATCCAAGTCTGATCTATATATAGGAATACATTCTTAACCACCTTGAGCTTCCTCCTCCAGCATGAGGGGAGCTCGAAGGTTGCTATTAACTACTCCTATCTTCTGTTTAACTAACTCATTAAATACATAAGTACTGAACTGTAATTACAAAGAGTCCTAATTTAATCAAAACTCAAAATCTTTCCTCCTCGTAGCATGATTCCTTCTTGATTCTTGACATCTGTCTTCTTTCTGTTTTGGCCGAGATATCTTGGAGGAGAATGCAATGAACAAGCTGGCTTTGGATACTGGCTGCGTAGATGGTTCATTAATCCTCAAGATAAGTCCCTTGTTTTCCCGGTCCTTGTCTCCCACCATCCTTCGAAAGTTAAGCAACATGTTCCCTGCTCTTTAATACCCCAAATTGATGAGCATCACCATATTTCAGATGTGTTGGAGGCCTTGTTGACTGAACAGGTGTATAAACCAAAATCTCCGCATGCATTTCCTATCAGAACCCTAAATAATCGGTAATAAAGTACCTTTATCAAGGTTTAACTAAAGACAAAAATATTTCACCTTTTCCAAAAGGCACACTTGTCATTCTCTGAATAGCTAGGATAGTCTTATGTGGTCTCCCTTATGTTCCTTAGGCATTTTCTTCAAAAATTTGCTGATCCCATCATTAAACTCTTTGTTTTCATCATAAAACAGCACCTACAGCAGTTTCGTAGCGCGCTACGAAACTGCTGTTTTTGTTAAAATAGAGTATATTTGCACTAAGTCGTCTTTTGCTTGAACTTATGACTCTTCAGACTTCTTCTACAGGTGTCAAAGACTTATATGACTTCAAAATAATGGAGCTTAAATAAAATTGACCAAAACTAAGAATGTCACCTTTTTCTTCAAATCAGTGAGCTAGTTAACCTAGCTGTGTCTTCAAATTTGCAACCTCTTTTTTCAAAGCCTTGTTTTCAGCTCTCAGGCTCACGTTCATTTTTCTGATGAGTTTAGCTTGCTTGAGGGCTGGAACCGTCCATGTATACACATCAGCCACTGAATCTACCTGACCCACTAGGTTTTTGCTACCTTTTAACACAGCTCTTCGATAGTTGGCATATCTGGCAGCAAGCTCCCTAGTGACATTCTTTACCTGGGCAACCTCACCTTTTGCTGCTCCCCCTTGGTTCTTTATGGCTATAACATTTCCTCCTTGAGTAATAATAACCTTTCTGTTCTTGTCTTTATGCTTGACTGCCTCCACTGTTCTGGTCAATACTTCAATTACCTCTGTTCTGGGCATCTTTATAGCTTTCTCTTCTTTATGCACTTTCTCAGCTTCTCTAACTTGTTTCCTTGTAACCGGCCTTCGTGGTTTGAACATAAACTCCTCACTAGGTTCATCAAACCTTAGTCTCTTCGAAGATTTCGATTTCTTAGTGCTCTCAGGTGATGATTGAGTTAAATCAATATGCATGGGTTCAAGATGCACCGATTCTTCCTGCTCAAATTCAATAGCCTCAAGTAAATCACTTAAGCTGGCCTTTGATATTGGACTTTCCTCAACAACTACTGATTTTCCCTTCTCTTTGCTTAATTGACCTATTGTTTTAACTCTTGATACACTTTCAGACCCAGCTGATCCAGGTACATCTTTCTTGTGCTTAACCTTTTCCTTTGATGATGGCTGAGATGGCTCTTTAATAACCAAGGGCTTTACTAGCTTGCTCAACTGAGATTTGGTTTTCTTTTTATCCCTAGCCTCCTTTCTAAGCTCAGCTATTGTAGGTTCTTCCATTAATTTTTCTATTTCTCTAACCGACTGTGGGGTGAGGCCTATCCTACTCTGGAAACCAGCCATATAGATGAAAGAATTCCAATCCCTACCAATTTTTTGAAGAGCATCCAGCACTAACAGTTTGACTAGACCATGATGAAATAATGATGTTTCACAATCATCCTTTCTCAATTGAACCTTGTCACACATCTTGCTGAGGCTACGAAACAAGTAAAATAGAATATCTATAGATGCTTTACCCGTAAAATGCAGCAACAACTTAAAATGATAGGAATAGACTTTGTTATATCTGCCTTCACAGGTTAAATACTTTTGAATACAGGTAAGAAGCATAGCATAGTGTTCTTTAACATAGCTTCTAGGCACAGCCTTGGTTAGATCTTCATTCACATAGGCTTCTTTCAAGAACTCTTTGCAGGGGTTCATATCAAATTTGAAGTTTTTAAACCACTCCTGCCCCCCTCTTGGAATTTCAGTCACATTAGCAATAGCCTCTGGAGATACTGGGAATTCTAACATAGACACTTTAGAATTTAAACCTGTAAAGTTCAAGGCAAATTCTTTTGTTACCTGAGTGTGGCCACCCTTCAGCTTTTCACAGAAACTCCAGCAACCAGCATCTTTGAAAGCTTTTCTTACACCTTCATCCCTCAATGCAAGATCCAATCCTTCAGGCTCTGCCCTCTGACACCTTCCAGACCGATGCTCCTTCTTCTCCATTACGCTTTGAAATCTTTCGCACAGAGAAACACCACCAGCCTCAACTCAAATGGCAAATTCAAATTTTAGAACGCAGGCTCGCTTGCAATCAGGCTCTTTTGAAGAAGAGGCTCGGGCTCATTTGCAATTCAAATAACTTATCATACAAGCTGACCACTTTATGCATTATTAACAAACATTATAACACGACCATGCATGACAAAACCGTTTGAATGATTTTAATGTGCGTGACTATGAACCTACTGGTGGAATGATGGCTCATAAGTGTTTAGAAGGTACGCCAACTGACAATAACTGGACGGACACAATGACTCATCCCCAGACATAACATTTTAAGAATCTGCGCTGCAAAATCCCCGAATCCGCGATTTCGTAGCGCAGATAGTTATAAATTAGCAGAATGTGCTACGAAATGGCTGGATACTGACACGCTGCGAAAAGGCTAAAACATCATTGCGCTGCAAAATCAACCAATAAAACTGCACTGCGAAAATGCGAAAAGGACCAGTGACGTATACAAGATAAGACATGTCTTATTCAATCATGATGGAGGATGACTAACGGTTTTTTTGAAAATGATTCACATCAATATCATTTAGAAACATGACCCCTAAGTAGTAAACATAGGACAACAACCATTTGACACCCATTTTTGACAATGAAATTTTGGACAAAATTTATGTACATGCGACTGCAGTTCTAGGTGATAACACTGTCGATACTCCAGAAGTAAGTGTGGTAGACTGAATAGATGTTGCGGTAGTTGCAGCAGTCGTTTGAGATGGAGTACTAGGGGCAATAGGCCCAGACTGAGAAACTACCGAAGGTATAGAAGTTTGAACATTAGACTGGACTTGTTGCTGGGGTGAACCAGAAACTAAGGGTTGTCCAGCTTGAGATGACAACTGTACACTTGGCTGCAATACCTGTTGAACTTGCGATGGATCCCACACTATGTTCATTCCGGGGTATTGACCCATAACAGGTTGAGGATATTGAGATCCATAACCGGATTGAGGGTAGGATTGATAATTGAAAGGTACATTTCCTGTACCTTGAACATAAGATTGACCTTGGGGTGGTTGATAACCTGGACTCGAGTACTGACCTTGGGGTAGATACCCTTGAGGTAAGTACTGATACTGGGGTTGACCTTGAGGTATAAATTGATACTGAGGTTGACCTTGGGGTACATATTGAGGCTGGGGTTGACCTTGAGGAATGTATTGTACCATGGGTACATATTGTCTTTGAGGTTGCCCCCCAGACGCAATTTGTGTACCTTGAGGTTGCCCCCCAGGCGTTAATTGAGGCTGCCCCCCAGGCAGTAACTGGCCACCTTGAGGTTGAGAACTGGGAATTAAACCTGACATCATGTAAATGTCTCCTACACCCAACGGTTTATTACCATTGTTTCCAGTTAATAACCCATGTTCAATGGGTTGAGGAGATGCTCCCACAAAAGTACCAGAAAGTGACTGATACCGAGAGGGAACAGAAGGACCGCTATACAAAAAAGATTCAGGCGATTGAGTAAACATAGACGACTGACCAGACATATTTACAGGAGTATAAATACCTCCAGGTGGATAAGGAGTATGAGGTGGAGAAAAACTTGACCCTGAGTTGTCCAAATAATTTGTTAACGAAAGATACCAAGTAGTACTTCTAGGAGGACTGTAAAAAATGGATTCGCGCTCCCTTAGATCAATAGTAGGTTGATCTTGAGGGATAGGGACGCCTATTTCTTCTTCTGGAGCAAGTTCTTCAATAGCTATCAAACCAGAAGGAAGATTTTCGGTGATGACTCTTTCTACCCTAGGTGAATCAGGAGCACTAGAAGTTAGAGTAACAGGTTCAGATATCTCAGGTTCTTCGCCTATATCACTAGTAGATGAAAAACTACCAGCAAGCTCAAAAACTGCAATAGCTTCAGGATTATAACCTGTTTCTAGACTTTGGTAATCAGGATGAACTACCAACGAAGACTCTCCTTCTTCAGGTGAACCTACTTTACTGCCACTAGGAGTTACAAGGACTTTCAAACCTTCGTAATGACCCGGGACGTCTTCAGGAGGTTGGCCCCGAAGTCTACGGGACTTCTTCAACAAATCAGCCACGGTTACAATCTCAGGTGACTGGCCCCGAAGTCTACGGGACTGTCTCGGTAATTCAGCCACAGCTAAAAACTTCTAACTACTACACACGCAAACAAAGTAAAATCTCAAAGCAAACCGCCTAAAGTCTCTAAAGAACCAAACAAATTCGAATCACACGCTTAAAGAATCTAGGGCGTCAAACCATACACAAACAGTAGCCTTCCAGACCGAAAACACTAGTTGGTGATGAAGGCCAACATCGCCGAATTCAGTACAGAAGTGGTGGGTGGAACAGTTACCTCGGCAACCTGCTTAATGAATAGACCGGCACAAGTTCCTCCACTTTAACCGTCTCGAGTGAAGTGAACCCCCCGGAAAATCCAAGTGAGTCTAGTCGATGTCTGCTCCAGGTACAGTGGGATCTTCCCTCCACCATCACCTTGGGTAGAATCCTAAAGATAATGGTCACTAAGGTCACCAACAACAACAAATATACCTGGGGGAACAGTCTACGACCCGATAGCACACAAGGGCAGAGTAACAAGCTCAATCCCCTTGTCGGCTCCTTGACAATAATCCAAGGTTTACCAACAAGTGACCCCAGGCTCCTCGACAATAATCCGAGGTTTACCATTTGTAGTACGTGCATATCTGGCGTCTTTCCCAATGAAGGAGGATTGATCCCCTCACTGGTTCGGACACGGTCTCGTGCTTCTCCTTTAAGAGGAGCTTTCCCAGAGCATAAATGTAACAGTTGGATTTATCCTACCACAAGATGAGCTACTTGTTTGGTTTTGTTGTCTTGGAGAGTTAATTACTCTCCTACTCCAAGACACTAGCCTGATCTATATTGGTGTTTCAGAGCCCTAGTAAATAAAAAGCTACTAAGTTAATTTTACTTTAAGCGTTAATTTTTATGGATTTTCTTTAGGACAAAAGGTAGTGGAGATGAAACGGATGGTGTGTAGACTCGACTCAAATCCACTAAAAGATGCACCTAGGATGATTTAAACTATTTTTCTTTTTTCAATGAATTCCCTAGCTAAGTGAGTTGGAGAATGCAAAATTGATATAAAGACAACTTTCTTGGCAATGAAAATCAAAGAAACAATCACTTTATCTTTTCCAAAGCACACAACACATGACCACTAATTATTTCACAAAAATTCCTTTCTCTTTTCAAAGACTTCAAATGCTACTAAAACAAACTTTTCTTCAAAAGAGATTTTTGTGTTTTTTCTATATTAACAAAGCATATAAAACTACTTAACAAAAATCAAATTTAAAAAATCTATGACAATCAAAGCAATTTCACCTAAAAGCAAATCTAATGAGAAATTTACCTAAAAGCAAACCTAACAAGGCAAAAACCTACAAAGTATAATTCCAAGATGTTTTACTCAGTTACAATTCAACCAAGGACTAGTTCATGCAGAATCATAAACCAGTCAAAAACAAAAATCAAAATCTTTTGTTCTTTTTCTTAAGAATGAAATTCATAGCTTTAACAAACAAGCTTTGTCGAAATTCCGCAAAGAGACAACACAAAGGTAGGTTTCTCACACAGGTGGATTTTATAAAAGGTCTGACTCCTAAGAAGACTGAAAAGACCAGGGATATCCAAGGTTTCACAACTTCTAAAGCCAAAGTCACTACAGGACCAATGTAAAAATCAAACCCTAAGGCTAGAACTTCTATGAATTTCACTAAAACCCTTGATACTGATGAAACAAGCTTAGATGAAGACTTCTGACAGGTAACCAATGGATCTGGGCAGGAAAAACAAATTATAAACAAAATCTAAGAGGCAAAAAGGAAAAAATTGAAAATTTTCTCAACTTTTGACAGGGTACGCAGGCAACCTGTTTGCACAGGTGCGTGTACGCTCTGTTCACAAAGCTGTAGTGTGTACAGGTACGCACTGTGCTTAACTCAGAGGGTGCGTATTGCTAGCAAAACCAAGAAAAATAAAAAACTAACTTAACCCTAAGCTATTCCACCCAAATTCACAGTCAATCAGCCAAAAACCAGAAAGAAATCGACTTTTCTCAAATCAAAGTATCAATCAAAAGAGAAATCAATCAAATCCATGGAGTCCCCAGTATGGTCGCCATTTTGTCATGTGGAAAGAGTCAATTTTGCGGAAAAAACCGACCTCCCTAGAAGCTAAGGTTTTCTAGTGACAAACAAGACAATTAAACACTATCTTTCTCTAAATATGCATTTAGAATACAAGCAATCAGGTGTTTATAACATACCTTTAGTCCCACGCTATTTGTAGCAGTCCAGCCTCTCCGATCTGGATGAGCTCCTCCTTCTCTTCGAAACCTGCATTCACTAACAATCAAACGATTACATAGCACCTGAATAACCCATAAAATAAAACATATTCATCATAAATACCAAGGAGTATATGAAACAAATTATGTATAACAACTTGTTGAGAAAAATGAGCTTAATTGTATTAAGTGGAAACAAAAGAAACCATTACAACCAGTGCCTTGGTGTTGTGCAAGTCCCTCCCAGGGTCCAGCAAGAGTTCTCCTTTACTTTGATCAGCTCACCCACTTCCAAATGAAGCTAAGAAAGGATGGGAATCTCTCCTCTCAAGCTCTATAAGGGAGTCCTAATTTCAGCAGCATCTACCCTTAGGAATGTTCAGCTTTCAACCTCCTCTCCCTCTGGCCCAATGCCTGTATTTATAGTGCTTTGGAGGAAGTTAATCAGGTTCACCATGAATGGGATAAGCCCCTCTTTCAATGGGATAGCTCCCCTCTTCATGGGATAAGTTCCTCTTTCTTTGGGATACATGAACCATCTGGAGGCGCTCAATACACGTCAAACAAACTTCTAGAATGCTCTAGAATTGACCACAAGTAACTTTTTTGGAGTAAAACTTGCACCTTTTGACCTTTACAGGAGTACGCACCCTCCTCTTTACAGACAGAGCGTACAGGTACGCAAGTAATGTGAACTTGGGGTGCGTACACGCAGGTAAGGTTAAGAGAAACTGCGTAACTAGAGTTATATAGATTTTTAAAGACTTTCTCTCTTTCTTGGAGTTTGACATGAGGAGCAGAGGTATGAGACTTGCCAAGGAGGATATCATGACAGTTGATGGAGCCATACTAACTGTAGATAGTCATGGTGACAAATTTTAGTGTAACAGTTGGGTAGAATGGTTGGTATCTCCCCCACTCAAGTTCAATTCCCTGCGACTAAGATGATGATGAGAAATATTGTTGTAATGGTTACATGCCTATGAATATTGTTATATTGATCCTCACTCTTTCCCTTGGGCTGAGAGAGAGGATAATTTCACTTGAAAAAAAATTGTCCCTGTCATCAATTTCCACAGGTTTTTATAGAAAGTGCCACCTGGATGGGGAAGTCTAAACATTGAAATCTTTTTCCAGTGACCGTTTTATTTAGGGCACACTGATTTATTCATTTGTTAATTTTGTGGCATATACCTATATTAACCAAAATTCACTTTCCCTATTCATGCCAATGCTTAATTCTTGCATGGATGGAATGGAGTTACCTTTTGTGTCAGCCACTGTCTACAAATCTTCTTGTATTTCCTATTTCCTTACTCCCCATTCCTTAGCTAGCTCTAGCCCTCTTATGAGGTCCCATAACTCTACTTCTTTATTTGAACCCTGCACTATACCTTAGCTATAGTATGTTACTATTGATTTATAATCATCCACTGGGAATCCCTCTTGTCCCATCTATCCAGTTTTTTGTTGAATTTATGTGTAAGTGCATCACGTAAAATCCTAGGTTAATTTTTGCTATAGGATTGCAGGTCTGGGTTGCATCCAAAAACAAAATTCTCAGGATTGTGATTGAACTTCTTCAATTCCAACATTTCGATTCATAGACTCCCTTCTAAATGGACATAAGATAAAATTTAGCAGGCAACTCATTGTCCTCCCTCCTTTTCTATCTATTCTAGGCTCTTCTCCTTCAAAAAATTGTTTTTTTCCTAGTAATCCACAGTAGTCTGAGGAGGACTTTTGAGAACCTTTACATCATTCTATATATAAATTTATCGCGAAGGAAAAAATTCTAAACATCATACCATCCCTTATTAAGGTGATTTGACGCATTCTGATTTAGACTATAGGGGAAATGTGATAGTTTTGGGATTTTAATGCACACACTAGGAGCACTAGATCCATGTTCATGAGGTTACTGATCATGAGCTTTCTCTTCATGAACATGAGTTGGAGAATGTTGGGATGAACAGAGGTTCAACAGATGATTCTGGTCGAATTACTACATATAGTAGAGAAAATCCAAAAACTTCAAGATCTCTTAAAATCTCATCTAAAATAAAACGATTCATCTAGTAGCATAACAAATAATGCTAAAAATGGGTACTGGGAAATACCTTATTCAAGTTCGGTGGTTCACAAAGTTCATCCACCCTTTTCATAGCATTTATGGACCCAAGAGCAAGAGATCTACATTCCCACTGTTTACGTCTTCATTTGAAACACCAACATGGTCTATTGGTTCTCCTTAATCTATAGCTTATTTGTATCAATCTTTGAGGTATGGTAGGTATGTTGATAAAAGTACGTCATAAGAAGCCTAGTTGAAGGCATTTCCTAATTCCTTACTCCCCATTCCTTAGCCAGCTCTAGCCCTCTTATGAGGTCCCACAACTTTGCTTCTTTATTTAAACCCTACACTATACCTTAGCTATAGTACATTATTTTTGCTTTCTAATCATCCATTGGGAATCCCTCCTGTCCCAGCTATGCAATTTTCTGTTGAATCTATGTGTAAGTGCATCACATAAAATCCTAGGTTAATGTTTGCTGACAGGACTGTAGGTCTAGGTTGCATCCAAAAACAAAAGTCTCAGGATTGTAATTGAACTTCTTCAATTCAAAAGTTTCGATTCTTAGACTCCCTTCTAAATGGACATACGATACAGTGTAGTAGCCAATTCATTTTCCTCCCTCCTTTTCAGTCTATTCTAGGCTCTTCTCCTTCAAAAAAATATTTTTTCCTAGTAATCCATAGTAGTCTGGGGAGGAATTTTGAGAACATTTACATCATTCTATATATAATTTTATCTTGAAGGAAAAAATTCTAAACATCATACCATCCCTTATTAAGGCGATTTGACGTATTCTGATTTAGACTACAGGGGAGATGTGATGTTTTTGGGATTATAATGCACACACTAGGAGCACCAGATCCATGTTCATGAGGTTACTAATCATGAGCTTTCTCTTCATGAACATGAGTTGGAGAATGTTGGGTTGAACAGAGGTTCAACAGATGATTCTGGTCGAATTACTACATATAGTAGAGAAAATTTAGAAACTCCAAGATCTCTTAAAAGCTCATCTAGAATAAAACGATTCCTCCAGTAGCATAATAGATAATGCTAAAAATGGGTGTTGGGAAATACCTTATTCGAGTTCAGTGGTTCACCAAGTTCATCCACCCTATCCCATAGCATTTATGGACCCAAGAGCAAGAGATCCACATTCCCACTGTCTACGTCTTCATTCAAAACACCAACATGGTCTATTGGTTCTCCTTAATCTATAGCCTATTTGTATCGATCTCTGAGGGATGGTAGGTCTGTTGATAAAAGTACACCGTAAGAAGCCTAGTTGAAGTGAAGTCGAAGGTCAAGATATCGCATAGGTAGAATGAAAGGATTCAAATTTCAACCTTCAACGAACAATAAGTGTTTTTTTCTCACACTTTTGTAATGTGTTCCTACGAACCCATCCACGACAATCGCTTCATTATCAAACTGTTTCACGTTTGGCTTGGATCCAGAACCACCCAACCTGCTACCTAAATATGGGAATTTTATTGTTGCATGCAACATGCCCATGTGTTGTGATCAAGGCATCAGGGTTTTTCTCCACCTGTGAAGCCTCTAGTCATGTTAGAAACCCTTCAATAAAATATCCAATCCGAATATAGACGCTTGGAAAAATCTTGAAGAAAAAAAATGAAATTAATAATTAATTACCCGTGAAGAGCATAGTAAACGAGGATAAAAAATGGAGCATGTTCAAAGATAGAAATATTTAATAAAACTATTAGGGTTGGGAGGTATTTGTATATTGGTGGGTTTAAATTTTATTGGTGATTAATTTTTAATTTCTTCCCCATTATATCTAAAATGTAAATTTCTTAAAAAGAACACTAGATATCATTAGAGATTGACATTTTTATGACTGTGCATACTAACTCTAAATGAGATGAGATTATGATCTTATATGGATTGAGAATATTACATTCTACAAGCAAAATGTCTTTAAATATATAATTTGATAGCATAACATTAATTTCTTGAAAAATTATTCCATTTAAAAAAATGGCATCCACATTGGTGCTCAAATGCAATAGTTATGTCTCTTGAAAATTTATGATACAAAGGTTAAAGACGAATTTCCATAAATTCTATAAGAAATCAAGTTGAATATAGTGAAATATGCTTAAATCAACCATTAAAAAAAAAATTAGAGGAAAAAAATCAATAAGAAAGGACTTTAAATGAAAAAGTTATGCTCATTTCAAATTACCAGCCCTAAGCGGTGGGGTTGGGGAAGGTGGGTTGAGGAGCAGGTGGGTGGAGAGTGAGGGTGGGGGTTGGTGGAAGGCGTCACAAGAATGGGGTGAGTGGGAGTGTTCATAACATTAGTTTTTCAATGAACTTTGATTCCATCTTGCTTCACATGGGTTCATATGACAAAGCTACAACTACACCCTTGGGCCCCCTTGGCTAAGGGATTAAACACATTAGGGGTTATGGGATGTGATAAGGGAGCCCCTAATCCCCTTATCACAACTAGAAATAGGTTCATGAACACCATCAATATCTATTGGAGGTGTTGCGATGAAAGCAATAATGAATACAAAAGTTGTGGTCAATAAGGCAGGGATCATCAAGATGTTAAACCATCCAATGTAAAGATGGTTTTCAATGCTAGTGATCTAGTCACATAAAATACCCCATAAAGTTTTTCTTTGGGACACCCCTAGGATTCAATAATTAATCCAAAGTGAGAGGATTCATTGCTAAGGTGACAATGGCAACAACCTTGAGTTGATGCAAAGTGACACTTTGTGAGCCTTGCACAACTAGGGTGTCAGTTTCATCATCAACAAGAGGCACAATTGACAAGTGGAAACATCTCACATTTAGGGCACTTGGTCACAAATCTTTATGCATGTTTTTCCACCGAGGGTACCTTTCACATTTCCCAAGGCACAAATTACATATTTGGATGAATTTTGGATAACTTGTCACATTCCACTAGCTTCATGCATGAAGAGGAGCTCCCATCCTTTAAGAAGATTTTGGAGGATTTCATGGCATAGTCAAGGGCCACATGTATAAAAGAATAACACCATAGCCAGGAATAATAAAATTGTCATTTGTATCACATGGTGTAAAGGAGAAGGACATAGGTGAAGAGTACTCCATTTAGAAACATAAAAAAGCTTGTTTATGCCCTCTTTCTAGAGAAGAGGAGATATCTTGTGACAAAAAGCCAAAATTGCCAAAAAAGGAAGGCTCAGGTAAGGGTTTACTTCTTTCACATGTTGAGAGACACTCATGTATTTTAAGGTGTGTTTTATTGTTGAGTTCACATATTTGGAAACACAATTGCCCAAGTGAAAATAGGATGTTATTAAGAAGAGGAAGGTCATTATGATTAGTTTCAACTTGACATGAATGTAAAATCACTTTGAACACACCAAGGGGGATCTGAAGGGAAACCTCCGGCACTCTAGTTGTGTGTATGTGGTTAAAAAAAGAGGCCCCCTTTCATTTGCATGAAGTGTTCTTGGTACAAATCCATGTTAGAGTCGAGACCCTGAAAAGATGAAATCTAAGTACATTGAATTTATTGTCTATAAATAACCTCTCTAACCTGACACAAACATTAAATGATGTCATTTACATTGGAGTTGGTGTAAATCACTTGAATTGTGTTACAAATTTAATCATTCCACAACAAAAATGTGTCATGCTTCCTTGTGATGATGCTTCAACCCTATTGGAGAACAACCTCACAATGTAAAAGGAATTTAAACATGATATAACTTTAATAATGCCCCACATTCACCCCCTGGCTCACCACTCATGGCTAATTTAAGGCTATTTAAAGCATTGACGTGGATAATATCATTTTATTTTCTCTTATGTATATTATTCTACATTGACACAATTGAGTTTAGCGGTTAAGGACTTAAGATTTAGGGGATTTAGGTGTTAATGGTTAAGGGGTTAGCAGTTAAGGTGTTTAGGTGGTGAAGGGTTAGGGGTTAAGGGTCACAGGTTAAGAGGATAAGGAGTTATGGCTTAGGAGTTGGTTCATGGATTATAGGTTAGGGGTTAGTGTCTTAAGATTTAATGAGTCAAGGGAGTTATGGTTTATGAGTTGTGAGTGTAGGGGTTAAGGGATTATGGATTGGGGTTTAAGGGGATATGAAATTTAGTGGTTATGGGTTAAGGGCTTATGGTTTGTGATAATTGGACTCCTAATCCCCTTATCACCACTTTTGGGGGTTCCCCTATCAATTTCTCTTGCTACCTTCCCTCTAGGTCCCCTAGACCCTATGAAATTAAGTCCTAATCCCCCTTCTCATTCTCTAATGTTAGGATTATAGATCTTAGTAAACCATGATTTTAAATTCGACTTCTACCATCCATGCTATCCTTGTGTCACCTTGCCCTATTCAATACACCATAACATACCCCCCCAAAACCTTTTTGGTCATGCCATTCCACTTTTCCTAATGTTATGAACCCCCAAATTTGGTCCCAATGGCCCTACAACTACACCCTTGGGCCCCCTTGGCTAAGGGATTAAACACATTAGGGGTTATGGGATGTGATAAGGGAGAGGAGAGGAAATGAAAAGAGGTAAATTTATATTTTATAATCATGAATTATTTGAAGTTTTTTTTTTGTGATTTTAGATAGATTTTAACATTAAGTTTATTAAAAAAATAAATCTATATTTTATAACAGTGAATTGTTTGTAGTTAATTTATATGATTTTAAATAGATCTCAACTTTATGCTATTAAATTGGTCAAAATTTTCATATTTAATTAATTTGGAGAAAAACTGGATTTAAAAAATTCAGAAATTGAAGAGCTCGGTCTTTAGCAATGTGAGTTCATTTCATATATCTGCTCTGAAACATGTGTCTTTAGCAATGCAAGTTCATTTAT
The DNA here is from genome assembly GCA_031772625.1 of Pinus tabuliformis. NCBI lineage: Eukaryota > Viridiplantae > Streptophyta > Pinopsida > Pinales > Pinaceae > Pinus > Pinus tabuliformis. The sequence continues at coordinate 1,308,689,103 of CM062819.1, read as the reverse complement.
CTTCTCTGAAACAGGTGTTCATTTATCTTTTATGAATTAACAGGAAACAGGTGGTTTAATTTCCCAATATGAAATATAATATGCCAAATCAAGTATTCAATTGTTCATATGATTTTTTTGTCCATAGGATATGTCCACAAGAACTCAAGTTTTTCAACAGAGAAGAGTTACTGGATTTGGATGAGTTACTAGATTTGGACGTCTTTAGTAATGTCATCATAGATGCTTTGAATTTTAGAAGTATGTTGTCATAGAAAATCTATATATTATAGGGAGATGTAACCTTTGGATGCCTTAGATAAAATGATCGAATTGATATTTGCATCAAAGATACAGGGATCAGAGATCACCGGTTTGGATGTCTTCCACAACATGTTTAGGTTTGTTATTAGTTCGTATATGTCATATACATTGTTCTAACATGTAGATTGGTCAAGGGATATGAAATTAATTGGTTGTTATATATCTTCATGGAGTTAATGGTCCTCCAAAGTTGATTCAAAGTTGAGTCAATTTGAAGAAATGAACCTTACAAACCCCTTAACATCATAAAATATTGTTGAAGCCAGAACAACCTTCACTGGAATAAGCAACTTTCTCTAATGCCAAGGACCTATTTTGAATATGAAAAGTGCCTTTATATTTTCCTTTACATCCAGAGGTTGCTAATGATGTTCAAGATAATTACATGCTTTGTGTTTCCTATAATGTGGAAAAACATGCTCTATGTTTCCTAGCTCTAATTAGTAATACCACTGCTACAACTTTTCTCTACAATCCTGAAACACAAGCATCAAGAAGAGAAAGTGATGGTTATAGGATTATTGTGCATGCATTCTTTCTCAAGCAACAATGGGTGTGAGATGCCAAATTCTAGAATTGTTTGGATGATTGCCAATTGGAAGTTCTCATGCCCAAAGGGAAAGTTTTATGGCTAGTCACTCCTCCCATGGAATCCTTTCTCCAATGGTTCATGCCACATGGGCCATTCTTCTCCAAATTGTACGATGGAAATAACTTGCATTGAGTTAAACTCTTTGCCAAATAGATACGGGTACAAGATGTCTAACCACAATTCCTTGGAGCTCCTTACCCTAAATGGTAAGAAAATTTACAAATATTCCAATAGGAATGGCTCCTCCCTCACCCTACTTGGAAGTTCCATCCTCAAAATGTGGACAAGAAGAAAACTGAAATCATATCTTAGAATTGTAAAACCCCTAGCCGAGTGCCAAGTTGAACACAATTAAAAAATTATATATAGAAGCATGTAGTTGTATCCTGTCATTTCAACCGACTAGGTGTCTATGTTGCCAACATGGACCTCACTATGATCATCATGTTCACAATGTTTTCTAAATCACTACATCACCCCAAGGCATAATATCACCATCGCTAATGATAATGGAAATATGCATGCAATAATCAAGGTTTATTAATGCCTAGACTAGGTTGTGGCTCCATAAGTTCGGGCCCCTACAAATATTAACCAGCAAGTTGTATTCCTTTATGCTTTTTGATCAGTTCAGACCACCATCTTATTTGCCAATCCGTCATCTTCAGAAAATTTGGCTGCCTTGGATGCCTTGGATTCCTTGAATCTGTCAGGATGTCATGTTTATGTAGATATCCTTGGAAGCATTTGTAATTATAAAAAATACATATGGCAGAGAGTTTTCATTCCACAGTGATATAATACTTCAGATGTGTTATGAACCATAGAGAAGCGTCATAGAGCGACATAGATTTCGGACTTGTTTGTCATAGTGTCATAAAATTTTCCTATATGATAGTACCATAAAAGAATCGAATGCTACAATATCATATGTTTCTCTTAATCATGGGTTCTTCTCCTCTTCTCCTTATGATATACTTATGGTTCATGCTGATTTAGGGTTTTTTGATGGTTCCATTCAATCCTTCTCAACTCTCTTGTGATCTGAACAGGATGGCGGTTGGTGACAAGAACACACCCCCTAGTGGCGATATGACAATCAAAATAAACCTAATTGTAGTGCTAGCTGGTGGTACTCCACAAATAAGCTTTTGGATTGATTGCTAGCTTAAATTAATTTCTTGAATGTTTTGTATCCCGCATCTTACAACATCATATAAAGTTGATACTTTGTCTGAGCATAGGAACCCTGTGCATTTGTTGGCATTCCACCTATAGCTATAGGTCTTAGTATATGCTCGATGTCATATATTATAGCAACCACATTAGCAAATTCAGATACTCAACTACATAGGTAAATGAGTAGATTCATAAATGGCTGCAACGCTGGGCTTGAATCCTTAACAAATTTCTTGGGATATATTTGCATCTATTTTAATTGTTAGTTTTGTGATTGGGCATAGTTATAACTATTTGTGTGCAAAAAATAGAGTTTGGTGTCGTTGGGATTATTAGTGTTGTGCAGTAAATAAAGTTTTGTTTGGTTGGAAGTATTAGAGTGTTGGGTTGAACCTTTATCATAAACACAGTTTGGTAATTTAGTTGGCAGCGATGTGGCCACCACATGCAAAGTAAACCAAGAAGTGAGAAATTCTGAAGACAAAGAATATTACATTGTTTATTTCCACAGAGGATTTGTGTTGGTAAAATGGGTGGTGGCTAGACTGCAATGTTTATTTCCAATGAGGATTATATAGTATAATTCCCTTGTTTATAGATTAGTGTTTGTATATCTGACCAATTGATTTGAATTTTTGTTGAATACTTAATGGAAACTTGATATGTAGCTTTGATATATTGATACTCCCTCTTTGCAATCTTCATATGGCTTTCCATCAAATCCTACATGAACCTAGAGACTCGACTAATGGTGAAGGAAATATAAAGTTGACTATGATTCAAATAAATGAGACTACCAACCAATTGACTTTCAAAGAATCACAATCCTTAGTCATCTTAGCTTCTGATTGAAATGGAGTAGAATGAGGCTTACAGATAATCCATTTTAAATATCTTCAGGATATCCAAAGCATACTTTGGCTCAGAAATGAAGATACTATCACCCAATTGCATAAATTTGATGCCAAGAAATAAATTCTATAGATCTAAGTTAGTCATTTCAAATGTATCTTTCAATTGTGACTTTAGACTTAAATTGAATAACCATTATTTCTAGTGATAATCAAATCATCCACATGAATCACAATTAAGATAACTACATCATTCAGATGTAACCATAAATATTGTGGTCTATGTTAGGATGCCTCAAACCAAGTTGTAGAAAAAAATTAGTAATCTTATGATTTCATATCCTAAGTGGTTGTAATCATTGAGAGGATGCATGTCATGGGGAAACTATGCATTATAATTCTTGAGATAGTTCACTATTTGCTTGAAATATTGTAGGTCAAGGTTGATATTTCGTGGTGGCCAAATAAAAATGGTTGAAAAAATTCATTTGATCAATGCTTAGTCCATCGTGGTTCACACAGAAATCCAAGATAATCAAGTTTCTTCTATCCAAATGCACACTTCTTCATGTTCATAAATAACTTGTCACGTGCTACAAACAATTGGTTTATTCATCCTAGGTCTGACTGAAAAGTAATATGTCTAAGTACACAATTAGAGTTGATTAAATATGGTGTTGTAGAATTTTGTTCATCATCTCATGAATGTTGTGGGGCCATAATTGGTAACAGTTAATGACATAAGTGGCCATGCAAGCAGTCCTTGTCACATATTGAAGGATGTCTTCCACATATCCTTAGGTAAAATTACTAGTTAATTACAGATCTTAAGTTGTATTTCACACTTTTTGTGCCTCTTTAGACAACGTGTGTGTGATATGGAGTCGGTGATTAAGAACGCACAAAAAACTTTGATTAGATTTCATATCTCAACCTTTCTAGTCTGCATTTCACACTTTTTGTGCCTCGTTAACATGTGTGTGATAGGGAGTAAATGAGTAAGAATGCACCAAAAACTTTGATTAGATTGCATATCTCAGCCTTTCTAGAAATTTCTTGAGCATAATAAAATTCCCATCAAATGACGGTTTTCCCATTTGGAATTTCACAGTACTAACATCCTTATGTCTATTACGTGGCCATCTAAACATTGTGTGCTGGGACATGTTAGGGAGTGCCACGGAAAAAAAAGGGAGCACTAGGTAAAATTAGTGCATGCAAATAAACAAATAAGAGTTTGTGACAAGAAGTGTCAGTGAGATACAGGTGTGCTGAGGGAGTTGTTGAGTCCCAAACCTTCACTTCCCTATATACCCTTTTAACCTTCTTTTTCCATTTACTTCATCCACCAAGCTGTCAAATCATTGCATATTAGTCTAAAAAGAGCTTATGAAATGGTTTCCTAACTATGTTTATGACTATTGTTTGATTTAGATTTTTGTTCAAACAGCTGCGGAAACTTGTCACTTTCTGTAGCCAGCTCAAGTTTCCACAGCCATTTTGTTAAAGGCTATGTTACAGGTGTCCAATGCAGAAACCAGCCACATGGGCAAGCTGCAAGTGACATGTACATGGAGCGTGTCCCCTTAGATCGGCCAAATCACTCATAAACGGTCATGGTCAATGACGGTCAAAGGAAGGACCAAACAAGGAGGTTTGGGGTGGCACGGCTCTGTTCTGCCCACATGAAGGTTTGCGTGGCACGATCCTCAATTTCCGGAGGTATTGGCACACCTAGAGATCAACCCGTGAACTGAATCGAGTAGCCACCACTCCATGGATTTAACTGTCATGGTGACCATAACGCTAGATCTCAGGCCATGAAGATGTACGTGTCTCTTTGGCAGCATAGAATCTAGGAATTAGTTGCAGCATTTTCACTTATAAATAACGCGTTGGTATACGCTGGATAGCTAGCTTTTGAGATGTAATTTTGACTGTTGTTATCATCCCACTGTACTATGCTTTACTTTGTCTTATTACTGTACTTCAATATATGAGAAGACAGCATTCCTGAATTCGATTTGTGACTAAGTATTGACTGGCTGAGGTTGCAGAGGGCCCCTGTACACCAAAGCTCTGTATAGTTTCTTACTTGCTTTCATTTACTGTTTTTATAATCATTGCTTGTATATATATTGTGTTGTTTTGATGTTCATTGCTGTCCATATTTCCTTTATGTTTTTCTTCATAACTGTTAGCTGATCAGTGCTTCTCTTACAGGTTTTTGTAGGCAGCCCGGGCAAATTTACATATTTTTGATAACTACTGACATGAGATCATCTTGTCCTTTCTGCTGATTTTCATTTACTGAGTTTAATTCCAGCATTGTCATTTCTTTCAGTTTTTGTTTTGCTTATTTACTTTTCTGCCACTTAGACATCATATTACTCATCTGTTTATGATTTCCTTTCTATAGCCAAGCAACTCAATTAGTGAGGAATCAGAATATTACTTGTTGTAGTATGATTTAGTTTTCTTTCCTGCAAGTTAGAGATTGAATTACTTATGTCATTTTCAAGAGTTGAAATATGAATGAGTAATTAAATCTTAGTTTCCTTTTATGCAATTTAATTTCCTACAATTTAAATATCATATTACTCAACTTGTTTATGATTACTTCCTATAGCCGGAGTGAGTCGAAAGGTGAAGGGTCAGAATGTGGGTTGAAGTAGTGTGATTTAGTTTGCTTTGCTTTCAGTCTTTGAGTTGCTTTAAGTTCAGTTTTTATTTTCTTTTTCATACAGTAGTAAGGATACTGGACCATTGTCACTAGTTCACTGTTTTGGTACATTTATTTCCTTTTGAGAATTGATTTCATTACAGTCAGTTTGAAACCCTCTTTTTGAGAACTTTTAAGTTTGGAAAATCATTATAGAAATCACCATTACCATCCATACTTAACTTTCAATTTCGCCATCTCACACTAGGGAATCCACAGAAGATAAACCCAAAAACAAACTAAAAAACTCAAAAACAACAAAAGACTAAGAAAACAGTTATCTTGCACATACAATGCACTTCACTTCATCAGTTTACGACTCCCGGATTGACATTTTAAATAGTAATTTAGGACACACTAAATTGACCAAACAGGAGTAACAAGGTATGGTAGGCAGTGCTAAGGCATGCTAGAGGCCAGGGAAACATGCCAACATGTGCCAGGTGCTAGGGTGTGCCAATGCATGCCATGGAGTATTATGGAGTGCCAAGGAAATAAAAGGGATCACTAGTTTCAAATACATGGAAATGAATGAATAAGAGTGTGTGACAGGGAGTGTTATTGAGTTCTAGGTGTGGTAAGGAGGGAGTGACAAGATATGTTAGGTAGTGATAAGGAATGCTAGAGTGCCAAGGAAACATACCAAGATGTGCCATGTGCCAGGGTGTGTCAATGCGTGCCAGCGAATGTTAGGGAGTGCCACAAAAACACAAGGGAGAACTAGTTCAAAATGCATGGAAATGAAGAGATAAGAGTGTGTGATAGGGAGTGTCAATGAGTTCCAAGTGTTTTAAGGAGGGAGTGACAAGGTTATATGCTAGGTAGTTCCAAGGCATGCTAGAGTTCCAGGGCATGTCAGAGAGTGTTAGGGTGTGCTAGGGAGTGCAAAGCATGCCATGAAATGTAGGGGATGCTAACACATGCCACATAGAGCTAAGGGATTGTTAGACGTGCCATGTGCTATGGCATGTCAAGATGTAAACTGTGTTTCTTAGTTGTTTTATGGCCATGGTTGGATGTGAGCCTTGAATTGGTAACTTGTTAAGTGGGATGAGTTGAGATTGGACATGAGTAGCCTAAGATGTGTTATAGGCAATTCTTAGGTGAACAAGGCATAGTCTAGTTGTAGTAAATATAACTTGGTTAAGTTGTTGTAGTTGTAGTTGTAGTCACTGTTTTTGCTTGCCTTTCACCTAAGGTTTGAAGTATGGAGCCTGACTCATCACCATCAGAGAAGAGGAAGTACAACAAGGGGGGAAAGATACTAAGTTTTGAGCCCTCTAATTGCAATGAAATCACCTCCTCCTCATTTGTCATGAAATGCTTTGAAGATGTCAATTGTTTAGGGTTTTATCAAAGAGTGCAGGAAGTAGGTTACCATGAGCATATCATAAGTATATTTTCCCTCACCTTGAAGGAAGACAAGATCACCATTACAGGGACTGATTTCATGTTTTCAGTGGATTCCATCTCTAAAGCTATAGGCATACTAAACCATGGTGAAAACTAGTTAAAAGGCATGAACCTAGACCGAGAAGAGTACAAACCCTACTTGAAATCACAATACAAATGAGCTCACTCACATGTTTTCCCATTTAGATACTTGTTGGAGATATATTCACCATTGATGAAGGCTTTCATGAAGTTCTTCACATGTGAGGGCATATTTTCTAGGCTATATCAATACCACATAAGACTGCTCATGCACTTTACAGCTGCCAAGTCTCTAAATTTGTCCAGCTACTTGTATAGGAGCCTAACCAAAATGTCTGAAAGGGTGAAATTGAAAGGAAAAGTGCATTATCCCAACCTCTTTCACCATAGCCTGATAAAGGTTATATTACTCCATCAGTTGAAAGAGAAGAACATGACATGGGACACCTTCATTGAGGCAGCCTTGAAAATGCATATAACCACTTCACCAAGCCAACACCAAACCATGTCAGTACAACCCATGGAGGTGGGGTCATCAAGAAAACATGATGAGGTTTCCAAGGCACCTAGGCCTGAGGTGACCAAGACATATCAGAGAGGCAGAAGCCTTGTGTTTTCTCCTCAAATTGAGGAAGGGGCCAATCCTACTACATCAGCAGAACAAGGATCACCATCACATCATGAGGCTTCTTTGCATGATGAGGAGCCCATTGAGCATGACTTTGACCTAGCTTAATTGGAGGCACATGATGAGAATTAAACCCTACACCAAGTCATCAAGAGAAGGATTCTCAGATCATGGAGCTTAAGGACAATTTGGAAAGGGCCAAATTCATTATTTCATTCCTTGAGCAAGAAAATAGTCAACTTAAGGCAAAACAACTAGTCATGGAGAAAGAGCAATTCAAAGCCAAGAAAAAAGAGATGAAAGGTAGTGGTGGAACATGAGGACACTAAGCAACATGAAGGACATGTGGCAAGGAAGAAACTAAGGACAATGGGTCTTAGGAATGCACTTCAGAGGGAAAGAGAACAAAAGACACCAATGGAAGAATTGACCTTTGAAGAGAGGATTTCCATGGGAATAAATGAGGATAGGGATTTTTGGCTTGAAAAAGCGAGTTTCCACCTTGAGAAGCTCCTTGACAAGGCCAAAAGGGATAAAAATTTTCAGAAGAAAATGGCCATCCATTATTACACAAGGAATCAAGTTGCCAAGGTCAAAATCAAGCAGTTGAAGGAAAAACTCAAGGAAAACCTAATCAGCCAAGAGGAGAAGCGTAAGTTAGATTTTATTGTTGATACATCCATGATTTCATAACATACCTCGTCAAGCATCTCTAGACAAATTTTGGGAGTATTTGGAGAATTTTTTTTGTTTTGTAGCAGATTGGTGCAAAGTTGCAATTTTTTGGCAATTTTTTTTCTAGGAGCGCAGCGAGCTCACACTGCGCTTCTTCCTCAGGGATAAAAATGATGGAAAATAAACATTTTTGGGAAGCTTATGACCCCCTCTAAAAACACATTTTCTAACTTTCATGGTTTGGGGCTTAGTTTTCGAGAAACTTTGCAAAATTGATTCCAAAAATCAACTTTTTGCCCCTATTCTTCCATTTCACTACGCACCTGGAGACACCTTGGGAGAATGGCCATATCTCAGCCTAAAATGGGTCATTGTGAGTGAAAAAACACTCTAAAGACATCTATACTCTCCAAGATTTCCAGAAAAGGATTCATATCTATATTTGGACTTTAGAAAGGCACTCAAAAATGGCCTCCAAAATCTCACTGCATACATAGAAATTTCTTAGATTTCTGTAAAATTTTCATTGTGTAATTTTTTGTAATTCCTAGTTTGACTTTGGTAAAAGTAAAAAGGGTGAAGTAGATGAATGTGAGGGGTAAAAGTAAATGTAAATAATGGGTTGTTAGTCTTTGTAAGATATTTTGATGTAAATTTCACCTCATTTATGAGAGAGGTTGGAGTCAAAGTTAATTGTACAAGTTGTTTTTAACTTCCCTAGACATTAGGGTTTGGTTAGAACACCTCATGGAATAGTTCCTAGAATCATGGTCGATTCGACCCCTGAGAGTGGGGAGATGTTGTTTTGGTATTTATGTATCAGTTTCTCAGTGATAGAACGGGTTGGATTTTAGAGTAGAGAACTAGTATATAGCTTGTACTTGGACATTTTCTAGAAATCAAAGGACACAATTTACAACTATTATCTAGGAATTCATGTGCAATAAGTTTTTGATGTTATTTTTTCTCTGCTATAGATTTATATGAAATATATTCATATTCTATTTCCATTCATCAATTTTTCAATGGTTTTCCTTACAGTTTATAAACAAAATTATTTTCATAAATCTCTATTTTGATGGAAAAATCATTATGTGTTACTTTCTTTCTCTCTTAATGAATTCATGTTCCATGCTCATTAAGACCTTTTTCTTCATCTAAGCACTACACTACACCAGAAAACCCTAAGATCCATCACAAAAGTAATGATACCTTGTTCCTTTATATATTTTTTGTTGTAACCCTTTGATCCTCTGACCTAGCTTACCTGGATTTTCTCCCTTATCCAGTAAGAAAACCCTAAATTTTCCAAAACCCACCTGAGCCTAGTTATCTAGCCTAAAATCCTTTACATTCCAGTCATCTCTTGGTTGTGATTTCATAGAGATATCCCTCTCTAGTTTGGTAGGACTAGCTACCAAACTAAAAGCTTGTTTTGTGGTTACCTGCATTGATCTCCTCATCAGCCTGGGACATTGTGGAGGATAACAAAGGGCATGACAACTAGGGAGTACCAAGGTGTTATAGTGAATGTAAGGTTCCCAAGTCATGGAAAAATGTAATGCTAGTTGTGAGTTAATGACTGCCAAGGTGTGTTAGGGAATTCTAGGGCATGCTAACATGTCCTAGATAGTATGAAGACATGTCAAACAAGCTAACATGTGCCAAGTGCTAAGGTATGCCAAGATATACAAGGGTGTGAAAATGCATGCTAGGGACTGTCAAGGAAACAAAATGGAGGTATAAGTTAAACTACAAGTAAATGAGCACATAATACGGTTAATAAGTCATTAATTTACCTTTCCCATGAGCGGCATGCTAGGCACACCAACACTAGGTGCCAATAGGTGCCAAGTGCCAAGTGTCAATGCCTTCTAAGTGCCAAATCTTCCTCTGTTTCTTCTCATCTTGTTTCCAATAATTGATCTCAAATAACTTTAATATTAAACCATTCCAAAGCATACCAAGTCATCTCAACGCATGCCAAACATGCTAAGACTTGCCAAGTGCCAACACATGCCTAATGCCAATGTACATTAGGGAGTGTGATGAATGATATGAAGTGGCAGAGCATATTGAAGAGTGCTAAGGTGTGCTAGAGAGTGCCAACGCATGTTAAGGAGTTTTAGGGAGTACTACGACAACACAAGGGAGCACTAGGTAAAAATGCATGGAAGTGAATGAATATGAGGGTGTGTCAGGGAGTGTCAATGAGTGCTAGCTATCATGCCAAGGAGGGAGTGAAAAGGTATGCTAAGCATGGGAAAGGCATGCAAGGGAATATCAAAGAATTTCAAGAAGTGCTAGAGTGTGCTAGGTAGTTCCGGGGTGTGCTAACATGTGATAAATAGTGCGAAGGCATGCCAGGTGCTAAGACATGCTAGGATGTGCAGGGTGCTAGAGTATGCCAATATGCATCAAGGAGTTTCAAGGCAACAAAAGGAATAACCAAGCTAAAATGCAAGGAAATGAACACATAAGAGGGTTAATAAGTCGAGACTTTATCTTTTTCAAAAGGGGCATTCTAGGCACACTAATAATATGTTCCAATATATGCCAAGTGCCAATGTGTGCCAAGTGCTAATGTTTGTCAATGAAATAGTATGCCAAGGTGTTCCATGGAATGCTAGGGACTACAGGGCATGCCAACACATGATAGGGGAGTGCTATGCTATGCTAGGGCATTCCAACATGTGCTTGGGCATCCTACTCATGGAAAGATGTTCTAGGTACAAATATGTTCCAGGTACAAAGATGTTCCAAGACATGCGAGGTGCCAAGGAATGTTAGTGTATTGTTCCAAATCATGTTAAGGTGTGCCATGCATGTTAAGGAGTTATAGGTCTCTCTCATTAACAGAATTGACAGAGCTTGATTATATATTAAATAATATAGTTCCTACACACACTAGTGGAACTTTATTTAAAGGAAATTTACTAGATAATAAACCTAATAGAGATGAATCATGTATTGACTCATAGGAAAACTATATTCTTATGACTTGAAGGAAATGATACACACTAATTACTTCTTAACAAATTTACTGTAGACTATTATAACCACTATGACCTTGGACACATAATGAAAAAGACTCCACAGCAATGGTCTTAAAGCATTATCTTTTGACAAAAAATATAGTAACAAGTACATAGCGTCATCGAAAACTCATTGGAATGATTAATGATGCCGAACATTTTTTGACCGTCACCAAAATACCAAAAAGAGCATTGGTGAGGGTCAATCAAATATCATCACTAGAAGTGTCACCAAAGAGAGAATTAGTGATGGGCCTTTAATGACCCTCACCAAACATGTCACCAAAAAGAGAATTAGTGACGGGCCTTTAACGGCCCTCACCAAAAGTGTCATTGAAAATGGCTTTGGTGACAAACCTTAAAGGACCATCACTATATACACTTACAACAACTATTTTTTAAAGACCGTCACCATATGCGACATTGGTGACGGACCTTAAAGGTCCATCACAAGCATGAAGCGTCATTAAAAACTCATTGGAATGATCAATGATGATGAACATTTATTGATCGTCACAAAATATAACCAAAAAGATCATTGGTGGCAGCCAATAAAATATCGTCACTAGAAGTGTCACCAAAGAGAGAACTAATGATGGGCCTTTAATGACCCTCACCAAAAGTGTCACCAAAGGGAGAATTAGTGATGGGCCTTTAACGACCCTCACCAAAAGTGTCATTGAAAATGGCTTTGGTGACAAACCTTAAAGGACCATTATCATATACACTTACACCAATGCTTTTTTAAAGACCGTCACCATATGTGACATTGGTGACAAACCTTAAAGGTCTGTCACAGGCATGACCCTCACCAATGACCTTTTTTATTGTCGTGAATTATTCCCTCATTCCTCGTAATCACGACCCACCCTATGATCCCAACTCGATTGATGTGACACCTCTACATTTCATGAGTGATTACCATCACTTTTAGTTTACTAGCTGAGGGTGGCCAAGTTAACTGACCACCTCTAGCTTATTAAAACACCTCCTTTCGACATTTTCACTTTTTTGTTATTTACGCATAGGGAGGAGAGGAGATTTTTCCATACCGATGCCTACTTCATGATCGAACCGATGCAACGATTTTCATGTTGGAGCTGGACCTCATTATTGTCATTAAGGGAGTTGACTTTTTGTATTTATTTCCTATGTATTTTCCACTACTCCTCATGATATTTGAATGTTGTGGTTGTTGTGTGTGCAGGTACCTTGTTAATGTCCAAGTTGTTAGTGTTGGTGGAGAGTCTTTCTGAGAGTGATATGAATACTGTAGAGTGGCCTCATAATTTTTCATCACCCCCATACTGATGAGAAAAAACAATATTATTGCTTTATGTGATGGGTGCACACGCTGCTACAGGAGGAGGTTCTCTTCCTGTAGCAGACCTTTCCTTTTCCTCTGGGTTCTTCAAGTTGCATGGGGGTGATGAGAGAGGATGTAAAAGGTATTGAGTACAATGATAGAAATTTGATGGAGTGGTGTATATTTGTAGAAATGAAGAGGATGTGCTATGTGTGTTTCTCCAAAAAAAATTAATAGGGGTAAGATAAGGTGGAGGGATTTTAGTGAATTTTTTTTATATTATGAAATGGGATGGATGAGTGATGGATGGATCATGGACCATGGTGGGGGAACCTTATTAATCCTTTTCAAGGTCATGTTGGGCTATCCTTTCCTTCGAATCTCCCTCCTGTAGCTTTTTAGAACCCTCTTGTAGCACTACAAGACCTTCCTATAGAAATTATATGTCCTTTCTGTAGCAATCAAGAGAGGGGGTGAAACTTGAATTTTGGGCTAATGAGATGGTGGAGAGGGATGATCACATGAGTGTGGATGATGGATATGAAGTGGATGGAGGGAGGAGTGAAGAGAATCTTGAGAATGTTGGCCCTGTAGCTATGGAATTTTCCACTATCTTTAATCCTCCAAAATGAAAAAGAAAAAAAAATAGAAGACATGCTATAGATCCATTTCCTATGTTTTTTCTTTTGTTTTTTTTGTTTTTTTCTTCTCTTTTTTTTTTGGAGACACACAAGTTTCCTCAGAGGAGGTTTTCAACTTGTATGCCTGCCCTAACTGCTCCAAATAGGTTTTCACCCAGGGATATTTATTATTTCTCTTCTGGGTTGCCTCAGAGAGGTTTTCAACCCAATAGTTAGCCTCATATGCCTTATAAAGGTTTTCATCCAGGCCTTTTATTTTAATTTTTCCCTTTTTTTCTTTTTCCTTTTTCAAAAAAGAGTATCTAGAAATGTTGTGGACTGGAAGCTATGACACTTCCAATCACATTGACTTCTCTGCTGATTGTGCTAATGAATTCTTCCTTAGACATAGGTTTTTTGTATACCTTCAACCTGTAGCCATTGACAAGCAAGGGAATCCCTTCCTCATCAATGGTCCTAATTTGAACAACTCCATTGTCATGACATTTCTCTATCAGGTATGGGCTTAACCATCTTTTCATAAATTTTCCTTTGAAATCCTTGAACCTAGAATCATATAATAATGCCCAATCCCCTTCTTGAAAAACAATTTCATTGATATGCCTATCATGCCAAACCTTCCTTTGCAATTGTATAACTTCAATGTGTAGGAGGGCCTGCATTCTGAACTCATCCAGGCCATTCAATTGGAGCAACCTCTATTGTTGTGCTTTGGTAACATCTAAGTCTAATTGGGATGCCATTCACAAAGTATTATACTCAAACTCAATAGAAAGCAGAGCTTTCTTTCCATAAACCAAATCATATGGAGTGAAACTGGTAGTTGTCTTCTAGGTGGTGTTATAGGCCCAAGTGGACTCCACTAATCTGTCTTCCCAATCTCTCCTACTTCTTCTCACAACCTTGGTGAGGATGCTCTCTAATGCCCTATTTGTAACCTATACTGATCCAGGTGGATATTGGTGGCCACCTGCCAAGTCCACCTGGACCCCCACCATTGTCTTTCTCAGCATTTTCAATTTCCTTAATTGTAGCACAACTTACTATTTTTAGCAGTTTTTCGGGTCCTGAACTTCCGGAGCCGTTTTGAGGCCCTAAACGACGTTTTTTGGGGAATCCGGGGGCAACATGGGTCCATGGAATGGACCGATGTTGCTCGTTCCAAAAATGATAGTGCTCGGATAGATCTTTCTAATGAGCTATTGTACGCGTCAAATGGAGATCATATGCCAAAGTTACGACCCCGGGAAGTTGATGTACCAATTTACCCCAAATGGGACCCACAGTTTGGCGTTTCATCTCCTAGGGTTAGGTTTTGGAATGTTAAGGGTTTTTCCATTGTTTCTCAACAATAAATAGGCCTTCGAGCCTCATTGTAACACAGTTCAGAGGCATGTAGCCATCACATCTCTTCTCAGAGATAAGCTACCATCGCCCTAGCTGGTTTATTTCCATTTCTGGTTGTAAGCATATTTCAGTATTTTCCATTAATGAAATGAAGTATTATTTCCGCTGCATCTTTGTGTATATGGTTATCTCTGTAATTTGTTGCGTTCCTGTTTAAATCTGGATCAGTGGTATCAGAGCGGTCTGCTTTTTCTCTGTTTTTCTTTGCATGTCCCCAACAAGGTCGGGATATAAGGAGTTAGGGCTTGAACTGGTTGAACCTTTGCAAGACCAGCCTCGCAAATCCCGATGGCCTCCCATGGTGGACGAGAAGAAAGACGAGGGGGCAGGAGATCCCATCAAAATCTTGCTCAAAGAAGCCCTCGAGCGACAACGGAACGCGATGATGGACAGCTTTGCCCAGATCCTTCAGCGGCTACCTCGAAGCGGCGCATCGGCTTCCAGCAGCTCCTCTGGAAACGCCACACCCTTTAAGGTACAAGTTAATTTTGAAATCCCCATATTCGAGGGTCAGATAGACGCCGATGCCGTAGATAAATGGTTAAATCTGCTAGAGGGTTATTTTTCTGTTCATGAATTTTCGAGTCGAGAAAAGATTGTTTTTGCTCTTCTCAAAGCAGCCCCCCACGTCAAGGACTGGTGGGAAACCTACTGCGAGAAGAAGGATGAAAGTACTGGCTCACTATTTTCAGCCGCACCCACCTGGGATTCATTCCGGGATTCCATCAAGGAGCAGTACTACCCTGTCGGAAGCTATGAGCATGAATACATAAAGTGGACCACACTGCGGCAGGGAAGGGACCAAGACGTGCCGGAGTTCACCAATCTTTTCCATACCCTTCGCACAAAGTTGGGTATCAAGGATTCGGAGCAACATTTGATACTCAAATACCGTGGCTGCCTGCACAAGCACATCCAGGAAGAAATACAATTCCTAAACATCCCCTCGCTTGGCGCAGCGTACCGATATGCCGTCAAGGTCGAGCAGAAGTTTAAACAAAAGAAGCGAGACTTTGGATCTGCGAATCCAAAGCAGGGGAAAGGTGCCCCTAAACCACAGAACAAAGGACAAAGCCAAGGCGGGACAACCCAAGACAACCAGCCGAAGCTGCAAGCAAAGAACAACGCCGCGAAGCCAAGAAAGGACACTGGAAAATGGTGCGAGTTCCATAAGAACTCCACTCACAACACAAGTGAGTGTCGGGCCAAGCAGTCACTGGTGGCTGAGCTAAAGGTTTCAGAATCAGATGCATGTTCCGACTCTGAGTCAGAACCCGATAAGGGGTATGAAAAAGGGAAGCAGATCATTGATGCGGATCCCAGCGCCACTGTTGCTACCGCAAAGATCCATAAAAATGAACCCGAAGATCCAGAGGAGGAGGAGCATCTCTTCCACTCCCAGATGTGGGTAAAGGGCTCCCCGATACAGTTCATTATTGATAGCGGGAGTCAAAAGAACCTCATTTCGGCAGAGGTCGTGAAGCGGTTGGGCTTACCGACCACAGCACATCCACAACCATACACCATTGGGTGGCTTCACCAAGGGCGAGATCTTCGCGTGAGTCAGCAGTGTCGCCTTCCATACAACATCAAGCCCTTCACGGATGAGGTATTGTGTGACATTGCTCCCCTTGAAGTTTGTGATGTATTACTAGGACAACCATACTTGTGGAAGCGACATGCTGTGTATGAATCAAGGCCCCGTGCTATTATTATTACATTGGGAAATAAGTTGTTCAGGATACCAGAGGTAGCACCACCTGCCGCCATCTCTTTGATTACTGCAAAACAATGCAGTAAGATCATTTCCAAAACCAGGAAATTTGTTTTCCTAATGATACGCCCTCAAGGGAAGAAGAAGACAGTGGCCACGGCCTCCAAACGGGGTCCCTCTGCACGACAGCTATAGATGGACAAGATTGTGGAGGAGTACGAAGACATCTTCACCTCCCCGGCAGGGGTTCCTCTGCACTGTCAAGTCAAGCACTCCATCGATCTGACCCCAGGTGCGCCACTACCCAATGGACCAATTTATCGACGCTCCGTTCTGGAGAACAATGAAATCAAGAGGCAGATTCAGGAGCTCCTGCAGAAAGGTCACATCCGTCCGAGTTCATCGCCCTGTGGGAGCCCGATCGTGTTGGTACAGAAGAAGGATGGGATGTGGAGACTCTGTATTGACTATCGGGCGCTGAACAAGATCACTGTCCGTAATAGGTACCCGATCCCGCGGATTGATGACCTCCTAGACCAACTAAAGGGGGTGAAATATTTCAGCAAGATCGATCTGAAGTCAGGATATCACCAGGTACCAATCGAACCCTCAGATGTGTGGAAGACTGCCTTCAAATCCAAAGAGGGCCTCTTCGAATGGTTGGTCATGCCTTTCGGATTGACGAATGCTCCTGCAACCTTTATGAGGCTAATGGATGACATCTTGCGGCCATTCACCAACTCCTTTGTAGTAGTATACTTGGATGACATTCTGATCTTCAGCCAGCGTTGGGAAGAGCACCTCCACCACATCCGACAGGTTCTCCAAACACTGCGGCAACACAAGCTATGTGCCAATTTGGAGAAATGCACTTTTGGCATGACCCAGGTTCAGTATCTGGGATACATCATTGATGAACAGGGGGTGCATGTCGATCCAGCCAAGGTCCAAGTCATTCGGGATTGGCCCTCTCCAACCACTCTAACAGAGCTCCGCAGCTTTCTAGGTCTTGCCAACTTCTACCGCAGGTTTGTGCTGGGGTTTTCTCATATTTCTTGGCCCTTGAGTCAAGTCACCAAGGGAGGGGCGAAAGCAAAATTATTTTGGTCTGAATCTCAACAGAAGGCATTCAGGGAGTTGAAGGATCGCCTCTGCACGGCACCAGTGCTCGCGTTACCAGATTTACAACAACCATTTGAGTTCGAGACAGATGCCTCTGACTATGCTATTGGGGCAGTCCTTACTCAACATGGACATCCAGTGGCATATCACAGTGAAACGCTTTCAGACACCGTCCGGAAGTACCCCACTTATGATAAATTGATGTATTCCATTGTACAGGCCTGCCGACAATGGAAGCATTACATTTTGGGGAAGGAAACGGTCATCCACACAAACCACCGACCCCTGCAGTTCATACAGACCCAAGGGAAATTGCAGAATGATCGCCATCAAAAGTGGTCTACATACCTGCAACAGTTTCACTTGAATATCAAGTATAAAAAGGGCAGCACCAATAATGTTGCAGATTGCCTCAGTCGACCACCGATCATGGCGCTGACCACCGTGCTCAACTCTTGTGGGCACGAGACTTCTGATTGGCCACTTCTCTACAAAAGCGACCCAGAATTCGGCCACACATACCAGACACTCTTGGAGGGTCGGCATGTTGCAGATTTTCACCTCCAGGATGCCCTATTATGCCACCTCGGTCACCTTTGTGTTCCTTCAAGCGAGCGTGCCAAGATGATTTGGGAAGCACACTACAGTCGGGCTGCTGGGCATTTCGGGGTCGAGAAAACAGTGGCAGTACTGCAAAATTATTTCTATTGGCCGAATCTTCGACAGGATGTTGGGAAGTACATCCGATCATGTACTGCCTGTGCCATTGCCAAACCGACCATTAAGAAGCACGGCCTCTATACCCCGTTGCCTACCCCTAGTCGACCTTGGGAATCCATCTCCATGGATTACATGTCAGGCCTTCCTTCCACTAAGCATGGAAATGACTGTGTTTTTGTGGTCGTCGACAGGTTCTTGAAGATGGCCATTATGGTGGCCTGCAAGAAGAATATCACAACAGAAGCCACCGCTAAACTCTTCTTTGAACGAGTGTGGGTGCACTTTGGGATCCCACAGTCTATCATCTCAGATCGGGACAGTCGGTTTCTCATCACATTTTGGTCCAGTCTCTGGTCAATGCTGGACACCAAACTCACGAAGTCCACAACCTTCCATCCTCAAACTGATGGCCAGACAGAGGTTGTCAATAGGATGATTGTGCACATTCTGCACATGTATAACTCAAAGCATCCACGCACATGGGACGAGAGCCTCCCCTATGTTCAGCACAGCTACAACCGAGCTCTTCACAGATCCACTGGCCATAGCCCTTTTCAGGTGGGTTTGGGATTCCAGCCACTATGCCCCATTGACGTGGCCATGCCACTTGCAGCTACTCACATGAATTCAACTCATGTCCAGTCCGAAACAGATAAGGCCACCAGCTTCATTGAGCGCATCCAACATATTTGCCAGCAGGTCCATGACATTCTTGAGAAATCAAATGCCAAGTACAAGCAGCGACATGATCAACATCGGGTGCCACACAAGTTTCAGGTGGGCGACAAAGTCTGGTTGCATTTGCAAAAGGAACGCCTTACTGGAGCCTATCGGAAATTGAGACCACTCCGATATGGTCCTTACACCATTACTAAGGCTATGGGAGACAATGCATTTGAGCTCAACATTCCCCCATTCCTTGGCCTGCACCCAGTGTTCAATGTGGACCGGCTTCGACCATACTTTCCACCATTGCTAGACACATCCGACATTGCAGAACAGCTCAAACCCACAGAATTAAATCCAGATTGCATGGAACAAGCTGCAACTGATCGAATCATGGACACATAGATCAAGAACACTCGCCAACAGAATATCCATCTATATCGAGTTGTCAAAGCAGGCCAACTCCTTCAGCAGGGCAAGTGGCTCACCAGGGAACAAGTTCAGCAGAAGTTTCCTCATCTCATGGAGGAGCTCAATGCAATGGGGACCATTGCTTCCTAAGGGGGGAGGAATGATCCAGGTGGATATTGGTGGCCACCTACCAAGTCCACCTGGACCCCCACCATTGTCTTTCTCAGCATTTTTAGTTTCCTTAATTGTAGCACAACTTACTATTTTTAGCAGTTTTTCGGGTCCTGAACTTCCGGAGCCGTTTTGAGGCCCTAAACGACGTTTTTTGGGGAACCCCGGGGCAACATGGGTCCATGGAATGGACCGATGTTGCCCGTTCCAACAATGATAGTGCTCGGATAGATCTTTCTAATGAGCTATTGTACGCGTCAAACGGAGATCATATGCCAAAGTTACGACCCCGGGAAGTTGATGTACCAATTTACCCCAAACGGGGCCCACAGTTTGGCGTTTCATCTCCTAGGGTTAGGTTTTGGAATGTTAAGGGTTTTTCCATTGTTTCTCAACAATAAATAGGCCTTCGAGCCTCATTGTAACACAATTCAGAGGCATGTAGCCATCACATCTCTTCTCAGAGATAAGCTACCATCGCCCTAGCTGGTTTATTTCCATTTCTGGTTGTAAGCATATTTCAGTATTTTCCATTAATTAAATGAAGTATTATTTCCGTTGCATCTTTGTGTATATGGTTATCTCTGTAATTTGTTGCGTTCCTGTTTAAATCCGGATCATATACTTTTGCATTTTCCTGAGAGTGATAGACAATAGATGTTTTCTGTTTGATATGATGATGCCTTAAAAGATTCTCAATCAGATGTGATGTGAATTGAGCTCCCTGATTGATGACTATCTCCCTAGGGTACCCAAATTTTTAGAAGATATTTTCCCTTAAGAAATCAGCCACTTTCTCCTCTGTTGTTTCCTTGACATCCTTTTCTTAATCCACTTTGTCAAGTAATCAATGCACACAATGATGTACCTTTTCTTCCCTGATGGTGGATCAATTGGCCCAATGAAATCCATGCCCCACTTGTCAAATGGATCCCACCTGAGGTTGTAGGGGAATTTCATCCCTGGGTGTGGGTTTTTCCATTCTTTGGCACTTATCACATTTGTTGGTATACCTTGTTGCATCTTGGTGGAGAGTGGGCCAATAATAGCCAAATTGTAGAGATTTGAAAGTTTTTCTCTTGGCAGAAAAATGACCTCCATAGGGCCCATCATAACATGTTGAGAGGATTTCAAACATTTCCTCTTCCTTGACACATCTCCTTAAGATATGATCTAGTCCCATCTTGAAGAGATTGCCCCGAATCCAAGTGAAAGAGGCACTTTTCCTTATAATTCTTCTCTTGTCCCTAGATGACATATTTGGGGGAAATTTTGCAGCAAATAGGTAGTTGGATATGTAAAAAAACCATGGAGAGAGAACTGAGATAGAAAATAGGTTCTCATCTGGAAGTTGATCATCGACCATCCCTTCATCACCTGTAGGAAAAGCAAGTCTAGACAAAAAATATGCAACTACATTTTCTTTTCCTGGCTTGTCAATGATAGTTAAATCAAACTTCTGTAACAATAGAAACCATCTAATGATTCTAGTATTCACATCATGCTTATTCATTAAATATTTAATTGTTGCATGTTCATTATGCGCAAAATTTTCATATCTAGTGATGTAATGTTTGAATTTTTTTAAGGAGTGTACAATAGCTAGGAGTTCTTTCTCAGTTATAGTGTATTTTAGTTCAACCTTAGACATATTTTTACTAATGAAGTAAATGGCATAAGGTAACTTACCATCTATTTGTCCCAAGTCTTCCCCCACAACTTTGTCAGATGCATCAGCATGGATATGGAAAGGAAGAGCCCAATTTGGGCCCCTAAGTATGGGTGCAGTGGTTAATTTCTCTTTCAAAATCTCAAGGGCCTCTTGGTAGTTATTTGTCTAGCAGAATTTTGAGTCCTTGGCCAACAATCCAAACAATGGTGAATCCACTTTACTAAAGTCCTTGATAAACCTCCTATAATATCCAACTAAGGCCAAGAAACTCATAACATCCCTTTGCATTTGAGGAGTAGGGACCCTTATGACGATGGAAATCTTGTTTGGATCCACTTGTATTCCCTCTTGAGATATTGAATGGCCAAGGACTGTCCCTGCATTCATTAAGAATTCACATTTCTCAAGACTAAGTGAGAGGTTCACTTCAGTGCATTTCCTCAAGGATTTTCCTAGGTTAGAGAGATCCTCTAAGAAGTCACACCCATAGTGAGTGAAATCATCCATGTAGATATCTACAGAGTCATGGACCAGCTCAACAAAGATTCTTAGAACTGCCCTTTGAAAAGTGGTAGGGGCATTGCATAGATCGAAAGGGAGGACCCTATAAGCAAAGGTACTCTAAGGACATGTGAATGTAGTTTTTTCCTGATGCTCAAGGCTGACCTAGATCTGATTGTAACCATTGAATCCATCCAGGAAAGAGAAGAAATTTTTCCCTGCAAGACCATCTAAAACTTGATCAATGAAAGGCAAAGGAAAATGGTCTTTCTTGGTGTATTTTTTTAATTCTTTGTAATCCACACAGATCCTCCACTTCCCATTCTTCTTTGGGACCAAAACTACAGGGGACACCCATTCACTATTTGAGATGGGGTATATGAACCCTACATCCATCAACTTTTGCAATTATTCCTTTACTATGTTCTTGAGGGTGGGGTTCATTCTCGTTTGAGGTTGGTGCATATGTTTTCATCCCTCCTTGATGTAGATGTGATGAGTACAAACTGAGGGATGCACTTGCTTCATTTATTTATAGTTCCAAGCGAAAGAATCTAAGTGTTCTCTTAGTATCTTGTACAACTTATCTTCTTGGTTGGCTGAGAGAGAGGGGTTAATCTTTAAGGTTCTAGATGGACCAAATTATAAAACTTTGACGTGGGTAGGACTTGGGTCAACTAAGCATAATTAAATCCAAGGACCTCTTTTATACTCTTTCACAAGCTCATCAAGAGGCATGGTATTGGGGGGTTGGTTCTAGAGGATCTGATCAATGAGGTCATCTTCATCAGGTTGCCCCACTCCTTTAACAACATCTAGGGTACATATTGGATGGGATTTTGTATGATACACTTCATATTCCTCATCCTCTTATAGCCATGGGGGTAAGTCGTGCTTAATGGATCGCTGAGCAAGAGGGTACAATACCAATTGTTTGGAAAAATTCCCATTCTTAATGGTCATGTTCCCGGCCCTGCAACTAATGTAAGCATAAGCATTGGCTAATCATGGCCTTCCCAATATAAGAGGATAACCATTGAATCTTTTTTTGGCCTGGAGAACCAAGAGGTCAGTAGGATACTCCTAGGAGTCAATGGGGACCATTACATCCTCAACAATTCCCTCAGGAGCCACTGTGGATCTATCTACAAGTTGCAACATTGTAGTGGTATTTCTTATGGATACTTGGAGGTTTAGTTTTAGCATGGTTTCTTTATTCATCACATTGATGGTAGACCCAAGAACAATCAGGATATGAGGGACACTGATGCCATCAATGTGCACATCTACTGCTAGACTTCTATGGTCTAAATATTTTGGACAAATCACTCTCCCCAACATCAAATCAGATAATTAACCAATAACATTAATAGTGGGGGTGTCTCTTTTTCTCCTCCTAGGGTGTTTGAAAAATTTCTCTTTGATAAGATTATTATAGATGGGAACATCCTTAATAGCTTGGAGGAGGGGTATTTTAAGACACAGATTATTCAATTCTACCAAAAGTTTAGTCTCTTCTGGGTGTGCTGGTTAGGATGGATCAATCTCTCGGGAAAAAGGGGTGGATTTACTTGCGGGATACTCTCTTCCTTTTCCTCTTGAAGTTCTTCAGGTGGAGATGGAGGTTGGTTATTTGGAATCACTCTTCCAAACCTATGGTTGATTTATTGAATCTCTATGGCATATGCAGGGTAAGATGTCTCTCCACTATACACCTATTGTGCTTGCTTGTTATTAAGGTTTGGATTAGGTTGAGAAAGCATCTGAGGTTTCTTCGGTGGATCAGGATGAGTGAGCTATGGTTGGTATGGAGGTAGAAGAAATAAAGTAGGAGTTTGGTTGAGTTGAGGCCTCCACCCTTGTGATGGGTTATTCCATTGAGGATGTTGATAAGCATATGGTTGAAATGGTTGATTGACAGGTTTGGGAGGATATTGAGGATCATAAGGCCAAGAATAAGGTGTGGACCATGATGGATGAGTGGAAGAGTACCAGGGTGGAAAGGGTGCATTATGGTTGGGATGGTAATAATAGTAAGATGCACCTTGCATGCCCTGTTGGTATGGCTGAGGTCCTTGAGGCCTCCTTTGATTTATAAAGTAGAGTTGTTGAGGCCCACCTTCTTCCCCTTGGTATACAAATTTTAAACTAGGCAAAGAAGGACATTTATCTGTGGCATGGTTTTCCTCACAGACTGAGCAGACCTATATGACATTTAATGGGCATTCATTTCTGGGGTGCCTTCTAGTGCATTTAGGGAAGAAAATAGATAGGGATCTCTTTTCTTCCCCTTGTCTCCTATTGATCTTTGTGGTATCCATTATCAAAGAAAATGTATGCAACATTTCACTTTTAAAGTCCTCCAACATGTTCCCAATCTCATTCTTAATGGATGTTGTGGAAGGAGAGGAACTAACCAAGGATTAATTAACCCTACCCTTCTTCCTAGCAACCCTAGGGTGATTTTTAAAAAAAATTTTGATGTCATCATAGGATAAGTGATAGATGTCTCCCCCAGACAACATGTTAATAGTTTCCAAGATTTCCTCCCTGATCCCTCGAAGAAGAACTAGATTGAGTGATTCAATATCAAGGGTGCATTTGGCCCTCCTATAACTAAGTTGAAATCTCTCCTCATAGTCCTCTATGGATTCATCAGGTCCAAGAGTCAATCTAAAGATTTCTTCCTTGGTTTTTTTGGACCTATAGTATTCCATGTACTTGTTATTAAAGGCTTGTTGCATTTGAGCCTAGGTAGTGATGCTATCCCTAGGAAGACCCATAACGCAGTACAAGGTTGCATCCTTAAGGGTAGATGGAAATAACTTCGGTTTCTGGTCATCAGAGGCATAGTCATAAGCCCTATAGACAACATCAAATTCAAACATAAAAGTATCAGGATCCTCAAAGGTTAATCCATAGAAGTATGGAAGGGCAGTAGGGCTTATATTCTTCATTCTAGCCTCTCCATTAGTCCCTCTGATAGGAAAAGCCTCATAGTTCCTATTTTTAGCCATGGTATGGGTAGGTGAAATGAGTTCTTCTTCTTCCACAATGGGTTCTTTAAAGATCTCAGGTTTTTCAGCTACAAGGTCTTCTAACTCCCCTGTAGTTAGAGGGGGAAGTTGATAGTCACAGAAAAAGGGTGAATCTTGACTGCTTGAGGGTGTGGGGGTGTTTGGTAAGAATTTTCCTTGAGTATATATATATTCCTATGAGGCATGAAATATCTTTTTTCTCTTTTATGTGATTTTTTAAAAACTAAATGCAAAATAGAAAATAATGCTTAAGAAGAAATAACATCTACCTAGACACCTCCCCGAAAATGATGCCAAAAAGGGGTGAGCTCTCGTATTGCACCAAGAGTGTTGCAACTCCCAAGGGCTCCTCAAGTCTATTTATGAACTTGGGGTCCATACAAACTTCGAGGTGACAATCATAAATACACATTAGATGGGATTCTACTCATGCCACCCTCAAGTAGAAAATTTGATCAATAGTTCTCCAAGACCATTCTTTCTACTAAATTAGAAGGAAATTAACTACTAAAGGTGCAATTCAAAAGCTAGCTCTAATGAAAAAAAAGGAAAATTCTTTTTAAACCTCAACTTGTAGATGTTATTAACTTGTAAATGCTACTAAATCAATTCATGAAAAGACAAGAGCTACACTACTTGTAGAAAGGGAACTACACTATCTTGCAATCAACCATCTAGCTACCAAATCCACTTGTAGACAGGAAACTACCCTACCAAATCATAACTCAAGATTTCATGCATCATCTATCTAGCTCACACTTGCATATAAATCAATGTTCTATTTGTGCTAAATCTATGATAAAGAAACTAATGTTATTCTATTTTGCAGTGAAGGAAAAGGATGGTTGGAATGGCCTAGGTGCTACCCTTGATCATGGAGTCGCATCTGGGGAAAACCTACTTCTAAACTAAGTAAAACTTCCATCATAGTTCAAAAGATATGGTGAAATAGGCTGCTACATGCATGCTATAGGAAGCTGTTATGGGTGCCTCGTATTGCTACAGGAAGGCCTGTAATGCTCAATGAAGGCTGTTGAGAAGGTTTAGGGGGTATTAATGGTGATTTCAATGGATGGTAAGGTGGAAGGAGGTTATGGTAGATGGATTGAAGGTGGCAAAAACACCGAGCCAAGCTCAACACCTTAGGAAGGCCTATTTTGAACTAGGAGAGATGCTCATGGTGACCTCAAGGAATGAGCTCAAGAACATAATTTTGGGATTCATTAAAGAGGGTGAAGAAGTCCTAGATGGAGATGGTGAAAGGCCCCTTTCCTGCAGATCCAAAAAGCCTTGTAACATCACATGCACATACTCTTTTTTCATTGACAAATTAAAATAACTAATGGTGGAAAAGATGAGTTGAATTTAAATATCATCTAATCTATGCCAAAAACTCTAATCTATTCAATAAATCAACTCCTAAGCTATAGTAAACATATGCAAACCAAGATGACTAGTATAGATCTTCTTCCAAGAAATCATAAACATAAAATTTTTGGGCTGTGATTGTAGATTCTTCCATTCATGCTCCCATGAGAGAGATGAGATAGAGGTTGCAATCACAAGATTTTTGAGGGGTTATGTTCTAATGAAATGTAGAAAACTAATAAGCATTCTAAGATAAAAAGAAATACCAATACATAAGAGGGACCTAAGCCATTGGGTTGGGCCCAAACCCAAGAGCCTCAACCCTCTGGAACTAACTCAGTGATTGATCAATAAGAAACTTCTCATTATCATTGCATCAATGTCAAATACATCACATAACCAGTCAAAAATAATAGTATCAAGTGCTTGAGCTCAATAGCTTCCTAGCTGAAAACAAAGTTTGAATCCTAATGAGCTCTTTGGCATGTTTATTTATACAAGAGGGTAGCTACTAACAACTCCCTAGAAAATATGAATGTTTGTCTCCCAAAACTTGAGAAGGGTGGATCTTGATCTTCTTTAACTACACTTGCTTGGCTGCCAATGACCTCGTCTTGCTTGGCTGCCAATGACCTCAAGCTGATGAGAGAGAGTGTGGTGATTTTGGCTGATTGAGGGAGTTAAGGAGGTGGACAACCTCCTAGAATCTCTCCCTATTGTCTACTTCGAGCTCCTGCATTGAAATCATCTAAAAAATGCTCTATTTCTTGCATTTAAACCATATTAGGCCATATGACATATAAAAACATCTTTTACCCCTCTCACTAAGCATAATATAACAAAATTTTTAAATAAATGTGAGGAAGATATAGTTCTAAAGATTGAGGATGACATTATGACACTTATGATGTACCTATTGATGAGCCTCATCAAAGTGCCAGGGCTACCTCGTTTCTTTTCCTTCATTTTTGGAGGCCATTGGATTTGAGAGCAAGGAGGCTTGGATCCTTGAAAGAGGAAATCTGAGTTGTTTGAGTTCTCTGGTGAATTGGATGAAGCTGGAGGTGGGGGAAAAGGGGGGAATTTAATTTCCAAGGCTCCTAAGAGAATCCTCAGAGTCAAACGACCCTAGACTAAATGGAAGTCCATGTCTACAATTCTTCCTTCTACAACACACAATACTTCTTCCTAGTCCCTTAGATGAAAACTCAACAAGTTCCTGATAGCTTAGTGACCATTGCTAATATTCCTAAGTTCCCAGTCTTCCATAACGATGACTAAGATTTTGATATGTTGAGGCATGTCTTCATCAAATTGCTCCACCCCTTGACCATGCCAAGGTGGGGGAGGCTAACACCCTTCTCCTCACACTGGGATATGAGGGTCTGGAGGCTTGGATCCTTGAAAGAGAAAGTTTGAGTTGTCTAAGTTCTCTAGTGAATTGGATGAAGCTGGAGTTGGGGGAGGAGGATGGAATTGAATTTATCAAGGCTCCTAACAAAACCCTTAGAGCCAAACGAGCCTAGACTAAATGGAATTCCATGTTTGTAATCCTTCCTTCCGTGATACACAAGACCTCTTCCTAGTACCTTGTGTGATGACCCAACATGTCCCTAATAACTTAGTGACCATTGCCAATATTCCTAAGTTCTTGGGCTTCCATAACGACAACTAGGCATTTGATATGTTGAGGCATGTCTTCATCAAATTGCTCCACCCCTTTACCGTGCCAAGGTGGGGGATGCTAACACCCTTTTCCTTTGCTCTTCTCCTAGCATGACCTCTTTCTCGAACCATGGATATCAAGTAAGAAGATTTTTTTTCCCATAATTCCAATCTCCTTGACCTTTGCTACCTACTAAGTGCAATAGATGCTAGCAATAGAGGCCAACAAGCATAACATAGACCAACAACGAAGTCTAGCTAGTGAAGTAGAGGCCTACAATAGAACCCTACGAATGTAACAAAGGTGAACCACCATGATGCTTCACTGGCGGAGCAATACCATACCACGTGTGTTCATATTGAGGGATATATATTGAGGAAAAATGACATAATATATTAAGCATATATCAGGGAGTGAAGAGTTTTTATATTGACAGGTATTAAAAATGGAGTTCAAAGTTGATGAAAAATATAAAGGGATATAAAAAATGTTAATGAAAAAATGGATACTTACAATATCTAGTGAAAATAAGCGTTTTCTCAAATTGGGAAATTTTATTAGGTTTATAATTGTAGGGGGTTAAATAATGTGCTTTTTAGAAGCATTTTACAATATGTAGTCAAATTAGGCTAATATTTAGTATCCCACGAATGCACGTCATAGAGGTTCATTGAGTGAAACTCAGGTGTGAGCCACTTGCAAAGCATGACAAGAGTAAGAATGAATGTTCTCTTGTGATTTAACTCAAAATTCCATATCACAAGTGCACTGGGAAATGTTCCTCTCTCAACCTTCTTTTCACATTGAATGTGAGTTGCATGAGATACAAAGTGAAATCACCACCCAACCCTCGCCATTAATGCTCTAAAATGTGATAGCATGATTGACGCAAATATTTACATTGAATGAAAAGACACCTAGATTTGATATATATTTAACTTATATATTAATCATTTTTACAATAATAATAATAATTAAAAAAATTATAATTTAATTAATAATAATAATTTTTATAATTAATAATAATTTAAAATAAATTTTTTTATTCAATTAGTTTTTATAAGTATGATAATAATTTTTCTAATTAATAATAATTTAAAATAATTTTTTTTTTATTGAATTACTTTTTCGGTACGAAAAAGGCATTTTTTTATTGAATTAGTTTTTATAAGTACGATAGAATAAGTATTTTAATATATGGAAATTTATTAATTTTTACCCACTATTTAATTATGGATATGAAATTGCTTCTGTCCAATCTATTTTGAAATCTAGTCAGTGACTCCCCTTTGCAAGTTTTTGTTGTTCAGTTACAACTATATGCACGTAGTAGTTGGACTTCCAATCAACCGTTGAAAGTGTGTGACAGTAACAAGTATTTATTTCTTCCAACTAATATATTCTCCCATCGATCAACACGGTATGGCCACCATGAAAATGAGTTGTTGTATACTGCTTGCAGCTGACAATTAGTTCCTACCTGAATTAGTTATAACTAATAAATAGATAATTAAATTATGCCAACGGCAAGGTGATTTTCAACATAAATTGTTTACCTAATTTGATAATTTGCATGATAATTTTATAATTGTATTAAGTATTGAAAAATTAAATATAGATTTAGAAATGCAATTTAATTAAAATTTGAAATTTTATTTAATTTTTAGTTTTCTATTATATTAATATAATTCTATAAATTAAATGATTAATAAACAATATAATTATATAAATTAAATGATTAATAAAAATCATTAAAAATCAAAATAGTTAGTTTATTATATATTTTAGATTATTTAAATTTAAAAAATTATAAAAAATAACTAAAAAATATTTTTAGTATAATATTATGGACCAATATTGTTTTTTTGCTAATATCATATGCTTGAAAAACGATAATCCAAATTTCAAATTTTCACATCTATATAAATTAAATGATTAATAAAAATCAACATAGCTATATAAATTAAAGGCATAGTCTAACTTATAGACGAAATAGGTCTAATTTATAGATGAAATAATCTTTTTCACCAGAATTCACCAAAATCCAGCAATACAGTTTCAAGATTTTTTAGTTGTCTAAAATACAATTTTGAATGCATAAATATCCCTTTTCACAGGAATTCACCAAAGTATCGCTATACAATTTCAAGATTTTCAAGATTTTATTGTGATCTAAAATGCAATTTTGAATGCATAGATGTATTTAGTACCCTAAAAAAAACCATTGAGGTACTAACTACGCCTAAATTAAATGACTAATAAAATTTATGAGAAATCAAAACAATTAGTTCATTATACATTTTATATTATCGATATTTAAAAAATCATAAAAATTAACTAAACAACATTTTTAAAGTGTAAATAGGCTTTGTTACAATACTATGGACCAATATTGCTCTTTTTGCTAATACCACATGCCCAAAAAAAAATAGGACTCAAATCTCAATTCTTCATGATTCTGATGATGATTAACCAATCAAAAGAATTAGTTCATTATACATTTTACATTATAGATATTTAAAAAATCATAAAAATTAGCTAAACATTATTTTTAAAGTGTAAATAGGCTTTGTTACAATACTATGGACCAATATTGTGTTTTTTTGCTAATACCACATGCCCAAAAAAACAAGACTCAAATCTCAATTCTTCATGATGATGATGATGATATATTGGACCATATAAGTCCATGTATAAGTATTATGAAAAATATTTTAGAATATTTCATAAAGGTTAAATTGGTTCTAAACGTGAACCAAATCTTAATAATGTGATTGATTAGAAAGGTTCTCTCATTTATTAATACTTAAATTTTCGACTTAGTTACCCGAGAATCCACAGTAAGAACCATTTTCTGCCAGTTTCAAATCCCAACCGAGATCCATCATTAGGGCAACTTAAATTAAAATTGCCAAAACTCTCTTCTCAAATAAACATACTATGAACTTAAAAATAAAAAGAGGTTTGCATCAAAAAGGATTTGATCCTTCTAGATACTTGGTAGATCTAGAGTTAAGATGGATTTAGGCTAGTTTAATTGACCCCTTTTAAATAGACTATATTCCACATGAATACCATGAGTTCTCAATATAGATAATTTTTATTTTTATTTTATTTTGACCATGTTAAAATGCTTACATTACACTAATATTTTTATTTAATTAAAATATTATAACATCTATATTTATCTACCTAAGCTAGAAAAAAGGTTTTAGAAAAAAAAAAAACATTTTAAATAAAAAGAAAGGTAAATTATCGTTGTTTCAACCATAAAACCATCGTACAACTAATCTTAAAATTATTATATTGATATCCAATCTTCAGGCTGATAATATTACAACATAATTTTTAATAATGTATAATGTAAGTAAGAAGAAACGATGTACCGATTTGTAATCTCTGGTGAAAACAAACAAGGAATCGGCCACAAGCAGTTCAAATAAGCTAATTGTTTATGGATATGACATTGTTTAGAAATGAAAGAATAGGCTATATTTGATGTGGAGAGACTTTTTCTTTAGAAGCAGGCGGCAGGAAAGACGGTGCCTCTGGTTGATCCTGCAACGTTTTCACATTGTGCGGTTGGAGTATCGCCTGAATTCATCACCAGATGTATGTTTTGCAGAACGATGCCTTGGCAACCAACGCTTTCACTGCACTCAAATTTTATAGCTTCTTTCGTTGGCGTTGTTCCTTCTACGTTTCTGTAGAATACATTACTCACTTTCACAGCCGAGTCCTGCTTAAGACGTCCATGCCACGTCAGTATCTAACTAAACCATCTGTGCTAATCGAATATATTATCTACTGACACAAATATTGATCCGACCTGTTTTTCGCATGGTTTTTGAGAATCACAATAATATTGGTCGATGATGATAGGGTTCGACACATTTTGCATCTTTACATTTCTGAATGTGATGCCCCGAGCAAAGCCAGAGCCACCCTGCAGTGCATGGGAATCGAACTTGAGTACAAATTGAGCCTTACCTCTAAGCATCAAGCAGTTATAAGACTATTCTTAATTACCTGCCATGTTTTGATCCTTAGACCATTTGTAGTGTCATGGAGATACGCACCGTCCACCATTATATTAGACACTTCAGCTTCTGAGTTCCCTTCACCAAGGCTTCCAATGCTGTTATGCCAAAATTAATAAACATACATTTAAACTTTAGTGCCATAGTAAACAAAGTTTAGTGCTATATTTCCTTAAATAGTATACATCTATCTTAATCTCCCTCTATTTATGATAGTCAGTTAGGTTCATTAAAACCAACATTAGTGAAACCTCCTTACCTAATTCCATGACCAGGTCCACATGTAACATTTTGAGCGCGAACGTTCATGGACCCACTCACTATAGAGATGCAGTCATCTCCTGCAAAATCAATAGATGTCAGACTATGGAATCTACGTTAGAGGAGAATTATTACATAGTGCAGACAGATATAGTGTATAAAATATATATGAAGGTGTTAGAGATGTAGTTAGAGAGTGGTTTTATGGATGAGAAAATGGGGATGGAGTTAATGATTTGGGGATAGTGAAGGAGCCAGATTGTGATGATAGCAGCAATGGTGCTATAACATTCTAAGGGTTTTGGTCCAATGCAGGTGTATTTCTCCAGGAAGTTATAAGACATGTTTAGGCATAAGTGTTGATTAAGAGCACGGATTGTTTTATGGTTATAATAATTTGATCATGCATACATGTAATGCACTCATGGAGTCATCATGTTGTGGAATGGACCACTTGGATAGGTACTAGGGTGGTAGATCTACTAGTATCATAGCTTGATGGGGAGAATATGAGATCTGATTGATAAATAATTGGGACCAGATTAATCACCCCGAATCAAATTTAAAAAGAAATTGTTAAGATAATTAGAATAAACTTGACTACGTCAAGTTACTAACTGTTTTCAAGCTCCAAGTAATAAGATTCCAAATAACTATATCTTTAGACACCACTACTCATTTCGGTGTTTCGTCCTCCTAACCGATAGTACTATATAAACATCAAAAGTCATCCTAACAAATAGTACTATATAAATATCAAAGGTCCCAGGTCAGGGGATGCGCACTCAAATTCATTTTTTGAAATTGGCAAAACTCTCAGTAAGCGTAATGCTTTAGAAATCACCTTCTATTATAAGATTGCTATTCATGAATTAGAAGCAGCCAGGAACATGGGAGCATACCAGTTCCTATGGTGCTGTGTTTGATCACCACATACTTTGAGCCAGTCACATGAATACCGTCTGTATTAGGACTATGTCCAGGAGCGGTGACTCTGACATTGATTGCTTGTAC
Source organism: Pinus tabuliformis (assembly GCA_031772625.1). Taxonomy (NCBI): domain Eukaryota; kingdom Viridiplantae; phylum Streptophyta; class Pinopsida; order Pinales; family Pinaceae; genus Pinus; species Pinus tabuliformis. Next base: position 1,308,655,966 of record CM062819.1, on the reverse strand, counting down.
AGCAAAACATTTCTGGAAAGCCATGTGCATCTGTTGACTGTTCTGAACATTCAGGTTTCTCACACGCAGATTGTTGATGGATTCAAAAGTTAGTGCCTGAAGTAAAGAATAAAACATCAATCAGCCCTTGGATCAAATATCGTCAGAGTTAAATAAAGCATGCTGAGTAAGTGGACGATAAACGTACCGTTGGGGCTGATGTACATGGCTGCAAGAGAAAGCAAGAAGTGAAGTTAGCATGCAAAATATTCCTTAATCTAAGTTTTGTGTGCAAATATAAAATATATTTTTTTCTGGAGGAGAATCTCATGATATTCATACGTTGGATTTGTTTATTTTGCAAGATTTGTTCCACCATTCCTCTCCATTGCCATCAATAGTACCTCCACCTTCAACAGATAGATCGTCCACACTATAGAAATGAAGCCACAACCTTGCATTCAACCCCATCCAAACGCTGGGATCCTTCGGTGCTACGATATTCCCCAACACCTGAACACAGTAACAATTGAAGAACTTAAGCAACAGATATAATGATTAACCCTAAGCTTATTAGGGTTTACAGTGTTATGCTATGCAGTATTATGTAAACAATGAGATTCAAAACATTTCGGATTAAATTGAAAAAAATAAATAAAACTAATGCAAAATAAAGTTCTTACTGCACTAATCTTTCAATCTCATGGAAAGGATTTCTTGAGAAATAATATACCTGCACTGTCAAGGCAGAGTGGCATGGCCCAGAGAACGTAACGGGCTTCACAAGATAAGTCTTTCCCCTGGGTACTCGGAAAACTGAACCAGAAGACGAGCAGGCCTCTTTCCACGCACTCTCGAAAGCCTGAACCACATGCATTTATTATCACTCTCAGAAATCTTAACCAATTACTTGTAGATAAAAACATATAACCCCGTCAATGTCACACTTAATTCTAATTACAACAACAATAATCTCTTCTTGTTAGTGTTATCATGACCTCTGTATCATCGGTTTCTCCATCGCCTTTTGCGCCAAATTGGTCAACCAAAACAACTTTGGCAGAAGATTTCGTCATGGAATCGAGTGTTTCTGAAGATCTCTGAACATCGAGCATGGTTTCATCAATAATGTCTTGATCAATACACGTCATAGTTTCATCATGGGATTTCCATGGTGGGCATTCTTCTGATCCCATTCTCCTCGAGAGATCATATTTATCATCACCAGATCCTTTCACATGAGGCACTGCACAAACAGTCTCTTGGCCCGATGGAGAATTCATTGTATAATCCAGGCATCTCAAATGTGCAGGATCTTCTTTCAACTCTCCCAAACATTTGTCACAAATTGAAATGAAAAACATAAACAATACTAGTACTGTTACAATAATTCGATCATGCCCTTGACCTCTCTGGCCAGACTTGTTCCTTAATGAATACATATTCAAATCAATAGATAACACAAGACGAATCTAAAAGTTCGTAAAGATTATGAATTCAGAAGAAAAACAGAACTAAGCATGTAATTCTCAATAAATATTCACAGTATGATCAGATTTTTTGCTCCTAAAGAGAAGAATACTTGAAATATATATAAGATTAGAAGCACAAAAGGCAATGGACTGTTGGGTTGAATAGTATAGTCTGGTGCACCATTAAATGCTTTGCTTGACATCAAGACAGCGCGTGAGGTGTACTCAATCTGGACGGTCTCCAATTCAAACTTATAATGAATCCAATCCATCACGTATGAATGGATTGAGCTGCAAGAGATTGAGACGAAAGAATCTCTTCGCTTTTTTGATGCAGGCAGCCAATCTATTTTACTTTCTCTTTGTACTTTACGACTGCAAAGTTCTATCTATTCAACCAGTTAAAAGAGGGGACCTTCAGACTTCACACGCTTCAGGTCGCCCTCGTCGAATCCTCAAGAATATCATTCGTACACAACTTTTACGTGACATTATTCTTCTATTAAATATTCCAGTTTCGCTTCCATTTCAAACTTTGGTGATGAAGTAAGTTTCAATTAAAGTTTGTGGGCTTTCCGTTGAGGGAACGCTCTCGAGTCAGGGGGCATGGAAAGTCACACACTTTGATGTCATGCTCAAACTAATACTTGGAGCAAACGAATATCATGGAATTTTTTAAGATGCAGCATATTATACTTCATTTGCTTTTATCTTTGTTTTGCATATTGTAATGCCTATATTGTAATGGGTAAATTAAATTTTATATATTTTGGTTTTGTTGATGAATCATATTGGAGGGTTCCAAATTTCTTTTAGGAAATATTGATGATGTGATTATTCAGAAAACAATTCCAAAAAAGCATTACTTATTGTTCAGAGACCAGTACTGATTCACCTTTTCAAATAATCCTAGTGAGGTTTACTTTTAAATTTCCTCTAGGGTTTGTGATAGCCTTTTCATTTATCTCTATTTTTATAATTTGACTATAATGTCAGCTTGGGCACAACAGTCATGGCTAGCTGATACAATGTGTTGTGATTGTAATGTCAGTGTGGGCACATAAGTACCATGTCTTTTTAAACATTTAAATTTAATTGTTGAGTAAAGGAGAGGATGGCCATTAAGATTCAATGTCTAATGGCCTTTGCCATTATTATAATTCTAAAAGTATATGTAACACTCAACAAGCCAAATATATCAATAACTTATAACTTATCCAAAACAAAACCTTACTAAACCCAACTTAACCATATCCAATTTTACAAAAAAGCTCTATCCCAAAAATCACTTACTCTTTAAGACATAACCACCATACATGATAATTCAAATACAAATTATCAAATTCAACCGTATACAAACCCATGCAATATTTAATACTACTTAACAACATAAGTATTAACAACCTATACATCAAGTAGACTATGAAATTACCAATTTACATGTCAGTTTAATCAAATATTAAGATTCATTATCCTCTATGATTATGAGGTATTTATTGACTTCTCACAATTTTCCTTTATACACAAATCCAACATATAATATCATTCTCTAATGCATTAGCTTCCTTTGTTTATCATTTAAAAAGTCCAGTTTTTATTTACTTTTTAAAGTTTTCTTTTGGTAACCAAATCTTTTCTTAAAACATTTGTGTTCTTCCTATTTCGTTCATTTCTTTAAATATTTTCTTTTCAATTTTTCTACTATGCATCTTTCATAGTTTCTTTACTATCTCTAAATATCTTATTTGACACATTTACATCATTCATCCTTCAAAATTTATTTCAGTTTGTTTCCTCCCATTTCATAATTTCCTATCAATCTCTTCCCTTCCGTTTTTATGTCATACATCCTTCTCAATATCCTTTCCATTTTTATGTCATACATCCTTCGCAATACTTTCCAATTTTATTGCATGTATCTTTCACAATGACAGAATAGCTTATGAAAGCCATTTACAAATGCATCACGTAACCTAAATAATTTTAATGATCCCACCATATTTTTACTTGTATTAAACAAATTAGTCCTTACATAAGTTATATGTAGAAAATCTTAAAACCTTATTGTAACTGAATAGCAAAATACATTCCTTATATTGCAGTTCTAAACACAGAGAGAGCGCAGCCCAATTCAGGTTCTTGATATGAATCAGAGTTTTAAAAATTTGAGTTCCATGTCGAAAGTCTTGTTTCACGTGAATGACGAAATACCTTTCCTTATATTGAAATCGTAAACACAAAGAGAAAGTGCACTTCAGGCTTTTGATGTGAATAAGAGTTTGAAAAGAATTTAGTAATATAAAATAGGTGTGTAATTATTTTCTCTTTTCCTCGTTCTACCATCCCTTCACTCATTTCTCCTCTGACCTTAAAATACTTACTTTACTTTCACTGAATTATCATGATCATCTTCCTCAATATTTTTATAAATTTAATCTTTTATATGATATTGGTATTGTTTATTAGTAATTTGAATTTTTTTACATTTATAAATATGTAAGCTTGTGGTTTTGTATTCATTTGATGGGATACATTCTCTCCATTATCATTAAAATCAGTGGACACACCACATTTACCTTTTATTTAAATATACATAAGTCTTGAACCAAAAGTTTTATAATTTTTATATAACATGTTTTTGTTAAACAACCTATAACTACTAAAACCATATATATTTATATAAATAAAAAAAAAATATCAAACTCTATACATCTAGAAGGTCCAAACCTTTAATAGGGTATCCATGAAAATAACAAATTTTAATCGCAAATTATGTTTTTCAAATTCAAAAAAGTTAGTGTTATCAAATTCTCCAATATTAGAGTTTTGGAATTCCACAAAACTAAGGTTTTCAAATTTCAAAAAATTATGGTTTTTCTCCATGTCTATATACATCTAGAGACACTTCCAACTTACTATTCAAAGTCAGTATTATGTGTTTACTTGCATTGTCTAATTATCTATGCAAAGTCAATATTATGTGTTTACTTGCTTTGTCTTATGCATTGAGATTTGAAAATGCTATATTGGTTTTTTTGCACGAGTCTTGGAATTTTGCATTCTATTCTCTCCACCTTCTCATATTTATGCTTACATTACATTTTCAGAAAGAGAGGCATCTTGCCTCTTGTCAATCATTGGGGATTGGTTAATAGAAGGAAGAAGTTCATTACATATCTTCTCATATATTGCAACCACTATGTACATTGGTCAATTTAGATTGTTTGTGTTTCTTATAATGTTTCAATTATTTGTATTACTTAAGAAATTTAATTATGTGTCACTTATGGTGTATCAAATGTGTGCAATGATGCATATGTCTTGATGGCCATCATTCATTAGTTATTTCCATCACCTAAGGTGTGTCACTTATATGTGGCACCTAATAAGGTATACCATGTGCATTGCTTTGGTGCAATGATGTTTAATTATGTCAATTGTGCTAGATATATTACATGACATGTCAACTATGCGTCTCACTTTTAATAGTATCACTTATATGTACATTGCTTATGGGGCATCACTTAAAATTATGTCACTTTTATGTGTGTTGATTTAAGTGTGTCACTTATGGGAGTCTCCTATGGCATGTTGGGTATAAATTATTCACAACAGTATAAACAATAAAATTCCATCCATACAACATTTCATGGCTTCATGGCATTAAAAAATATAATGAATAAAGATAACATCCCAAGGAGCTTGCATAAAGAGAAAGCTTATGTTGACATGTTGGGAAAAATGACGTTATCCACACTTCACCTTAGTCATAAACTAGATTTTCCGCACTCACACTTAGCCACCACAGCTTAATACAAGTTGGCACAAGTGAGACTCTCTAAACCCTTGATACGGCACCCACAAAAATATGAAACCTTAGCCGCCAGCTAGGCTTTGAAATTCCAAAAAACTAGTGTTATCAAATTCCACATTACTAATGTTTTCAAATTCCACAAAACTAGGGTTTTCAAATTACACAAAATTATTCTTTTTCAAATTCCACATAAATATTCATAGAAGAACATTACCAACTTGCAACATAAGGCCAATTTTTTGTATTTACCTACATTTCCTAATTATGCATGCAAATTTGAACTCACAATGTTGGTGTTTTCAAGCCCAACTCTTGTCATTTTGCATTCTATTCTCTCCACCTTTTCATACTTATGCTTACACTATATTTGTTTCAAAAAGAGAGTTATCTTGACCTCTTTTCAACATAAGGGATTTGTTAATAGAAGGAAGAAGTTCATTACATATCTTCTCATATACTATAAAGCCACCCAGTAGACTGGTCAATTTGGATTTCATGTATTTCTTATGGTGTGTCATTGTCATGTAAGAACATTAATTATGTGTCACTTATAGTGCATCACTTATGTGCATCGATGCATATGTCTTTATGATCATTGTTCACTTCTTATGTCTATAACTTGTGTGTTGTTACTTAAGGTTCATCACTTATATGTGACACCTAGGATGGTGTACCATGGTTCCAATGTGAATTTCTTTAGTGAAATGATGCTTAACTATGTCACTTATGGTAGGTATCTTATATGGCATGTCGACTATGTTTCTCACTTTGAATATTATCACTTATATGTACATTGCTTATGGGGCATCACTTAAAATTATGTCAATTATATATATGTTGCTTTAACTATGTCACTTATGGAAGTCTTGATCCAGATTTAAACATGAACTCAAAAAATTATAGATATAACCATAAATACAAAGATGCAACAGAAATAACACTTCATTTCATTAATATCAAATACTGAAATATGGTTACAAACAAAATGGAAATAAGACTAGCTCGGGTGATGGTAGCTTATCTTTGAGAAGAGATGTGGCAGATACATGCCTCTGAACTATGTTACAATGAGGTTTGAAGGTCTATTTATTATTGAGAAACAATGGAAAACCCTAAACATCCAAAAACCTAATCCTAGGAGATGAAACGCCAAACTATGGGCCCCGTTGGGGTAAGTTGGTACATCAATTTCTTGGGGTCATAACTTTCACATACAATCTCCATTTGACGCACATGGTACCTTGTTAGAAAGATCTATCCGAGGATTACAACTAATGACAACAAATACCAAGTTGAACATTGACATTTTCTGCCGATGGTTTTCCCCAAAAACATCATTTAGGGCCTCAAAACGGTTTTGAAAGTTGAGGACCCGAAAAACTTCCAAAAATAGTAAATTGTGCTACAATTAAGGAAACTAAAAAACTAAAAGAAACAATGGTGTGGATTCAAGTGGAATAGGTGGGTGGCCATAAATATCCACCTGGATCATTCCTCCCCCCTTAGGGAGTAATGGTCCCCATTGCATTGAGTTCCTCCATGAGATGAGGAAACTTCTGCTGAACTTGGTCCCTCGTAAGCCGCTTGCCCTGGTGAAGGAGTTAGCCTACTTTGACAACTCGATATAGTTTGATCCTTTGTTGTCGGGTGTTCTTGATCTGTGTGTCCATGATCCGATCAGTTGTGGCTTATTCCATGAAATATGGGTTTAACTTTGTTGGTGTGAGTTGTTCTACAATGTCAGATGCATCCAACAATGATGGAAAGTAGGGCCGAAGGCGGTCCACATTGAACACTGGGTGCAAACCAAGGAATGGTGGAATACTAAGATCGAAGGCATTGTCCCCTACTGCCTTGGTGACGGTGTATGGCCCATATTGGAGCAGTGGAAGCTTTCCATGGGGCCCAACAAGGCGCTCCTTCTACAATGTAGCCAAAATTTGTCGTGCACCTGGCACTTGTGTGGCACCCAATGTTGATCATGTCACTGCTTGTACTTAGCATTGGCTCTGTCCAAGATGTCATGGACCGTTGACGGATGTGCTGAATGTGCTCAATGAAGCTATTTGCCTTGTTGGCTTCGGATTGGACATGAGACAAATCTGCCTGAGTAGTTGCAAATGGTATGGCCACATCAATGGGACATAGTGGCTGGAATCCCAAACCCACCTGAAAAGGGTTATGGCCAGTCGAGCTATGGAGAGCCTTGTTATAGCTGTGCTAGACATAGGGGAGGCTCTCATCCCATGTGCGTGGATGCTTTGAGTTTTACATGCACAGAATGTGTATGATCATCCTATTGACGACCTCTTTCTGGCCATTAATTTGGGGATGGAAAGCTCCTAGCCACTGTACATTGGGGTCCTCCTGCAAGCTCATCAGGACCTCGATGACTACTCAAAAAGTTGCGAGCAGTCTGCTACTGCACTATCAATCGCCACTATTGCTTCTATGACAGTGATCGCATGCTGCTCCTTTACTTCTAGCAGAGTTGAAGGCTAGGACTTCAACTATAAGTTAGTGATCTGTAGGTTCAACTCCAACTGAACCCTTGCCATTTATGTATGATCGTTACACACCCCTGTAGCCAGCTTGCGGATGTGTAGCTCGACTGGTTCTTCCTTAAGAATGGCCAACTCTGGGACCATTCAACATGCTTGCTCAATGACCTGCATTATATTCTTGTTCTAGTTGATCACCTCAGTCACAACGGCGATGGCAGAGTCTCACTATAGTGGCATCTGCTCATTGTTGATCTGCTACTCACTAATCACCTGGAGGGTGTGGTGCTCATAGGCCCTCAGCTCCATAATCACTCCATCCTGCAAGAGGTGGAGCACTTCACCAAGGAGCGCTACCAGATTCAACCCTACTCCCAGATTCAACCTTGGTCTTGCCTTTGCATGGAGGGACGTACTCAGGAAACTGAGTGATAGGATTAGCACCCTGGGCTTCAACCTCCTCCACATCTATCCCCATGTCCTCCTCATCCATTGGGATGTCTTTGATTTACTCCTCCTCCGGCTCCAGATTGATGGCTTTGCCCTTTTCCTATGCAGTGAGCTTAGACGAGTTTCTTCTCAGCGATGCACGCACTAGTATCGCAGGATGCTTACCCTTTTTATCCTTCGCGCTGTCCTTGGTTGGGATCAGTTTTGGTCTCGATGTCCTTGGGGATTTAGGGACTTGTGCTAATACTTCGGCCACTTCGAGAGCAGTTTCTTTGGCCTCCATAACCACTTCCAGCACTGACTCCTCTTCTTCGGTATCTATAGCTTTTGTGGGCATCGACATGATCATTTGCAAGAAATCTTATGTCTCCTTTGGCAACGTCTAAAATACTGAACTGGCTATCAGAGCTTCGAAGTGCTCGTGGTTCATGTGTGCCTAAGAGATCAACAAATCATTTCTCGAAATGCCAAGTGTTTTTCACTGGGAAGCCTGTAATTTACAGGGCATTTTGAATTCAAATCTGATCGTTCCAACCAAATTTGGTTCATTAATGTTGGATTGGCAGTAGATTTTCAAGGATTTGACACATAAATTCCATCTTAAATGCCGGCCGCTCGCTCCATTTGGACGCATTTCTACCGTTAAATTGTGAATAGTGACTTTAATGGTCACTTTCTAGTCGACCTACGCAATTTGTCCCTGGGTAACGCAGCTTCCCTCGCATTGCCACAAACCCTGTGACACTTCCTTGCTTCACACAATCCTCCAATCACGCAGCGCCCCAACCTAGGCAATGTAGTTTATAGTCCCGCGCCTCCTTTCAGGTGCTTGGAGTGCTAAGACTGTGCTACCTTCATATAGTCACATGGCCAGACCACCAGTGTATGGCTTCAAGTGACTGTCGTTCACCTTTCTCAGGAAGGGATTCCCATTCAATTTGACAAGTTGAACCACTCCTCCATTGATAATCTCCTTAATGACACAGGGCCCTAACCAGTGCATTCTGAATTTCCCTAGAAATTTATCAAACTTGCTATCATATAAGAAAAGAAAGTCATTCACCTTAAAGGTGTGCAACTTAATGTGCCGACCATTCCATGCTTTTTCGCATTTCTTTTGGACCTGTTGGTGAAATCCAGTTATAAATCTCTCTTCCTCAAGCTCAACTAGTTACGTGAGCCTCTCCTCTAGGGCTCCGCGATCCGTTATACCCGTGAGCGCCGCTATGTGAAGACTAGGCACAATGTATTCCATGTGCATCACTGCTTCAACACCATATACAAGCCTAAAGGGTGTTTGTCCAGTCAATTTTTTGCATGTCGTTTGATAGGCCCATAGTACTACAGGTATGCGTAGGTCCTAATCACTTCGCTGAGCATTGAAAACCTTGGTTAGCGCATTCTCCAGTACTTTATTGAATGCTTCCACCATCCCGTTAGCTTGCAGGTGATAAGGTGTGCTCATCTGGTGATACACCTGAAATTCCTCCATCAGTACACTAATCGTCTCATTCAGAAAGTGTGTACCGCGATCACTCATCAAAATCTTTGGACACCCAAATTGCGTCAGTACATACTCAAAGAGGAACTTTGTAGCAGTCGCGCATGTGCAATCCTTCATAGGCTGTGCCTCTGCCAATCAAGTCAAATACTCTGTCGCGGTGATAATGTTCCTTGCTCCCATCTTCTTCCCTTGGGGCTAAATGGGTCCCACAAAATCTATCACCCATTTATCAAATGGTTGCAATGTCATCTGTAGATTCAAAGGTAGCTTATCCCTCCACGATGTCCTACTAGTCCTTTGATACACATCACATGCCTTGCAGTAATATTTTGAATCGTGATGGAGGGTTGGCCACCACAACCCTTCACGTAGAATCTTCTGCGCGGTCGCTCTCCCTACATAATGTCCTCCTCCAGCACCCCCATGAGTGTCCGTGAGGATACTGCTCCTTTCAAACTCTGGTACATATCATCGCAATATCTCATCAGACCCCATTTTGTACAAATGCCTGACAACGACAAGAAAGTCTGTTGTGCACACCATTAACTCCTTCTATTGTTTGACAGTGTAACCTTTCGGGGTAGTTCCTGTTGTTAGGAAGTGTATGAGATCTCCAAAATGACCATCTGTGACGTGCACTGCAAATAGCTGTGCATCAGGAAATCCTTATTCCAAATTAGTTGGCTCCTCCCCTGTTTTGATGCACGAAAAATGGCCTGGTACTGCATTCAGTCGTCCAGGTTTCACAATAACTTCAAAATCATACTCCTGGAACAATAACAACCACCTGCAGATTCTCCCCCCCCCCCCAATATAGGCTTATTGACCAACTACTTCAACATGGAATGATCCGTATACATCTTAAAATGGCCACCCAGCAAGTACTGTCTAAACTTATGGAGTGCGTATACCATGGCTAACCCTTCGTGCTTGGTGGTGGAATAGTTCTTCTCCACCTTGGATAACCTTTTGCTTGCGAACACTATAGGATGGTCCAAGTCTCCTCCGCCAGCCTGTGTCAGTACTACTCCCAACACTATACATGACGCGTCGACATGTACATGAAACTCCTTCTTCCAATCTGGGAAGACTAAAATTGGTGCGGTGACCATATTTTCTTTCAATACATCCAAGCTTTTCTTATAGTCCTCGTTCCAGCAGAATGTGACATCCTTTTTCAACAACTTTTCCATAGGCGCAGTGATCTGGGCATAGCCTTTGATAAACTTTCTATAATATCCTGTATGTCTTAGGGTAGCACGCAGCTATTTCACACTCCTCGATGCTTCTAAGTTAAGTATCAGTGTGATCTTCGTGGGATCTACCATTAATCCTTGTCTACAAACCACATGACCCAGCAAGGTCCCAAAAGGAACATAAAATAAACACTTCTTCAGATTGAGTGAGATATGGTATCTTCGACACATATCTAGCATCGGGCACAAACTTGCCACATGGCACTTCACCAAACCAAACATAGTCCAATCACCAAAGTACACTTCCAAGAACTTATGAATAAATTCCTTGAACGCCGCAACGACTATGCGCGAGAAAATCACAAGCGCATTGTTTAATCCAAAAGGCATTAAAGGTACTAAAAACACCCCCACTCAGTCACTAAGGTCGTCTTGATCCTATCCTCCAACCAAATTTTGATGTGATGGTACCTAGAGAACCCATCAGTGAAGGAATATGCTTCCTGGCCACCTACATTATCCAACACTTCATCAGTGAACGGAGTTGGGAAAGGATCATGTACACAAGCATCATTCAACTTCCTGAGGTTTACGCATATCCTTATTTCATCCTTCTGCTTCTTTTCCTGTACCACCATCAGGCTTACCCAATCAGATTCTTACACGGGCTCAATGATGCCTATTGTGAGCATCTTATCTAGCTCTAAGCGGACCTTCTCCTTATAATTCAGTTTGAGATGGTAAGGTCTTTGCTTAACTGGCTTCACGTAGGGCTTCAACGTGATCTTCATAACACCTAGGTCCTTGATTGTCCCTTTTAGATCCGTAAACTTGTTAGGGAATAAATCTTGGTATTCGCGGAGCAATATTTCAACAACCTTATCCACCATCGCGTCATCCCAGTAATATCCTATCTTTGTGAATTTGGGCTCTGCCTCCGTACCAATATTTACCTATTTCATTTATAGTGGTGCAATTATATTAGGATTCTCAATCTGCAGTCCTTGAACCATGCGGTGACGTTCTATTTCAGGGATGTTAATCTTTCATGGATTCTCATATTCTTCTTTTCCTGTACCACCAATGCATGACTCAGTTGAGTAGTCCAATTGGGTTGAATTAGGTCCAAAGGATCTTGTGGTATCCTAAAGATTTCTACTTTTACTTCTTGTAGCATCTCATCAATGCAGTCAAACATGTCTTCAAAGTTGAATGTTATTATGAATCCCTCACACAGAATATCCCACTCACCTATACCATTGTGAAGCTTTGTTTCTAGGTACCGGTTTATTGATATGACAACCAGGGTTTGACAAAACAAGTGCACCCATTCAGGTTGGGGCTTCTCTCCATAATCTTGAGCCCATTTGGCCAAGTGTGCATGCAGATCATCCTGCCCATCATATTTGTCTGTCATTTATACCTTTAGCTTCCCAAAGTGGGTTCTCATCATCCTCCTACGTTTGTGCCAATCATCAAAGCTACCCTTATGCATACCCCCCCATCTTGCAGGCGTAGCATGCAGTGCCCAGTCCAAAGCCTGGAAGCGCTGCTTCTCTGGTACCTCCCTCTCGAATGTGTCCAAAAATACATCTACATCATTCAGACCATCATAAGTGGGTAGATTTCTTGCCACTGACGACACATAGCATAGCGACTGAGCCATCATGTTACAACTTAGAGTGGTTACTTCATGTAACTAATTCTGCCAGCGCTCTAATTCTTCATCAAAGTCTAAGGTGCAGGAACTCTCGCGATCACATGTAATTTGTCCATCCTCTATTGGATTCACCCAATCTTGGTCTCGTGCTGTTATCATATAGATACAGTCCAGATTGTCATCGCTCTCATAATCGCAGACTGGTTCAGTATAGCGCGATCCTTTAGCAGGATCTTGGGGTACTATTATGTGGAGTGATTTCTTCTCAAATATCATCTTTCACTTCTTTGGGTTGATTACCCCGTTCATATTAGTAGCCCAATCAATTCTAAGGAGTGCAGGGTAGGGGTTGCTTTCATCCACGATTTCTATTACCTCAAAGTTAGACAACGCTCTTGCGCCTTCAATATCTACAGTCACCCCTTGCAGCCACCCCATGGGGATGATCTTTTGTTGATTTGCCATCCTTAACTGAATCGAAGACCACTGTAGCGCGGGTCTTACCATATGTTCCCAAGTCTACTTTAGTAGGATGTTTGCGTCTGACCCTAGGTCTAAAATAACCTGATCCATTTCATACTCTCCTATCTGCGCGGTCAGTCTCATCTCTCATCCTATCCTTGTTTCATGCTTGCCAATCTTTCATACCACGCGCAGTTCAGCTGGAGTGTTTCTGACGCATCTATTTATAATCTCCTGTAATCCATTCACAGCCTTGCTATCGCGTAGCAACTTCATGTAGGTCTCTAGAAAGGTCGTAAGCATAAAAGTGTCCATCTCCTGATCTAGCTTATCCTTGCTCCCTAAGGTGGAGGCCTCAGCGAAGCTCTTCTTTTCTTCCATGAGTGTTTCACATGTGTGATCCAAATCAAATTCAGCCTCCTTCACCAGAGCTTTGCAAACCCATGCGCTATCTTTGAGCTCTTTCCCCTTATCATCCCTTGTTGCAATTCCACTTCAGAGCACTATATTCACATTTGGATCCTATTCACAAGGCTCAGACCTCATCATCTGCAGGTTCTGAGTCAGATGAGGTGGTAGCACTCCTTTGTCACATATCCTCACTATCAACGTAGGACAATCCTTCGTTTCATGATCAAGCAAAGTGAAATATTTGCATGAAGGGTGTGTTGGGTTAGTGCAATTATGAGCATAATGTCCTAGCGCTCCGCAATTGTAATAGATGAGTTTTCCCCAGCCTCTGCAAGGTCCTCCTCGGCCTCGGCCTCATTCATGCCCCTGAAATCCTATCTGTTCCATCGCCGCGCTCTGAAAAGGGGGCTATGTTTTTGCCTGAACCCTATAGGCAAGTGTTCTATCCATCATCAATTCATAGCTTTTGCAGCTTTTCTCATCATGCCCTCCCGACCTACAAAAGTTGCAGAACAGTTGTTGTGGCATTTGCACAAACTTCTGCAGTAAATGACAATTATCCGTCATCTGATTTCCTGCTACCTGACATATAGCGCACCACAATGCACGCCCTGTGCTTGGTCCTGCTTGAGCTTTTGACCTCAACAACATCGGTCCTCCTCCTACAATATAGTTCACAAAGATTGGGCCATGGCCTTTGTCATACCCCTGACCCTTGCATTTTAGGCACCATACTTCTTTGCACACCTCTAGCGGCATTGTTCTGTCCTGCTTCAAACTTTGCATCTCAAGGCAAAGATTTTGCAACTGTGCATGGATCTGCTGAACCCCTAGATTTGGATCTTGCATCAGAGTTTCATGCAGTCTCATTGCAATCTACAAGGCCTTAGTGTTATCTTTGAGGAGTCGTTATCTTCTATTGTGACAACGCAACCCTTAGGTGTGGCAAGAGTGAAGCTAGAAACCACTCACGGTGCTATCCATCTGTTAAGTTCATATTAGCTTCGCAGATTTTACAATTCAACCTCTGATCTAATTCCCATGGTGTCTCGCCTGGTTTCATTGCGATTTCTTTGAACCCTACAATCGACCGTGCCTCAGATTTAGGCCTACTGAATTCTTTATTTAGCATGGTTTGGATGTCCGCCACTTCAATGTTTGGGTTATCATTAGAGTATTTAATGTACCAGGTTAGCACATGATCCTACAGAGTACTAACCAGTATTTCCTTCTTCATGTGATCATTTGTAACACCCTGAGCTTCACACACAACTTTCACAATGAACCAGAACTGGTCTGGGTCCTCATTTCCCAAGCCTTTAAACAAAGGTAGCTTTACTGAATTTTCCATATTGAATTGAAGTGGAGGTGGAGGTGGTACGTGTGAAGTCGCAGGTGACGATGGTGAAGTTGGAGGTGGTGTGGGTGGAGGTGGCAGTTGTGGGAATCCTTGTCTTATTAAATGGATAACACTTCATAGAGAAGCCTATGCTACTCCCTCTTCATCACCCAATGGAGGTGAAATCAATGGAATATATTTAGGACCCTTTCTTCCTTCATTCCTGTAAGTCTTTCCACTTCGCGTAGCTCCGAACAGAAAGGTAGTTTCATAACCCATTTTTTGTACAATAACATTTTAATCCAAGTATTCAAAGACTTCAAGTACTTACCTCACGGACCTTTGAAAAAGCGCCGCTCTGCCTCACTATAGTTGGCTTAGGTATCGACCGTGAATTCAGTCACAAATCCTCCTATAATGAGATCGAGCCAATGATCCATAGTTCAGGCAATCTTATCCTCAGAGGCTTCCAATCTATGTACTAACTCCAGGGTCCAGACAATAGGACCGTCAAGTCTCCACCTTCCTTGGATATCTGCCAGCTTCACGATCCACTCGTATAGCTCAACCGGAAAGGAGCAGAAAAAGATCTCATGGATTTTTGTATATAGGTACCTGTCCAGCCACTATTCCTTTGTCAGTCATGGATTTCTGTTCTCCTGCACCGCGAATTTGTGGATCTTCATATCCAACCAATCTCTAATCTCTTTCTTAGTTGGATTCCAGTGATACGACATCACACATCACTTATGTAGATTTTGGTCTCGGCAACGAAACAATTTGTTGGATTGGTGGGGCCTGACCTAGGTTCAACTTTAGTTAGCCAAAAAAATCTGTACACTACTGGCCCTTTCAGTGTTAGCCTGTGAAGCATGGACCGAAGTCTCACGCAAAGTAGTATGGGGGGATGCTGGAACCAAGTTTCCACACCCTAAGATGGTCGTGATGTTGGTTTATTCCTCTTATTCCTGCTTTCACGCAGGTTATTAAGTTCTAGGGATCTATCTATCTAGCCCTTTGATTCGTCCTTCATTACCTCCATGAAGGAGTACAATTGACCTTCACGCAGCCCTAACCTATGGTTGAGGTACTTTCGCATTGCTAAAGTAGTGTATAGAACAAGTTTCCAAGTTATCCTTATGTGTTTAATTATCTTACTAAACAATTACATTTAGCACTGTGTAAACATATATTCTTACTTGCGTTCGATTAACCAACATAATTACATATATTTGTGCATCACGTAAGATGCATTGTTGATCTGGAATTTATTCACGACAAAGATTTAAAGGTATTATAGAATCATGTGCATGGATGTTCCTATGTTACTTTATGCAATTGATCGATAAGATTGCAAAATACATAGACATTGAGGTAGTTAGAGAAAAACTAATAGTAAAACATGTAAACACAACAAGTCAAATAAGGAGTTCACCAAATACTCCTGGGCTACGTCTCCCGGTCAAGCCTTTAG
This sequence comes from Pinus tabuliformis, assembly GCA_031772625.1. Taxonomy (NCBI): domain Eukaryota; kingdom Viridiplantae; phylum Streptophyta; class Pinopsida; order Pinales; family Pinaceae; genus Pinus; species Pinus tabuliformis. Next base: position 1,308,639,704 of record CM062819.1, on the reverse strand, counting down.
TGGCGGCCTCTCTATTATGTTTTCAAAGTAGAGTTTCTTTACAATAGTGAGCTCAATTTGAGTCTCACTCAACAGATATGAATCAGTAGGATTTGAGTACATAGACTCCCCTTACTGGTACTTGACCTCTACTGGTTACAGTAGTATGAGCCCAATTTGAAACTCATACATGACAGGCCTATGCTAAGGAGCTCACTTGAACCTCTCAAGCTTTCTCTAGAGTGCACAGACTCTCTGACTCTCTCTAGCTCTGTCTGGCTCGATGCTACCCTCAGGTCAGCTCTGCTTCTTCTCTCTGCTCTTAACTAACTCTCTTTCTTGCCTTTTCTGCCTCCTCTGTCTCTGTTAGTTCGTGGCTTTAAAGCTAGTTTTCTTTCTGTTAGTTCATTTCTGCTTCCCGGCGTTCTCGTTTTCCTTCCTCTGTTCGTTCGAACTCCCCTATTCTGTGTCATCATCACTATGTAACGCTCCACAGGGAGGTTCCCACCTATTCTGCAATGGGTGAGTGTGTCAAGTTCCTTGGAAATATTTAAACGGACGTTATTTCCGTTTGCTCCAAGATGCCCGTGAAACATGAATCTTCTGCCAACTCATCTTCCACGTCGGAATTCAAATCCCATGTAATATTGCTTTAAAACCTTGTTAAATCCGGCCATTATCGGGACGCACCCCCACCATTGATCTGGGCCCCCCAGATCCTACAGTCGTCGTTCATATTGAACGGGTAAGTAGCATGACGTTTACTTGTCCGATGTGAGTGATTTTCTCTCCTTCCGCCAGATGCGTGTCACTCAGTGTGTGGCATCGGGCAGGACTCAATCAAAACTGCTTACCGCCTCGAGGCCTTCTGATATCCTACCGATTTTATGGAATCCACGAAAGAGAATTTGTTACTTTTCCCGCATTTCATAGCCATTTCGAGTCCGGAAACTTCGGGGCTTTCCTTCACTGAGGGGGATGCCCAATGATATGTGATTAGCACTAATCGTGTATCAGAAACCAACCTCGTTTCTTGAATTAGCCTTTGGTCTTGCTAATTTGCACCAGCGCGCATTACCATGGGCCAACAGTCTGCGCGCTCGACCAAGGGTCCTCATTGCTCCACGCTGATCACAATTGGAACTATCACGAGGATTCCTTCTAATAGCTTGATCTTTCTAAGACTTGAATCTCTTTGGCATAATTTGAACGATTTTATGAAAACTTAGAGAGTGTTTAGGATCCAATTTGGATCACGACCTTCCCACTAAAAAAGCATTTGGACCACCAAAAGTTTATTTTTAAGCATCAATCAAGTGAGGGTACTGATTCCTCGCTTGCCCAATTTCTATCCATTTCGCACTGGTTGGATTTGAACCTTTGAGTCCAATCCTGAGGTACTCAACATCCCCTCTACGCGTAGTTCTCACCTTCATGCCTAGAAATATATCTTCCAGCAACTCATTTAGGTATTTAGGTAATAGATCATCAATAGAAGGCAACTGACTTTGCTCTTCGGGATCTTCAATCAACAAAGGTTCAAATAATCTCAAGCTGTCTGCATTAACAACTAAGTAGGTGTGCATGTAAGCTGGTAAATCAAGGCGAAAAGCATTCTCACCAATCTTCTCAAGTATCTTGAAAGGTCCATACCTTATTGGCTTTAGCTTCTTACCTTCACCTCACATTCGGTCTTTGCTGATATACAGCCAGACTTCATCATCAACTTGGAAACTATGCTCCATCCAATGCTTGTCATGCCTTGCCTTTTACTTAGCTTGGCTCTTTTCCAGTTGTTCCTATACTGCCTAGTGAATCTCTTGGATTTTTTCGATGAACTTGGTTGCCTTGTCCACATCACTGTGTCCATCAACCACTATGTCTTTATCAAAGACAAAATCCAAGGGAGACCTTGGTGTGAAACCAAAATTGGTCTCAAAAGGAGATCTCTGTGTAGAAGAATGTTTGGCTCGGTTGTAAGCATGCTGCACATAACAGAACTGTTCATACCAAAGCTTGGGATGCTTGCTACAATAGCCTCTGAGCAACTGGATCACTGTCCTATTGACTACTTCTGTTTGGCCATTTGCTTGTGGATGAAAAGCTATTCTATTCTTCAGTCTGGTGTCCATCAATTCCCACAGAATTGACCAAAATTTTCCAACAAATCGGGTATCTCGATCAGATATAATGGAAGTGGGTAATCCCAAATGAACCCATACATGCTGAAAGAACAACTTTGTAGTTTGTTTAGTTGTAATCTGTTTGTTACAAGGTATTAAAATACACATTTTGCTGAACCTATCCACAACAACATATAAATAGTCATGACTTTTTCTAGATTTAGGCAGTCCTTCAACAAAGTCCATGGAAACACTTTCCCAAGGATGATAAGGAACTGGTAGTGGAGTGTACAAGCCTAGTTTTGTATTGTTGGGATTGCTTTTAGCACACATGGTACACCCTCTTACATACCTAGAAATTGTCTCATTCATTTTTGGCCAATAACAAAATCTTTGCAGCTGTGCAACTGTTTTACTTATACCAAAGTGACCTGATATTAGAGAAGTGTGTGCTTCTCGAATTATCTTTACTCTTTCTGTTTGAGGAATGCATAACTTTCCCAAATGATACAAAAGTTGGTCGTGAACATGATAATCCAATTCTTCTACTTGTTTGCCACGACTTAAAGTTGCATATACATCTTTAAAATCTATATCTTGAGCATACTGTTCAATGTAGCTTTCATGCAATACTAAATTATGCTTAAGTATAGTGGATGCATTTATGATTGGTTTAGACAACACATCTACAACTTTATTGTGTATGCCCTTTTTATATCCGATGACAAGATGAAACTGTTGTGGAAAACCCATCCACCTATAGTGTCTTGATTGCTTCAACTTAGTTTGTGAGTGTAAATATTGAAGTGGTTGATGGTCAGTATGTATAACTATCTCTTTTCCCATTAAATAATGTTTCCACCTTTTCACACTCTGTACTAATGCATACATTTATTTATCATATGTGGGATAATTAACTACTGCAGAATTAAATGTCTCAGAATGATAACATATGGGTTTACTGTGCTGCATCAACACTGCTCCCATGGCATAGTCACTGGCATCCATTTCAATCTCAAATGGCCTTTGAAGATCGGGTAGTGCTAGCACTAGTGCTGTACTAATCTTTTCTTTCAAGGTGTCGAAGGATTTCTACTGTTTTCCTCCCCACTGAAACACTTTGTTTAATCCCGTTAAAGCATGTAAGGAAGCTGCAATTAAGGAAAACTTAGAAATAAACTTTCTCCAATATTGTGCTTCCCCTACGAAGCTTCTAACTTTGGTAGTAGATTTGGGTTTAGGTGAGTTTACAATGATTGCAACCTTAGAGGGATCTATCTTCAATTCACCACCCCCTACAATATGACCCAAATAATTCAAAGATGTTTTGCCAAATTCACATTTTGAGAGCTTAACATAAAGATTTTCTTTTTTCAAGACATTTAGAGTCTGCTTAACATGCTTTAAATGTTATTCCCATGTTTTACTGAATATAAGAATGTCATCCAAATATACAATGACAAAATCATCAAGAAAAGGTTTGAGTACATCATTCATTACTCTCATGAAAGTAGCAGGAGCATTAGTTAAGCCAAAAGGCATAACCAACCACTCATACAATCCCTGCTTTGTTTTGAAAGCAGTCTTCCATGCATCTTGTTTTGCAACTCTGACCTGATGATAGCCACTATGCAAGTCCAACTTGGAAAAATAAACATCTTCCTTTAATTGATCCAATAGATCATCTATACGAAGAAGGGGATAACAATTTTTTATCGTTATCTTATTCAGTGCTCGGTAATCAATGCACATTCTCCATGAGCCATATTTCTTTCTCACCAAGACAATTGGAGACCCACATGGTGATGTGCTCGGTCTGATGAACCCCTTCTCGAGCAGCTCCTGTACCTACTTCTTGATTTCTGCATTCTCTAAAGTAGACAACCTGTACATTTCGATTTTAGGCAATGGAGCATCTTGCTGCAAATTAATATCATGTACTATTTCCTTTTTGGGTGGCAAACCTTTAGGTTCTTGAAACAACATATCATATTGTGAAACAACTTTTTCTAAATCATCTTGCTGGTTAGCATCACAACACTCAAATACATTGGTTTTATCAGGTTTCTTTTCCTTTACAATCATCAGTAAAAATTGTTTTCATGAATTTACAATTCTTTTCATTTGCCTTGAGTTTATGAGAGTATAATTATTCTTGAGTTTATGAGCTCTTAGAATATATTCTATTCCATCTTTAATGATTTGATACTTCTTCTCAGCTCTATAGAAAATAGCTTTTCTATCATACAAGTAAGGACTTCCTAAAACAATTCAACATATATCCAAAGGAACTATATCTAACTCAACCTCATCTACAAATGTTGACCCAAAAGAAAACCTAAGTTAAGTTTACATTGTCTAGTCACTTGTAGCTATGCTTTATCACATAACCAACCTAATGGATATGGATTTTTGTGAGGTGTGGTTAGTAATCCCAACTTCTTTACAATTGATTCAGAAATTAAATCTACTTTTGAGCCACTATCAAACAAAGTATCAATCTTTTGATGCTTGGAAATAACTCAAGTATGAAAAAGCTCATGTCTTTTCCTCTCATTTTCTTCATTATCAGTAGATTGTGCATAATTACTAGATGCTCTAGAATTTTTACCTTTTATACCTGTGGCTATGATTGTTGTTTCATATCCTGAGTCTGACCCCAAATCCTTTTGAATAGCAACAACAGCCTTCTTGTTCTTGCCCTCAAACTTCTTGGGTTTTAGATCCAGATGCAGAATCCAACAGTATTCATCATCATGCCCATCCTTCTTACCGTGAGTGCATGAAGACTTGGTCTTTTGTACAATATTGGCCTTCCTCTCTTTCCATTTCTATTTTCTTTTGTCCTTATTCTTGCTTGCAGTGGGTTTTGATGATCCTCCAACTTCTAGGTTCACATTCTTTCCTCTAGCCTCTAGATGTGTAGCTTGAACAGATACCTCATCTATGCTAGTGGGATTAAACATGAGAATTGTGTGTCTTAAGTAGCTGTGTAGACCACGTATATACTTCAGTAGAGTTTCAGGTGAGTTTAAAGAAATTCCTAGAATCAAAGCTCTTTTCCTAAATTCTTGAGTGTAACTTTGTAAACTTTTCCCTTTCAATTGTTGAAGAGTTTGCCAGATCATCATGGCTTGCTGCATATAGGCTAGTGGATAGAATTTATTTCTAATTGTAGAAACAAATCCACTCCAGAAAGAAATAATCTTACCATGCTTCTTCATGTCATCTTGTGTCCTGCTTTCCCATCATACCAAGGCAGTGCCTCTAAGGCATAGGCTAGCCAGCTGAATCTTACTACTGTTTGAATCAATGCTCTGCACTCTGCAATAAACATCAATCTGTCTAATCCAATTATCTAGCTTCTTTGCATTCAACTCTCCATCATATATTGGTAAATCAAATTTAACATCTAATTTAATCAAAGATGTCTTCTTTTTGTTTTCAAGGCTACTAGGAGGTGTGGGAAGTTTTTCTTCTTTCCCCTTGCCTTTAGAGTGGTCATGGAGGAGAGATTCTTCCACTCCTTTATATCTTTTCGATGCATCTTCCTCTCTACCTTTCTTAAATTCTCTATACATTTCCTCTACCATGGCTCTCATGGTCATGAAACTATCCATGAACTGAGGGTCTGATTCCAAGAGACTTTCTTTTGAAATTTTCCTCTCAGGATAGACTCTTCCAATTTTAGGGTTAGTTTCAACCAACTCTCCTTCTCCTAATTTAAGCTTTGATCTAGTTAGCATTCAACAACAAAATTCAGCACAAGTTTGTCTAACCTTAGCAACCTAGATCTCTGATACCACTTGATTTGGAATTTATCTAGGACAAAGAAATAAAGGTATTATAGACTCATGTGCATGGATGTGCCTATGTTACTTTATGCAATGGATCGATAATATTGTGAAATATATAGACACTGAGGCAGTTAGAGAAAACATAACAGTAAAACATGTAAACACAACAAGTTTAATAAGGAGTTCACCCAATACTCCTGGACTACGTCTCCCGGTCCAGCCTTCAGTGACAACCTCTCTATAATGTTTTCAAAGCAGAGTTTCTTTACAACAGTGAGCTCAATTTGAGTCTCACTCAAAAAATATGAATTAGTAGGATTTGAGTACATAGACTCCCCTTACTAGTACTTGACCTCTATTGGTTACAGCAGTATGAGCCCAATCTGAAACTCATACATGACATGCCTATGCCGAGGAGCCCGCTTAAACCTCTCAAGCTTTCTATGGAGTGCACAAACTCTTTGACTCTCTCTGGCTCTGTATGGCTCAATGCTACCCTCAAGTCAGCTTGTCTTCTTCTCTCTGCTCTTAACTAACTCTCTTTCTTGCCTTTTCTTCCTCCTTTGTCTCTATCAGTTCATGGAATTAAAGCCAATCTTCTTTCTGTTAGCTCATTTCCACTTCCCAACATTCTGGTTTTCCTTCCTCTATTCGTTCAAAATCCCCTATTCTGCATCATCATCACTGTGTAACGCTCCACAGGGAGGTTCCCACCTATTCTACAATGGGTGAGTGTGTCAGGTTCCTTGGACATATTTAAATGGTTGTTATTTCCGTTTGCTCCAAGATGCTTGCGAAACACGAATCTTCTGCCAACTCATCATCCACACCAGACTTCAAATCCCATGTAATCTTTCTTTACAACCTTGTCAAATCTGATCATTTAGCGGGATGCGCCTACGCCATTGATCTAGGCCCCCCAGATCCTATGGTCGTCATTCATATCGGGCGGGTAAGTAGCATGACGTTTACCCGTCCGATGTGAGTGGTTTTCTCTCTCTTCCACCGGATGCATGTCACTCAGTGTGTGGCATTGGGCAGGACTTAGTCAAAATTTCTTACCGCCTTGAGGCCTTCTGATATCCTACCAGTTTTATGGAATTCACAGAACCAAATTTATTACTTTTCCTACGTTTCATAGCCATTTCGGGTCCGGGCACTTTGGGGTTTTCCTTCACTGAGGGGGATGCCCTGCGATATGCGATTAGCGCTTTAGCACTAATCACATATCATAAGCCACTCCTGTTTCTTAAATTATGCTCTGGTCTTTCCAATTTGTGCCAACGCGCGTTACCATGGGCCAACAGTCTACGCACTCGACTGAGGGTCCCCGTTGCTCCGTGCTGATCACAATTGCAACTATCACAAGGATTCCTTATGATAGCTTGATCTTTCTAAGACTTGAATCTATTTGGAATAATTTGAATGAGTTTATGAAAGCTTAGAGAGTGTTTAGGATCCAATTTGGATCAATTGTAATGAAATCCATACACAATATGACAAGATGCATTAACAGGAAACAAAGACACAAAATTTGTAGAATACTTCTCTTTATTGATATCTTCAGATGATTACAGACTCTATTCACCCTGCGCACACAGATGCAAATGTCCGCACACTCAGCTACAGACTTCCACCCTAGGCCTCTGCGCACTCAGTTGGAGAGCCTCTACCTACACTAAGACCCGAAACTTAGACTTTTGTCCTTATCTCTCAAGACGTCATACTTCTTACAACTTATTGATTACTACCAAGAATAATTATAGCTTACTTACTTAGCTCTTTTTATATAATCCCATGGTCCGCAGACCATGGGTATATCTTTACAGCCAACTTTACTTTACAAAAATAAGGGCAAACAACCCTTCATGACTCATGACACCTTCGCTCTCCACGAACACAAAATGCGGAGACTTTACAACTTTATTACAAAATTCGACACAGAACATGGGCTTTTAGCCCCAAAACTGTCCTTGGGGGATCTCGTTCCCAACACCTTCTATGGGGGAGGTGTTCAATTTCAAAATAATCTTTTGCTTGAGTTGGGAATTCTTACAAAGATATAAGCGATCTTTGTACCATAATGAATCATTTTTCCAGCTAAATGTATCAGATTTATTGGGATCTTGTTGCAAATTTTGAATGAGTGTTCACACATCTTCATCATTCTTCCATTCCTCCCTTGATTTGGTTATCCAATTAGGTTGGATAATAGAAATGACACAAAACAATACTTCCACATCCGCATCCTTTCTTGAGAGTGCATCTACAACAACATTTTTCTTCCCTTTTTTGTAGATGATTTCAAAGTCATAACCCAACATCTTTGTGACCCATTTCTGTTGCTTCTCTAAAGATAATCTTTGTTCCAAAAAGTATTTAAGACTATCATGATATGTTTTTACCTTGAATTGTCTTCCCATTAGGTAAGGTCTCCATTTATTTAGTGCATGTAGTATTGCAAACATTTCCTTCTCATAAATAGATTTGTGTAAATACTTTCCTTTGATTAGATGACTTTCAAAAGAAATGGGTATTCCTTCTTGCATTAAAACAATACTAATTCCATTTCCTGAGCGATCACATTCCACAATAAAGGTTTTGGTGAAGTCTAGCGTAGCTAAGACTGGTGCTTGGCACATTGCCTCTTTAAGATGTTCAAAGGACTTAGTTGCTTCTAGAGTCCAAGAAAATGCATCTTTCTTCGATAATTTTGTTAGAGGTGCTTCTATTCTCCCATAATTCTTAACAAACTTGTGATAATACCCTGTCAACTCGATAAATCCTCAAATATGTTTTATGGTTGTGGGGATTTCCCATTCTTTAATGGATTTAATTTTGTTAGGGTCCACCTTAGCACCCTAATGAGATAAAATATGACCCAAATATTCCACCTCCTGTACTTGAAACAAAAATTTGGAGGTTTTTGCATATACCTTTTTTTCCTTCAATAGTTTGAGGACCCTGTCAACATGTTCAACATGATCCTTCCAATACTTTCAATATATTAGCATATAATCAAAACATACTAACACAAATTTTCTAAGGAAGGGTTTGAAAATGGAATTCATCAAGCCTTGAAATGTTGAAGGTTCATTAGTAAGTCCAAAAGGCATTACCAAAAATTCATAATGACCCTCATGAGTTATGAATGTTGTTTTAAGAATTTCTTCAATCTTCATTCTAATTTGATGATATCCTGAACAAAGATCCAACTCAGTGAAGTAAATTGCTCCACGTAATTCATACAACAATTCATCAATGAAAGGAATGGGAAATTTATCTTTAATAATGAGCTTGTTGATCTCCCTATAATCCAAAAACATACACCATGATCCATCCTTCTTGTGCACCAACACTACTAGAGCAGAGAAAGAAATTTGACCTGGTTTAATTATACCCACCTCGAGCATTTCTGCAACCATACATTAAATTTCACTCTTTTGGGCATATGAATATCTGTAAGTTATGATTTTTGGAGGAACACTTCCTAGAATCAAATGAATAGCATGATCATGATCATGAATATGTGGGAGGACTTTGGGAGTCTTATCCAATACTCTTTGGAGATCTAGAAAAACAGACAATTTCAGTGTTTGAACCTCTAGTGAGAATAATTGTGCAATGACACCTTGTTGTTATTTCTTCATAATATTTTCCATGTCATTAGAGATAATTATCTTTAGAGGTTTCCCTGCAATACCCCTTAATTCAACTTCCTTTCCTCCCCAAAAAAAATAGAGATTTTTTTTTTAAATTAAAAGCTATCGTCCTCGAAGATTGTAACCATTAGACGCCTAGTAAAACATAAACACCACCCATTGGAATGGAAAGCATTGGAATATTCAATACATATTCCCCCATGGTTAGCTTGATTTTATGGCACTTTCCAAAGAAATTATAGTTCCTCCATCTGCAACCATCACTAGACACTCTATTGCTGGATATAGGAAGAAATTCAATTCCTTGGCTATATTACAATGAATAAAATTATGGGTGCTACTTGAACCAATCAGAACTATTACCTTTTTCTTGTTTATATATCCTTTATCTTCAGATTTTCAGGAGTGGTAATTCCTTCCAATGCATTACAAGATATGGTTGGATTCATTTCTTCTTTCTCTGGGGTGGGTTCCTACTGTATATCCTCCTCTTTCGATGTTTTTTGTTAATTTTATTCATACTCTTTATAATCTATGCAGAATAATTTCTTCTCAACACACTTATGACCTTTAGTGTATTTTTGACCACAACTATAACAAATCCATTTTTCTCTTTTTCCTCAAATTGTTGTGGTGTCAACCTTGTAGGCTCTAGAATCCTAGGAGAAATAATACTTCCATATTTATAATCGAGAGTGGTAGACTTCCTTGTTGCCATAATTTTTATTTCAACATTTCTTGCCACCCTGAATGCCTTATCCAATGAATTAGGTTCCCAAAGGCAAACCTCATGTTGGATGTTATCTTTTAGTCCTTATCAAGTCATCATTCATATGCTCCTATGGAATATCGGTTACTCTAATATTCAATTTTCAGAAGTCTTCAACGTGCTCCTCCATGGAACCCTTTTGTTTGAGATTTACCAATTGGCTAAAACAAGTTTTTGTCTTTGTATATTCATAATATGCTATCATTTCTTCCATAAAGTGTTATCATTTCCTCCATAAAAATTTACCAGGTGACAAGTGGTTTTTGAGAACAAATCCATCTATACCATACAAACTGATTGGTTTCTAAATATAAAGATGCAATACATACCTTTTCTGAGGGTTGCACATCTTGTAGATCAAAATATTGCTCCATCTATAGTATCCATGTTACTAGATCCTTGCCATAAAAATTCATCATATATATATATATATATATATATATATATATATATATATATATATATATATATATAATGTGGTGGTTCTTAAACCCCACATTGTAGTCTCTAAAATCATAATTCATATTCCTTTTATCCTCATCATGAGTTTCATGGATTACCTTGTCACGAACAGGAAGCCTTTCTTGCAGCAACTTTATCAACCCTTCATGTCTTCTTTTAAACCATTCTTGTAACCTTTTAATTATTCCTTTCAACCATCCATATCCCCTTTAATTTCATCTTTGGTTGCTCTTCGTGAGAGCAAAATTTGTTGCACTTGGTCTCGTAATTTTGATATATCATGTTGCAATTGTTCTTCTTCCTGCATCATAGTAGAGCTTTCTAAGGGCTTAATGGGTGTAGATTTTTTTTGGAGGAATTTTAGAAATAAGTACTGATATCTATGCTTCCATATGCCCTTGTAATTACTTCAAACTGCTATTTCAAACAAAATTTATGCAATTTTTTTAAAACAATACACACCTTTTTCTTACTTTTACGAGCACGACCTTAAAATGGTTGTAACTTTGTAATTTATCGCCAAGGTGTGAAATTAAATCCTATGGTATCCCTATGAGTCTTCATTCAAACTCCACAAGTCATACCAAAATTGGATTCTTCAAGGTAACATTATGCCTAATATCCCACGATGACCTGATTTTGGACTGGTTCAGTAGATCAAACTTGTACGGAGTGCCACATGTCATTGATTTGACTTTCAGCCCCGAAATTACTACAAGGGAAACTATAGTCTGTTTTGTTTCTGTCATTTTTTATGAAATTCAAATATGATGCTTGAAGAGAAAGTTACAATTGTTTTCACTTGGCCACTTGTTTAGGAATGAATTATGGAGCATGCAAAAACCCTAACTTATTCAGCAAATATCACCAATACTATAGCTAACCAAGATCTGAAATTGGTACACGAAGTGGATCAAGATTTAGGATCCATGTCGTTAGAATTTCAACTTCTTAATCTTCATAGAAAAACGTTATAGCGAAAATTGCAAGATGACCTATTCGAAGCAGCAAAACCCTAAAATTCAAACCTCTGATACCAAATGTTATGCAACCAACTCACAAAATAGAAGAAAATATATATCAACGAATTAAAATCTATCCTCTTAGAGTGGGAAACCTCATTTACATTACATAAATGAATAATTTTTGGATGATACAATTTATAAGACCTCCTTTGTATATATAGGGGTCTAAGGAGTCACAATATAATCAGAGCCTACATATCAATAATAATGTAAGGGCACAACAATAACAATAGTGGGCTTCTATGGGGCACACCAATAACAATATGTGAGATACATGGGAACAATAATTAAAATAGGGGCTACACTAACAATAACAATAACGGGAATATACTAATATTACAGGGACCTAACATTGATTATGCTTTTACTTTCACTTACATTGTGCCCAAAATTATTACAGTTATAGCATTCAACTTGATCCAAGAGAGGAGAGAATACATTGTTCTTTCTAGCATAAATTTCCTAGATCTAGCGATTGAGAACTGACTATATCTAACATTTTCATTTCTGATATATCTATGAGCTATGCAGTGTATAACCTTATGATTAAAATTATGACATTAGAAATAATAGCCGTAAAGGAGACTTGGGTACATGAATGTATACCTCCTTAGTAGAGGAGTGATTATGTGGAAACGTTTTTGTCATTCTTATTGATTTTTTGATTTACTTCATTATATTTTATGGAATTGATGGGATCATTTCTTTGTTTATTTTTTATTTTTTAGGTATCTCTATTTATTTCATTGTACCTTCCCTTGATCACATTTACATAGCTAATAAGATCTTAGTTTTTTATGGACTTTGTGCTTGAATCTCCTTTCAAGATATCATGGTGCTCTTGGTAACCCAAACCTGTCTTGATTGTTGGTGATCTCTCATTACTGAGGATGTTATCAAGAGTGTTATGCAACCAACTCGCAAAAAAGAAGAAAAAATAGATCACTAACTTGATAAATAGCCTCTTTGAGGGGGAAACCTCATTTTCATCACATAAATGAACAATTCTTGGATGATTTAAAATGACAAGACCTCCTTGGTATATATAGGGGTCTAAGGGGTCCGGGTCACAATATAATTAGAGCCTACATAACAATAATAATGTAAGGGTACAACAATAACAATAGTGGGCGTATATGGGGCACAACAATAACAATATGGGGGATACATGGGCACAAAATTAAAAATAAGGGGCTTACATGGGCACAAAAATAACAATAGGGGGCTACATTACCAATAAAAATAAGGGGGCTACACTAATATTATAGGGATCTAACAAAGAGTTTCAAATCCCTTTACAAATATTAAGTTCCAATCCACATGATCTATACATTTCTCTAGTTATTTTCTTCGAGAGAATACCTTTGCTTGAAGCCTTCACAATTTCTATCCCATTTTGTTAGCTGATTTGAAATTTTCTTTTCTTCTGTTTGTTGAGTCTTCAAGTTCAGTTTTGTATCAATGATTTTTTCTTCATTTGGATTTGGATCTATCTTTCGATGTTTATCAAATACCTCTTTTCTTAAAGATACATTCTCATAGTCTAATATTTCACAACTCCATTGCTTATCCCTTATCTATTTTATTAGAGTTTATTTAGTTTTTTTTTCTTCTTCTAGTTGAACATGTTGGAGATTGATTGATTCTTCATTTAAATAATGATTTTCTTTTTCTGCATTCAACAATTGTTCCTTCAAATTTCTATTCTTTCTTCTATCCTTCCTTAGTTCATCTAGAGCACTAATCAATTATCCTTCAAGGTAAACTCCATATTCAACTTCTTCTTCAAAATGTAAATTATCTATGTAGATATGTTTAGTTTATATGGCCATGAGAAACTATTCATCTAACACTTCATCAGCTACTCATTCATTTCTCTCTTCTGATGAGCAACTATCTTCTTTGGAATAAAATTCCTCTTATTCTAAGACATTGCCTTATAATTTTTGGATCTACTACTATTATTATAATCTCTTTCATTTCTTTTTATCTTCTACTTTAGAATAAGGAGATTGAGAAGCATAATGGCCAACTCTACAACAATCAAATAATTTAAGAGGTAATTTACATTTATACTTTCCATATCCCCTTTTAAGATTCCTTATGAATTTAGCTACCTATAGATCTGACTCATGGTTGGAGAAATCTTGAGGTTCTCTTATTTTGTTTGATATTTTAAAGGCATCCTCCTTTGGTCCTCGCCTCTCTTTTCCAATCCTCATTTCATATGTTGTTGACAATTCCATGTAGTTTTTAAATTTTTAAGTTGTCTAGGTCCTTCATCTCCTCAATGGTTGAAATAATGATGCAATATTTTTATCTTCATTCATATTTAGACTTTCAAACCTCATTATATGTCTTCAAAGTTTAGCTTTCTTTACCTTATCGTCTCTTTCATATATTCTCTGGAATTTATCCCATACCTCCTTTTCATATTTACAATGCATTACCTTAACAAGTTATAACCACACGTAATTTCATTCATTACCTTTACACTGATTGTAAAGGCCCTTTTTCCATATAATTCTATTAAAGGAGTTTTCGGAGTTTTGTATCAACCTTCAATAGAAATCCAAACGTCAACACCAAGATAATTTAAATAAGCACTCTTTTGTACCTTCCATAAGGTTTAATTAGTCCCATCAAAGAGTGGAACTCTTCTTGAAAAGGATCCATCTTGATTGGCCATTGATTCCCTTAAGATATACCTACTAGTGATTAGGTTGTTCCTAGAGGAACTCACTCTAATACCAATTGTTGAATTTAACAATTATACTAAGGGGGGAGGATGAATCATTATAATACAATTTTACACGCTTATCTAAAACATTCAATAAAAAATTAATATACTAGTAACATAAGTGAATTCAACACAAGATATACATGGAAACCCATTAGGGAGAAAACCGCAAAACTTATTTTATTTTTTGAGTGAAGTAGGCACCAACTTACTATTACAATATTTTAAGGCATCAACTTACATGAGACACCAATATCCTAAGATTTGCAAGCACCAACTTTTTCAAGGAATAAACCACCTTTGATTTGCAAGTAACGAATTACAGGAGACACCAATATCCTCTAGATATGATAATCCACTCTTTTTACCTTCTAGATATTTGTTTCATAACTTTTTTAGATTGGATCCAAGACATCTTCTTTAATTATTATATTGATAACAATATTTTAAGGAAGATCTCATTTCTTTCTTAGTAGAATCCTTCTCTTTATACTTCGCTAGAACTCTTCTCCCATGCTACATAGTAAGACACTCTATTCTACACACTCCTTACTAGCCCAAATCTCACACTTCTCAACTTCGCACACTCTGTTTACACACGTTTACTTAGATCTATCAAAACATTGTTTCTATGCTTTCTTTTCATCTCTTACAAGACTAGACCTCTACAGATCTCATGTCTTCTCATATACTTTGTACATCGAATTCACCTTTCTTCTCTCAACATGATCATGGTATTCTTGAGTTTGTGCTCACCTCAGTCATGCTTCCTAATGGTGTATATGTTATCACCAAAGAATTGATCATCTAGTGTAATTTACTATATGGATCAAAGTACACCATGTAAAGCCATTTTTACCATAGTAAATTTGCTTTCACTGTGAGAAATTACTTAATAAACCACATTTGTTAAGTAATTTATAATTAAACCCATGAAGAATAATTAAATAAATCACTATTTATATAATTATCTTCAAGGAATAATTGATTAAACCATTGTTTAATTAATATTGCTTGTCATATTTGACCCAGTTATGAAAAATCAACAGATAAATGATTAATTGTCTTATTTTTGTCTAGGAACAATTAATTAATCACTAATTAATTATTATTATTTGTAAAGTTTGACTAAATCCCTTAGGAATAATTAAATAAATCATTATTTGTTTATTAGTCCTTAACCCATTTCTTGAGATGATAAATAAATCATTTATTTGTTTTTTATTTCTAAATAAAAGATTAAATACTTTTTCCCTACTAACCAAATATAATAAAATATTCCAAGTGGTTATTCCAAGAATGGGGTCAATAATATTTTATTAATTCTCATTATTAGAGGATAACTCATTGTCTGTTATAAATAGAAGAGTTTTCCATTCATTATTCACTTTTTCTTATTTTCATTGTTGCACTCACTGCTGTAACTCTAATTATTATCATTGTCACACACCATTTGTCTTCTATTTGAGTTCCAATTGAGCTCAAACTTTTTATTTGTTGGATTTACACATTATAGAGGAGAGAGACTCTATCAAAAATATGAAGACATTTGAAAAAGCCAAGAAGCCATCCCATAGAGGGGGACTGGTAACATTTATTTGTTCCCTTCATAGGTGTTATAATAAAAATCTATTCTTTGTATATCTAGTTTCCATTGGATTATTGGAGTTATTACTATTTCATTTTGTTGTTTAACTATGATTGTGGAATAGATCAGGACTTTGGCAGGATTTGTTTCTATCATTTGCGACTCCACTGGGGAATTTCTAATTGTCACCAACAAATTGGTTACTCGACTAGTTTTTTAGTTAAGATCTAGAAACCTGGGTGACCTTCAGTTTTCATCTTAGGGTTTCTTCCTTTTTTAGTCTCTTAATGTTGTTTACTAGCTTTCTAACCCTATATCTGTCAAATTTCTAAGTTCTAGAAGTTTTCTGGTCTTTTCTATAGGTCACAGGAAGTAGCCACGACAGAGATGACAATTTGTTCCGAGACTTGCCGACCGGGAGTCAAGGAGCAGAAATCACACTTTTCTGCCCAAAAAGTGCGATATCCCTAAAACCAAGTCAGTACCTATGATGTTTAAGGTTTCCAGGTTTTTGTCAGTTCTGTTTCTGGGTTTCGCCGAGAGCTATATGCTGGGTTGGTTAATCTCTTTCTCATCCCACTTAGCCCCTTAGGATTTCTAGTATGCTGCCATCTTTATAGGAGGAGTTTAGCTGAGTAAGAAGTCTAAATTTCTGCAACACTTTCAGCCATATTTTCCAGATCTAAACCCTTCTATTTCAGACATTCAAAGATAATTTGTCTCTATTCAAAGTTTCATATTAAACCTTGTTTGGTCATTGGCCTTAGGTCCCATCAGTTGCCCTAGATTTTACACTCATCTCCCTATCCTTTTGCAGTGATTTTCCTCTTTGGTTTTTTGTTGTTGTTGCCCCAATTTCTAGCAGCCTGGTGTCATTTGATCCAATTCACATTGACACTTAGATATCTTGACCTTTTTAGTGTGTTTTTAGTTGACTTCACCACCAAATAGCATAGTGTTTGCAAACCTAGTTTGGGTGGGGTTTAGAAAATTGAGTTGTTGTTCATTTTTTGGTGTTAATTTCAGTTTATTTTTAGCAATCTTTTTTCTTTTTTCAAACATGAGTTGGGCTTAATTAATAAACACAATTTCACACACAAGCACACCTTAAGCGAAGGGTGCTTGGTTTACACCACCAAGCCAAGACTTAACATAATAAATTTATCTCCCTGCACAAAGACAGAGCCATATTGTTGATCTACCTTCACTATTTCCATGTCACTTGTGTCTTACCGCCATTGTGCCATCAATGCGTTTATCGCAAATACTCTTAGGCTTTCATCCCCATTTTTTGCTTAGGCATATTACTCCTTCCTAAAGGGTTCAAGTTCATAGTCCCCCGAGTCCCCATACTGACTCTTCTCCTAGTTCATCTAATTCCTCATTTGATTCCTCATCTCCTTCACTGCATATTGTCACCATGTTTGCACCCATAGCTGGTGCAGGAACCAACCTGGTGTTTCCTCTAGTTCTACCCTGGTGGTCACATCTAGTGTAATAGTCGCAGGAACCCTTCTTGCAGCCCCCATGCTCCCTTTTATGGCTGGATTAAGTCTCCCAGATTTTAGCCAATTGATAAATGATCCTAAATATGACGATTTTGGTTGAACTTCTATGCCGACTAAGCTTCCCTCAGACATCCCAAAGATTGAGGGTAAGTTTGGAGAGGACCCTACTAATCATGTCCGCTCCTTCCACATGTGGTGTTCATCCAACTCCATTACCAATGACTCCATTCATCTTCAGCTATTCCAATGCACGCTCATTAGAGACGCTGCAAAATGGTATGTAGACCAACCTACCGCATCTCAAAGCGTTCCTCTCATATTTTCAGTTACCTCTCCAATACGACACTGGTACGTAGCTATTGACCTCATTCTATCAGTCCTCTGCCACTCGTCTTTCTAATCATGTTCAGGAATGGCTTAGAAGGAGGAGAACATGTCGTGCCCCGCCCTTCGAAGACCGTGTCTATCTAGATTGGTTTCTTAGGATCATTTTATCACCCATTAGAAAAGATGTCGCGTCCAATTTTCCTCAAACAGAGGAAGAAGTTCTCCAAACCACTTTGAGATTTGTTTATGCGCAATCTGGTTATGTCTATATTGTCATTCCATACCTCCCTTGTCGTGGAGGTGCCAATGCACGGGGGGCATCTCAGCTGTCGATGGTGTAGTTGGAACCCTTTCACACCCTTTGCCACATACTCAGAAAATTTATGGCTATCTGCAAGGGGCACCTATTCCTCCAACACATATGCCCCTCTTGCTAGCAACATGTTTTCAGAGCCAACCAATGCTCAACATGTCTACCAAACAGTTTCTCCTCCCTATGCAAAATCGAGCACTCCAGCCCCTCAAGCATTAGCACCACAACCTCCCATGCATCCTTAGCCCCAGTGGCCACCACCCCCTAAGGGTCTAGTGTTTGAACAACAGAGTGTGACCAATCCCCAAAATTTGAAGAAAAATAATAAGGGGAAGGGTAACAAGTGTAACTAGGGTAATCAAGGTAATCAATCTAGTGAACCCCAAGGGAACCAGCCTAACACTAACAACCAACAATAGGGTAGCTAGACCAAGTAGAACAAGGATATTCATATGAAAATGTCTTGTTCACGTTGTGGTTTACATGGCCATTATACATATGAGTCTCCTTGCTTACCCCAGATGCGCCAAATGTGGGAAGCTCAAGAAGCTTCTATAGGTCAACAATCGCCTCATAATCCTGCGCCATCTCAACCGGAAATGCTTACAAATCCTTTCCCTCATCAAGGATTTGTTGCTGCTTAACCTTAGCCAAGTCAAACAGCCCATCCCCCCCAACCTTCTAGTCCTAATGACTACTAGATCTTCATGATGAATTCTGATGAGGTTAATCCCTCTGATATCAACCAAAAAAGTCAGTCGCATCAATATGACAAGCCATCGACTTCGTCTGCCACTGAGTCCAAAACCAAAGCATCTACTGAGCCTCTTACAACACCAAATTGTCCATTATAGATCCCTTAGCCTAAAGTGGAGGCAATTCCCAAGATCCCAAAGGGACCATTATGTCATAATGCAGCTTCTAACCGAGCTACCCATACATAAAATATAGTAGACGACTTGGCGCAATCACCTACCGCCATGTTGACGGTGGGGGTACTCTAATAGTGCCCATCTCAAAATAAATCTCTACTAACTACTTTGGGTGTAGTAGATCCTTCTGATGATCATTTGATTGTCTTCCCATTTGATACATCAAATCATCCCCCATTATCTTCATCTGTTGCTTTCCAGATACTAGTTTGAGTCCATAAGGTCATCATCTCCCGATGCATTATTAAAAAAGGTGCATCCACCTATGTGATGTTCGTTTCCATTTGGAAACAACGTAAGTCACCTGAGCTGTCCCCATCCACCATCGCTTTGTGTGCTTGGGATGGACGTTCCTCCTAGCCTCTTGGCATGCACCGCAACTATCTAGTGCCTCTTGTAGGCAAGACTTTCCATGTAGAAATTGAAGTTATTAATGCCCCTTTAGATTACAATATTCTCTTGGGTTGTAGTTACACATATGCCATGTCAGTCATCGCATCTGTGGTTTTCCGCAAGATGTGTTTCCCCCATGAAGAGAAGATTGTCACCATCTATCAGTCAACATACTACGAGCCAACATCCGTGACTTCCCCTGAGTCCATTATCTTGTCGATGTCAAATAAGTAGTCTTAAACTTCTCTTATTGGTGTTTCACCTAGAGTCTACCAAGATTCCTCATTGTTGAGTGCTTTCCTTAGTCCTCCCCGTCTCATCTCAGAGCCTAAGTCTTTGAGTGTTTGCATGTTACAAGCATCACGAGATGTGCTCAAGTAGTCTGGTACATGTGATCTGCAACCAGATCCTCAACACCATGCGGTTACCATCCCCACGAAGCCATCCGAATCCACCCCCCTAGGACCTCCTCCATTTTTGGGTGCCTCTCCTATGTTTCCACCAAGCACTGTTCCTCCAAGTCTCAACCATCTAGGAGTTGTTCCACTGGGATGTTAGACTGTAGGTCATATACCTTTCTTATTCCCCCCTCCAGGAATATTTTATGTCCCTATCATGACTTCGATGGTCCTTCCTAACATGACTTTGGGGATCCTAGTATGGTACATTGATCCCCCTGCAAGCATTCTCCCTGGTCAACTAAGACCTTATCATGCTTTGACCTTGATTCAACCAGTCCATATGACCCCTGTCATTGCTTTAGTTCCATCACAACCTCAATAGGAACCCACTCTTGTTGCAAAAGAATCCGGACAGGGGGGGGAAATCCAAGAGAAAAGAACCAAAGGACAAGGCTCCCCAAGCTCCTCTAGCCTACAAGGCCCCTAAGCCATCACCTACGTGCCCTTTGTGTAAAGTTGTTGGGAACACCACGAATATTTATCCTCAACTCCCTCATCTTAAACCTTTGGTTTATGAAATGTTCCCTGAGTCAAATATCCTTGAAGTCCATGTTAACTTACCAGGTTCAGCCAAAAAGCTCATAATGTTACGCACAAATCACCCTTGTGACTTGTGTGATCATCATGGTCACTACTCCCATTGTTGCCTTCATCACGACGAATTTCGCAATTGCCTTGAGGCACTTCGCGAATACGAGACCACTCGTAGTGGTTTGCCTACTCCTCTACTCATTGATTCTAGTACCACTAGTAAACCAGAACAGGGGGACTTTGGTCCCACCATCGTGATCCCTCCCTCTCATTTTGAGATGACAAACTCCATAGGCCATATCTTTTACCTGTCATCATCCTTGAGTTCCTTGCAGGCAAACCTTTCTGAGATTTTTGCACGCACTTCTATCAAACCTCTTACAGTAGAATCTCAGGTATCAACATTCATATATCCTCCATGTACTAGCTCGTCATCTACCATTCAAGATGATGCGTATGTGAACCTTCTTTCTTAGTTTGATGCACTAGGTACTGTCTCCGCATCATGTAGTCACTCTTCCTCCCATCCGCCCATCTTCTATTCTGACGAGCACATCGTGGAAGCTATGTCTACCCCTGATTACCCTTGCACTTAGGCAAGGGGGCATATTGTTTGGAGGATTCTAAAGGTCATTTCCTTCCTAATTCTCCCAGTGCACTCTACCTCAAGAAATTTTCCTCATATCATATCCCTTTGATTTGCATGTCTTTATTTCTATCATGAAGTTAGGTAGGTTGCATCATCTCATCCATTGTATTTTGCACCTTTCATATGGATCCATCATCCACACCATACATTGGTCATGCCGACAGTGTGAGTCGCTTCTCCAAGAATCTAGCCTCAGTAGCTTGGGCCAATTTTACCCCCTTTCATACGTTAGTCCTTTCGAATGACGTGTGCATTGGATATGCCACCAATAACCAGTCTGAATATGATGTAGTGATAGGTTTGTTAGTCAATGCCCTCGCTCATCGAATCCTTCATCTTCATGTTCATTTAGATTCCTTTCTAATTTTCATGCAATTGAATGGTGCATATAATGTGCATAACCAAGTTCTATTTAGAAAATATCTACGAGTTAAGCTGTTGGAATGTGAAGTTTAAACCATTACTTTCAATCATGTTCCTAGAGCCCAAAATAACTATGTAGATACCATTGCAAATAACATTCTAGATTGGAATTTATCACATGTATACCACAAAAGACAACGATAAAACACAACACATGGCGAACCATCATCCTCATATAAAAATTCATAATCATATTATGTATCATATAAGTGTTTGAAGCCCTTAGCTTTAAATACATTAGACATGCCCATAACATGTTCCAAAAATCAAAACCAAAGGGACCCATATATCCCCATATCTAGTCATTGTTTGGCAGATCTCACACCAAAGGCTTTCCTCCACCTGCACATAGATCATGTATTGCCTGACCATCCATCGCCATGCGCCACATGATACCTCACCACTCTAAGGGTAGGCAGGTACACTCATCTATGTATCAATCATCTAAATCATGCCATCCATGCTCTAAAACTCTGGTCAAGAGTACCTCACACCTATGGTGTAGATCAACGAGTAGCGCACTATCCTCTGGACCTTGACGTGATGACGATGTTCCTCGATCTACAACCTAAGGCATTGCGGCTCATCCTACATATATTGTGGGTTTTATTGGTGATATGTTTTCATACCAGATATTTTACACTTAGTACCATATCCATGTGATAAAAATATGAAATTCACCATAAAAATCAGAACTTAACACTTACGATCTAGTCCCTATGCTTGCTTGGGTGGAAGTGGTAAGTTAGGATCACCCTAATAGTTCATCCCACTATAAGGATAATTGTCAATGAAGAGGGGCATCTGATCCCAATGTGAAAAAAACTCGGGTCGGAACACCTGTCTGACTCCCTCTCCTCCTCCTCTCCATAGTAGCTACCCCTATTGTTGCATCCTAGGCTCCTGTGGGCGCCCATCTCAGATCTATACATGAGGATGGATGGTGGGTGTCTTCTCAAACAAGAATGCACACAGTACTATACCAAAAGATCAATCACGATTCACCTACCTCCTGTATAGACTTAATTTTCATTTCACTGATGACGGCATCATCTAGGCCCACCCATAGTAGGTCCCAGCCAAAACACTCTCAACCAACATCATCTTCCCACCAGTGATTTGGTGGAATGCCTAGCTTCCAAAGACTCGTAGCATAGCTGCGGCAACAGTCCATGTCTCTAGCCTATCTAGATCACCAATTGGGATGGTCGTGCCCTTCACACGCACATCTCGTGGACAATGGCACTCCACAAACTCTGTAATGTTCCTCCCACAAGGCAACACTGGATGAATATCCCCCACCACTCCTATGGGAGGGAGTCCGGTCAAGAAATAAATATCCTGTAATGTGAGCTCAATCTTGTTCCCCTGCATGACAAAGACCTCCTAATCTAGATCCAAATAGCTCACAATTCTCGATAGCAAGGGTTCACCTACCCTCATCAATGGGTTCTCTACCAACCTGAGAACTCCATAATGAGTCAATGCCCCTTGAACCCCCTGATCCCTCTGAATCTCAGATCAAAGGGTAACCAAGTCTTGCTCATGCCAGTTGATTTTCAGCTCTACCATGCCTGCAAAACACCACATGTCTTGTCAGTTCAAAGAAGAAAACACTGGTCTACATTGATCAACCTACAACCCCCACTAGGCCAGGAAACCACCCCTCTTTTCAGCCCCAAATCATAGTTTTCTTCCCTGAAAGAGAGAGGTCGCAGGTCTTCACCTATTTCCCATGAGCTAGATCACACTTCTGGGCTGAAAAAGTGTGGTGCAACCATGAAGAGGAGCAGGGGTCTCCCAGGGAGCCGCAGGGTGCAAAAAATCAAGAAATAAACCACTGAAATTTAAGAGATGAGTAAGGCCACCTACTTGAAAGTTGCAAATCTTGATTCTGACTGTGAGTTTTTCCACTACAATCTCCACAATATTTAGGGCCTTTTCCTCTTCTCCAAATTCACCACAGCTCACTTAGCAAATGAATTCAAATTGGAGGGAAAACATCCTTTCATAGAAAAATCTACAATTTTTCTGTTGCCCATTGCCACCAAACCATAGCTCAGTTTGATGAACCATTAGTACCATTGGAAATCTCTCATCGAGTGTTATAATGGGTCTTTTTCAATTTTTGATGATTTGACACTTCACCAGGAAGTCATTTTTCCAAGAAGGGTCAATTCATTGCCTCTCAAAATCGAATTTATTCATATGCGACGCTTGTCTTTTTAATTCCACCTCCTCTTAATACTTGTCATCTCACATGTCTATTTTTATCATGAGTCACCATCATTTACTCATGCTTTCATGGTCCCCACCGAGCGTATTCCATGTGGCAGTGTCATCGAGTCACCCTTGTTCAGAGCATCCAGGATGAGTCACCCTTGCATTCGTGGAGCTTGTTTCATGTCCCATTATATCATGTCACAGTATTCCATCCATATTCTCATACCATTCATCCTGTGTTGCCAATTTTGGCCTCCAGTCATACTGTCCCCCATCCCCTCCAGAGTTGAGTCAGTCGCTATCAGGTCAACGATGCACTTTATGCTCTGACAAGGGAAGTCATCTATTTGTCCCCCAGTCCCATATTTCTCCAATGTCCCTAGTGTCAGTCCATTAGTCACATTACTATTATCCCTCATGCATTAGTTGAGGATCCTCATTGCCTCGCCTATTGCGGGCCCTATTCTGTCAACATTAGCTCATTTATTCTAGAAGAATGACCTAGAGGGCAGTGTATCTTGGTTCCAACTTCCATTCTTGTTTGGTGCCTCGATTGGAGAAAGGGATTCATCATTTCTCTTTGACTTGGTTGTTTCATGATCGTGACCCATACACTTGATGGTCCAATGATGCAGTATATTGTACTAGTGATTCTGGGGTGTGTGTGAGATGTTTTAGACCTCATGCGGGGGTGGCCCTTTAGGTATCCCCCCACATGCCTATATGCCTTCATATTATGCTACAACCTCAGATGTAGGTCCGCATATTTGATGGGTTCAATTCCTATCGATCGCACTGTTCATAGCATGCATGTCTCCTTCAGATGATCCATTCAGTTTTGCAGAGCCCTTTCCTGTTCAACAGGTCTTCTTCGGTTGTTTTACCCTCCCTCCCACCCATTTTTTGAGGGAAGGGCCATTATGTCTCATGTACTAAGATTTTATTGTATTCAGTCTTGGTTCATGTTTTTTCCAGGTGCATTATGTATGGGATACATTGTATTATTTTCTGGCTCAGTTATGCCAGCATGTCATGTACCATTCAGGATGTACTTCATTGCTCAGTTTTATGTTTCTGGGCGAATCATTATTCTTGTACTAAGTTATCTCGATGTGTATAGTTATGCCTCCCCCGCCTCATTGAGATCCGGTACCACAACATAAAAGGAAACTTGCATTAGTCTCGCCCCCTCTGTTCCTATCCTCTTTCACTTCAACTCTATTGGTCTCTCTCTCTCTCTCTCTCTCTCCACTTTGTTGTCTAGTGATTGTGTCTTTACAATGTACTTCAGTAATACGTTATGCTCCTAACACTCATACATTAGGGGGCAATCTGTTATCACCAAAAAATTGATCATTTAGCCTAATTTACTAGATGCATCAAAGTACACCATTTAAAGCCATTTTTACCATATTAAATTTGCTTTCACTGTGAGAAATTACTTAATAAACCACATTTGTTAAGTAATTTATAACTAAACCCATGAAGAATAATTAAATAAATCACTATTTATTTAATTATCTTCTAGGAATAATTAATTAAACCATTGTTTAATTAATATTGCTTGTCATATTTGACCCAGTTATGAAAAATCAACAGATAAATTATTAATTATCTTATTTTTGTCTAGGAACAATTAATTAATCACTAATTAATTATTATTCTTTGTCAAGTTTGACTAAATCCCTTATGAATAATTAAATAAATCATTATTTGTTTATCAATCCTTAACCCATTTCTTGAGATGATAAATAAATCATTTATTTATTTATTATTTCTAAATAAAAGTTTAAATACTTTTTCCTTCCTAACCAAATATAATAAAATATTCCAAGTGGTTATTCCAAGAATGGGGTTAATAATATTTTAGTAATTTTAATTATTCAAGGATAACCAATGTTTTGTTATAAATAGACGGGTTTTCCATTCATTATTCACTTTTGATTATTTTCATTGTTGCACTCTTTGCTGTAACTCTGATTATTATCATTGTCACACACCATTTTTCTTCCATTTGAGTTCCAATTGAACTCAAACTTTTTATTTTTTGGGTTTACACAGTATAGAGGAGAGAGACTCTATCAAAAAGCTGAAGACATTTGAGGAATAATAAATAAATAAGGATTTATTCCTTAACCAATTTCTTGAGATGATAAATAAATCATTTATTTATTTATTATTTCTAAATAAAATTTTAAATACTTTTTCCCTCGTAACCAAATATAATAAAATATTCCAAGTGATTATTCCAAGAATCGGGTTAATAATATTTTATTATTGCTCATTAGTTGAGGATAAATCAATATTTTGTTATAAATGGAAGGGTTTTCCATTAATTATTCACTTTTGATTATTTTCATTGTTGCACTCACTGTTGTAACTCTGATTATTATCATTGTTGCACACCATTTTTCTTCCATTTGAGTTCCCATTGAGCTCAAACTTTTTATTTGTTGGGTTTACACATTATAGAGGAGAGACATTCTATCAAAAATATGAAGACATTTGAGGATAGCCAAGAACCCATCCTATAGAGGGGGACTGGTAACATTTATTTGTTCCCTTCATAGGTATTATAATAAAATCTATTCTTTGTATATATGGTTTCCATTAGATCGTTGGAGTTATTACTATTTCATTTTGTTGTTTAACTATGATTGTGGCATAGATCAGGACTTTGGCAGGTTTTGTTTCTATCATTTATTGCATATCTACAATGTTTAGCAGCCATTATATTGTTAAGAATGTTTGTCATCCATAGTCTCAACTGTTTCCTTTTCATATATATTTGAGGAGAAAACACCATAACATTATATGCTCTATCATATTCTATAATCACCACATCATTCTCTAATTGCATGTTTTTATGTATAACTTTTCACACATTCTTTTCTCCATTTGGATATATATCCATGCCTTTTTCTACCTGGTTGGTTTTTCAATTAATGTTACGATATTAATCCTTATGACCAATTCCTCATAAGAACTTTGACTTGTGGGAACTTTAACCTTTATTAATGACCACTTACCCATCTATTGTTGCAAAGATAATACACTGATAACTTTTGATGAACATTACTTAACCACAAAATTTGTAGTGGTTGGAATTTTGTTAGCCAAATATAGTACTGAGACCAAACTCCCTGACACCTGTAAACATAAGTTCACTAGTTGACATTCCTTGACATTTTTTGCAACTGATGGCTAATTTTCCTTGCAGTTGGGGATTTCACTCCTCGAATTGATCCACTACCATTACCATTTCCACATTTGATGTTTCGATGACCAAAGGCCTAATGCTGGACCAAAAATTACTGAGAATTTTATTTCCAGTGGTTTACATCTATTGACGATAAAACACCAAAATGATTTAACACATAAATTTTTTACCAAGAAGGGTCCTAGAAAATATTTTTAGGTCTTTGACTCTTCCGTGTGAGGCCACCATGGACTAATCAATAAGCACCACCTATTATTTTTCCATTTTTTTTTCCATTTAACCTACCACATGTCACCTATAAGCCCTCCATTTGGCTCATCAAAAACACCAAATCATACTATGGCATTTCATCATTTACTATTGCCACATCACTAGTTCTCATGACCTTGCACTCCACATCATCACTAGCACCTAGCCTATTTTGGACCCACTTTATGTGAAGTGGTGGAACATACCCTTACATCTACACAATATTTTATTTCAAACAAGCTTTTCCTTTGCACAATCGTAACTTCTACACACCATTTATTACTTTGTCTATTCCCCCCTCCCCCACATATCTTCATATCTTATCAAGAATCGAAAGCATCTTTATGACTTTGAATAATAGAAATATTTCTAAAGTATGAAAGGTTCTTATCCCTTGGGCATTGGTCTGTTCGCCCTTTGTGACTAGAAGCAATGATTGGGGGATACCTCCTTGGCCTTCTTGAGCTTAATTTTTTTCCTTCTACCTTCTCAGACTTGACAATAATGACATCAATGAAAAACACTATCAACACTAGTTGGAGAAATTGTGGGTAGTGTTGTCACATAGACCTTTTCGAAACACAAATGTTGAAGCTTACATAACTCCTTTTTTCTACTCAATTTGGTTTTTATACCTCCAAAAAAAATCACAATGTCCCTAAATGGATTTTGGATGAAACTTGAAACTCATCGTAAAATTTAAAATGATACTGAGATGTGAAAATTTTCCATTCCATTGGGCTCCTTACTCTAAGGTACAACTAGGGGTACCCCTATTCTAGGAATCCATACATAAAAATTGATTTATTTGAGGATCTTTCGAACAAGGGTATTTTTGATTAAGTATCATTCAATTTTGTTTCACAATTCAGTCAAATTTCCAAAACACTAGCTTGAGAATTTGTGGGTAGCATGCTCACATGGAACTTTGTGAACCACAAATGTTGAAGCTAAGATAACTCCATTTTGTTGCTTGCTTTGGTTTTATACTCCTAAATAAAAGTCATCGTGTGTCATAAAATGGATTCTGGATGTGGCTCCTAACTTTCCATGTAATTCAAATCGGGACTCAAAAGGGGAAACAATTGATTTTGTTGGACTCCTGGCACCAATTTACAACTAGGTACACCCCCTTCCTAGGATTCCATAGGTAAAAAAATGATTTATTTTATAATATTTGGAGCTATGGTTTTTCTCAATAAAGATCAACACAAATTTTCCACAAGGAGTTTGATATTTCAAAACAATAGTTCAACCAATTATGGATAGTATGATCACATGCGCCTTGAAAAAACACAAATGTTGAAGCTTAAATAACTATTTTTTTTTCTATAAAGTTTTTATTTTATATTGCTAGAAAAAAATCATAATATTTCCCTAAATGGATTTTGGTAGTGACTTGCAACTAACCATAAAATTAAAAAGGGGACGTAGATGGGAAAACCATAAATCTTGTTTGACTTCTAGCACAAGATTACGGTAAGGGACATTGCCCCTCCTAGGATTTCATAGGCCAAAAATTGATTTATTTGAGGATATTCAAAGCTAGTTTTTTGTTGAGTGAAGATTAATGTAAATTATTCACAATGGGGTTGATTTTGAAAAACATTGGATGAAGCAATTATGGGTAGGATTCTTACATGGGAGTCGACCAATAATAAATTTTGAAGCGTACAAAACGTCTTTTTGCTACTAAGATTTATTTTTTACACCCCTGGATAAAAATAACAATATGACCCTAAATGGCTTTTGGAAGTGCCTTGAAACTTGACATAAAATTCAAACCAATACTTAGATGGGAAAACTATCAATTCTGTGGGACACCAATTAAACAAAAATAATCATACTTGAGAATATTGCATTATATATTTAGAGAGGTTAACATCATTAAGGGTGTTATATATTGATAAAAACTTTCTCAAAGTAGGATTGGAAAGTTCTCAATATAATGGGGGCTTCTAGTTTTTAATGTGCTCAGGTGTGTTTCTAGATCTATTAATCAAATTAAATAATATTGGGACATGTGTCACATATTTAGATGAGAATCATATTGCATAGGGATAGTTGGATAGTAAACCATGGAAGATGAATCTTTCAACTAACAACTTGTTAGAGAGTGTACCATCTTTGAGGAATGGTGTTGATATCAATGAGGATCATGCTTGGAGGGTGTTGCACTAGTATGGAATTATTCCCTTATTATGTTGATGCGACATTGTTTTGGATATTTGATGGTGGCTAGGGTTTTCATGATTTTACCTTGGTAGAGTTTGGAGTGCTTCATACTCTACCAATTTTGTGATAAATTTAGTCATGTGTATTTGATTCTTCTATATACATATAAAAAAGATTTCTATCCAAAATTATGTGATTGAAAATTTATTTTTCATCTTGCATTATATTCATGACTAAGTTATTTAAAATATTTATTATTCATGTTTATTGAGTATAACATAGGGTTCAAATTATTAAGTTATTTAATATAGGATTTGAAGATAAAAAACATATATTTTCTATTACGTAATTTTTTGTAATAAATTGATTAAAAGATTGGTATACACTTATAGAAGCATTCCCTAAGGGATAAAACTTGTTGTAGTTTGTCTGGGATACAATGAGGTGTTGCTTGATTTATGATAATGTTGAACATGCCAAGACATATGATTCCAAGTATAAGGATATGAGGAATGGACATGAAACTAAGGTAGATATGACTTTGGTGAATATGAGGGTTGGGTACAACAACAACAACTAGTCCCACACCTTCTCCAACAATCCAAATTGAATTCACCATCAAGTTTGAAACTTTAAATTAACATACATGAAAACTCAAACTAGCAATGTAACAATTGGACATCAAATAAAAAAAACACTTAAATAGTATCAAACCCATGAATTAAACAATATTATTCATATGTAAATGTAAGAAAATATTATTCATATGAAATATATATGGATTTAAATTAATATCATAAAAATACTCATACCTCAATATAAATAAAAAAAATGGTGTACATGGCATTATAACTCTTTTGTATAGCTACCTAATTTCATTCAATTTGGTTGTATCATCTATGTTGCTAATGATATCCATTAGTATCTCATTCTTTAAATGAGGTAGGAAGTACCATACCATTTGGGAGCTCCTTGTATACATGGTTTGTAGTTGAATGCTTGTACCAATGACTAAGTGTGCATAATGATACACCAGTCCACCTAGTTTGTAAGCCATGAATACATAACCAATTATCTTTCTTGAATTTTCATCTTGTAAGATATTTGTTCCCAACAACCATCAATATAGTTGGAAATTCATTGGCTTCATTATCAATTAATAATGTATTGAGATTTTTCTTCCCTAGAATGCATCATGCCAACCAATAATTAGTGCCCCATTTACTTTCTTTTGTGGAAACAACTAAATATACCTGTCATACAAAAAACCCAATCTACATTCAAATGCATATGTCTAGGATATTAATCTAACATAGTTGAAACAAAAACATAAATAGATCCAATATATGATGTCAGATATGTACCTCGTTGTATAAGATTAGTGATATGGTCATTTTTTTTGAATTGGTTGATTAACCCTCCTCTAGTAGGGTTGTTTCAAAAACAACAAGAGGTTCTAGTACAAGTGATGCATGAACCCATTCATCAACCTAGTCAGTGGATTCATAATCATCCCATTCACCACTACCTCATGCTTCAGAAAAGAAAGATAGTTTTTGTGTCCATATTTTAAAATTTTTGGTTGTATGAGCTATTAACTAAATGAAATTAATGAGTTCCTTGTACTATATGGCAATGATATGAATGTGACTAGCCTATATTTTTCACTTCTCATAAATTTATTTTTTCATGACCTATCCTTGTTGATGTTTGTTGCTCATTTAAGCCATTTGAAATTACTGTAGAGCACCATTGGACTATAAAATTTGCATCTTAGATATGAGGATCTATCATAAAATTCATCTCCTCTCTTCACAGTTTAGTTTTAATGGATTCCCTAGCCCTATCATGCTCATATTTCCCATCCCAAGTCTTAAAGTAGTTCCAAATATGGGGCACATATCATATTTTGAGAAATATACTCAACAATTGGAATACATGGGAATTTTTGAAATTTCCTACAAAATCATCCTACGGAATTTAATTCTAATCATATGTATTTTTCTCTCCTTCAAGTGATCATAGAACAATTGAAAGCAATGCTACACATAATGTAGGTCATGGCTTCTACCATCACTTATGTAGAAGTTTTCATTCTTCACTATTATCCTTCTATCATTGTTGCTATCTCACCCATTCCTATATGTGATATTTATAATTATTATAACTTGATTTGAATGATAATATTTTCTTTGGATTTCATTCCTTTGTTTAAGGGTGTATATCTAATCAAAATCCACAACTGACGATGTCCGTGGATTTTCTAAATTGTTCATCTTTCCATCAGCACATGTCGCACAATTCCTTCGATTTTTATAAAAATCCTTTTATGAAATCACATAAGAATATCTAATGACACAAAAATAAGGTCATAAGAAAGAATATATATGCTAAATTTAAAGGTGCAATCAGAAATAATGCTACCTTAACTTACCTAGGACTTCACTAATGTGATATTTTAGATATCTTTCCCACTATCTAATTCATAGGTAACATATTTGAAGTTCTGCATATTTTCTAAGATCCTCCCAAATTTTTTCTCCTCACTTTCATGAATGCACTCGATCAATAATGCAGTCTACTACACCTAGAGAATGTCTCATCTAAACATGACTTTCCATAATATCTTGGCTTGTTAGGTGTTGGATAGATGATTCTATGAATAAATTTCTTGATGAAATTGATGGAGTATGAATGAGGAATCCTACACAATGTTAGGATGCAAAACATGATGGATGCGTACATATGTGTCATAAAAACAATCAATTTTTACATGGTATCTACAATGACATGTCTCATGATCTATAAATATTATAACATATCAAGGTTTACATTTCTCAAAAGACCTTTGGAAAAGATTTAGTTACATGTGCTCTTTCCTTGTTGGCTTATATGGGCCTGACCCAGGTTCAGAAGAATTATTTGGCCAAACAAATCCCGTAGCTGCCGGCCCTTTCGGCAATAGTCCACGAAACTCGAACTGGGGTCTCACCCGAGGTAGCAGGGGAGGGTGTTAGAACTAGGTTTCCACACCCTTGGGATGTCTAGATGTGGTCTAGAGGTTTCATGCACCGTTCTGTAGCATCGCGCTGCTCTGTTTCGCGCAGTTTTGTTCCCAGAATAATCTTTACTAATTATTAGCATGTTGTTTACAAATCTAATCTATTTGATGAAGTATTGTAAATTAGATCTACTTAGCAGGGTCTTTAAGCAAACATTTATCAGATTTACCCAGTTCACGCACTTAGATTAAACACAGATTCACATGTATTCAAGATGTAAGCATATGCGCATAGATCAAACAGTGATATTAACCATAAAAAGCTAGATCCGCGATACTTCAGATTTAACACAGAATTACCAAAGCAACTTATCTTTATTTACTTTCTTCACCAATACATCCAGATCCACCCTGCGCACTCAGCTGCAGGGGTCTGCGCACACAGCTACAGACTCTTCTAGGCCTCTACGCACACAGCTGCAGAGCCTCTATCCACTACCCAACCCTCGACTCAGACTTACAGATGCTTTCAGATTGTTCTCTTCAAAAACCCATTACAGATTCAAGATCATATCCAAAAATATGAACTGCCTTTCCCTCATAGAGTCATGCTCTATTTATACCTTCCTATGGTCCACAGACTGACTTACTTCCTATTAATTTATATTATTTCTTGGGAAGACAACCCTTTGACTCGACCTTTTACATTTCGCGCTCCACATGTTTCATAGGTTTACAATATGTTTATCCTACTTTCTAGGCTATCAGACCCAAAACTGTTACACGGGACCTCCGCTACCCAACAGTCCCCCAACACAATCATCGTGACTCGTCCCGAGTCACTCATTGGTGCAGCGAGATGCGTTGCCATGGCTCCACTGTTCACGTGCCTCTGAGTGATGCTCGTCGTCATACTGCCTCTTCATTTTCTCCTACAACGCTTCGTCCGGCTTCTGATTTGTTGTTTCTACCCATACTTGCGACCGATAATACTCATTATGCTCTGCTCGGTTAACACAGAACACCCCTTCCTAGGATTTTAGCTCTAGCGGGGAAGCCGCATATGGGACCTCCTTGTACCACCGCATTCATTTCTGGCCTTTGTGGCTACTCTTCACATTGTCTGTGGTAGCTTGTGTTGCAATTTTGCAAAACCTGTACTGTTTTATGCGAGATCCCAATCCTCAAGGTCCGTCAGAGACAGCTTATTAAATTCATTTCTACCTGTGGTCTCCATATTTTCATCCTTTCTCTATATTGTTGTAGTTCGCCAGCCTGCCCCCGAGTGGGGCAACGACATCCGGACCAATATTTCTTCATGTCTCCTCTTTTCCGGTACCTCCCCTACTGTTGATGGTGCAGTTTGTGGGATGCCCGCAGCTGTCAACACCCTACTCCTTATAGAGTCCTGCTGCTTTAACGGCCATATCACCACCCTCGAGCTTACTCCTTGTGTGAAGGGATTGAACAGATCCATATCGATACTTAGTATATGTTTTCCAGAAGTGTAGATCACCCGGTGGATGCCCCTTGGTGATTTATAAGCGATTCGAATTTCAATTTCACTGATTCCCACCTATTCTAGTATCCCCGTGTAAAATCTGTGGTAGCTCATTCCATATCTAGCATGTACTCCTTCTATTAATTTCCCGTCGCCCGCTCCCTTTCACCATAATGCAGACGTCTTGTCATGAATAGTGACATGAATGGTCACCTTTTCTTGTAGCAATGCAGCAGCGTACTACGGACTGTGCGACCACGATCTTGGTGATGGGTCAGATCGACGCATATCCTGACACTTGTTCCTCTTTCTCCCAGACTGCTTTTCCATGCCACACTCTCTTTCAACTGGCCAGAGTGGTGAGACTGTCCCTCGAATGGTTAGTCAGGTGGCGAACCCACCCGTATAGAGCTTCTTGAGATCCACGCAGATGTGAATCTCACCCTTATGTTTCTTCTTCTACACAACCATTGGACTCACCCAATCGGACTCCTCACTTGTTTCAATGATTCCTGCTACCAACATCTTGTCCAGTTCTTCATGGACCTTGGCTTTAAATTTTGGATTCAATTGGTAAGGCCGCTGCTTCACCAGTTTCATGTCTGGCTTCAATGTTATCTTCATCATTCCTAAGTCACCTAGAATCCCTTTTATCTCTGTAATCTTTGTTGGGAACAAATGTCGATATTCCCACAGCAACTCGACGACCTTCTTTACTGTTGCATCATCCCAGTTGTCCCCAAGCATTGCATACTTCGGCTCTTCTTCGGTTCCAATATTCACTTGTTTTGTTTTTAATGGTGCCGTGATATATGGGTCTTCGATTTCGGGTCCACGCACCTCCTAGTTCCCCCCTGATTTCGGAATATTAACATTTCGTGGATCATCCTCATCATCTTCTATCTTGAGATTGTAGCATTTGAGGGTTTGTCTTAGCTTCCGCGACCAGTCGAGCTGCATAGTTTCCTCTGGCTCTAATGGTGTCTTGAATATGGTGGCCTTTACCAGTTGTAACGCTTCGTCCATGGGATCCATCCATTGATCTTCAAACAGGAATGTTGACAAAAAACCTACGCGCAAGATATCCCACTCGCCTGTGTCATGCTAGAGCTCTGCTTCCATGTACCAGTTTCTGGCAATGACGTCCAAAGTGTGATAAAACAAGTGCACCCATTATGGCTGAGGTTCCTCTCAGTAGGTTTTGATCCACCTGGTAAAGTGCAAGTGCAAATCATCACGTCCATTGTATTTCTCCACTACACAGAGTTCCGAATTCCCAAATTTGATCTTCATCATGCCTCTGCAGGCATTCCAATCTTCGAACATCCCTTCATGTGTGCCCCACCATCGTGCAGGCGTCGTACGCAGCACCCATCTCATCGCATCAAACCGTTGGTGCTCTAGTACTGCAATTTCAAATTTGGTCAGGAATTCATCTACCATCGTCAACCCATCATACTTCGGCAATTCATGATCTTGGGCCTTTACGTAGTACAAAGATTTAGTCATCATATTGCAGTGTAGCATAATCACTCCATTCAACCTGTTACGCCACTGCTCATCTTCTTCGTCTGAATTGGTGGTGCAAGATTCTACATAGCCTTGTGATGTTCTTCTATCCTCCGTTGTCTTGCCCCATTCTTGCCTTTGTGCAGCTATTATGTAGATACCATCTAATTCGTTGTCACTCTCTTTGTTGCGCATGGGTTCAATATAGTGCAGTCCTTCAGCTGGATCGAGTGGAATGACTACGTGGAGTGACTTTGTTTCAAATATCATTGTTCGCTTCTTTAAATTAATAACCCCATTCATGTCGGTGGCCCAGTCTATTCCTAACAACACAGGATAAGGTTTACTTTCATCCATGAGTTCAATCACTTCAAAGTCTATCTGAGGACTTGTGCCGTCAATATCTACCGTAATTCCTTGCAGCCTTCTGATGGGCAGGACCTTCTGCTGATTTTCCATACGCAATTGGATAAGGGACCATTGTAGTGTAGGCTTACCCATGCACTCCCAAGTCTATTTAGGCAGAACATTGGCATCTGAGCCCAGATCCAGAATGACCTGATCCATCTCATAATCACCGATCTGTGCTGTTAGTCGCATTTCCCTCCTGGTCTGCGACACATGTCTTCCCAAATTTTGAACGATGCGAGGTTCACTCCATCCTACATATCTATTTATCAATTCTTGTAAGCCTTTAACTTCCCTATTGTCACGAAGCAATTTTATACATTTCTCTAAAAAGGTAGTCATCATCGAGGGATCCCTGTTCGGCTTAGGCTGATCCCTACTACCTAAGGTAGAGACCTCTGTGAAGCGTTCCCTAGCTTCCAGGTTCATCTCCTTACTAACCCCTGCGTCTTCCTTACTTAAGTCCTTTCTATCCACTCTTGTGGCTGTTCCACTTCTTAGTACCATGTTTACTTGGGGATCTTCCTCGTGGGGTTTGGACCTCATCATCTGCATGTTCTGGGTCGTTGTAGGTTGCGCGGCCCTTTTTTCACGAATCTGTGCTATCAGCGTAGGGCAATCTATCAGCTCATGATCGAATTGCTCACAATAACTGCATGAAATTCTAGTCAGGTTGGTACAATCCCGCACGTAATGTCCTAGACCTCTGCAGTTATAACAGATTAGCTGCCCACGACCCCTTCCTGGCCCCATTCTGCCCCTTCCTCATCCACGGCCCTGGAACCCACCGCGCGTGATCGCCGCAGCTGGATCTTGACCTCACATCTGAGTCTGCATTTTGTAAGCGGGTGACTGGTCCATTAACAATTGGTAGCTACGACAGTCTTTTTCCTCATGGCCCACCGATCTGCAAAAGTTGCAAAATAACTACTAGGGGGTCTGATTGTATTTTGGCAGCAGGTGACAGTTATCGGTGTTGTGCTTTCCTCCCACCTAACAGATTGCACACTAGAGCGAGGTTGTTGTGCTCGGCCCTGCCTCTGGTCGCAATGGTGTTGGTCCCCCTGTTGCCTCATAATTCACTGAGACTAGGTAGTGATCTTTATCGTGCCCCTGGCTCCTACACCATACTTCCTCCTAGACTTCTAGTCATGGTTCCTATTCTTGTTTTAACTTCTTCATTTCCAAACAAAAATTTTGGATCTACGCTTGGATTTGTTGAACTCCCGACCCTGGGTCTTGTAACGAAGTGTCGTGCAACCTCATCGCTGTCTCTAATGCTTCAAACTAGGTTGAGATCTTCTATTCTGACAGAGCCATCCTCAGATGTGGTGTTAATGATGCCATAAACCAAGCGTAGTGTTACACATCTTTCAATTTCATGTTAGCCTCGAGAATAGAACTTTTCAGTCTTTGGTCCAAATCCTATGGGGTTTCACCAGGCATCATCGCAATCTCTTTGAACCCTATAATTGACTATGTTTCTGACTTTGGCTAGCTAAATTCCTTCTTCAATTCAGTTTGGATTTCTACTTTCCCCACCATTGGGTGATTTCTTAAGTACTTTATGTACCATGTCAGTGCTCGATCCTGCAGTGCGCTGACTAAGGTAGCCTTTTTGATATTATCATCCGCAATTCACTGCGCATTGCATACTGATGTTAACACAAACTAGAATTGTTCCGGGTCTTTTCCTCCTGCTCCTTTGAATACCGGTAATTGGATCACGCTCATCATTGTTACCCTTCAACTACTGCTGTTCCTGGTCCATTCGATCCTTCAATATTCTTCTCTCTAGAGTCCTCGTTTTTCACACTAGACACCCCTTAGGTAGATCCCGGTCCCAACAACGAAACCATTTGTTGGCTTATATGGGCCTGACCGAGGTTCAGAATAATTATTTGGCCAAACAAATCTCGCAGCTACCGGCCCTTTTGGCAACAGTCCGCGGAACGCGAAGTGAGGTCTCACCTGAGGTGGCAGGGGAGGGTGCTAGAACCAGGTTTCCACACCCTTGGGATGCCTAGATGTGGTCTGGAGGTTTCGTACACCATTCCACAGCGTCGTGCTGCTCTCTTTTGCGCAAATCCATACCCAGAATCATCATTACTAATTATTAGTGTGCTTTTTACAGATCTAATCTATTTGATGAAGTATTATAAATCAGATCTACTTAGCAGGGTCTTTAAGCAAAAATTTATCAGATTTACCCAGTTCACTTACTTAGATTAAACACAGATTCACATGTATTCAAGATGTAAGCATATTCGCATAGATCAAATAGTGATATTAACCATAAAAAGCTAGATCACAATACTTCAGATTTAACACAAAATTACCAAAGGAACCTATCTTTATTTACTTTCTTCACCAATACATCCAGATTTGCCCTATGAACTCAGTTGCAGGGGTTCACACACACAACTACGGACTCTTCTAGGTCTCTACGCACATAGCTATAGAGCCCTATCCACTACCCAACCCCCAACTTGGAATTACGATGCTTCCAGATTGTTCTCTTCAAAAACCCAGTACAGATTCAAGATCATACCCAAAAATATGAACTACCTTTCCCTCATAGAGCCGCGCTCAATTTATACCTTCCTATGGTCCGTGGACCGACTTACTTCCTATTACTTTACATTATTTCTTGGGCAGACAACCCTTTGACTCAACCTTTTACATTTTGCACTCCGCATGTTTTAGAGGTTTACAATATGTTTATCCTACTTTCTAGGCTATCTGACCCAAAACTGTTACGCGGGACCTCTGCTACCCAACATTCCTAAACCTCTCGTATATATATCTATATATCTATATATATATATATATATATATATATATATATATATATATATATATATATATATATATATATATATATTGATATATATTGATATATATTGTCATGTCAAGGAAGTTCTTAATTTGGATTTGATAGTCCTCGCAACCTTTTCTCAAATTTAGCACATATTTTGATTGGTGAATGCCTATTATTTTGATGCCAAAATTTTTGTACTAGTTCTTTAACAACACCAATTACCAACATTTTTGAATATGGAAACCTACAAATGAAGGCCCAATAATCTTTTGGACCTGGGATGTCAAGTTTTCCTCTCACAATAGGTTACTTTTGAAGAATTTTTCTATTTACTTTAAAAATATGAAATGTGGGTGACATCAAATGATGTTTCCTTATGGACCTGTTTACAACAGATTTTGATATTACATGATGAGTTTCATTATGACATTTTGAATGAGTAGTCTTTCCAATTGTATTGAAATCATCTTGAAGGTTTTTAACAATGTGATTGCTAGTGTATGTACTTCTAACTATATTTATGCCTAAAATTCTACTAACAATAGTTAGACAATGTGATTTTATTAAAGCCAAAACTAATTGACACTTAGCAGCGTCAATGTTTTATTTAAAAAATTCTTTCAAAATTTTATTGCACTACCATTAAATTTTTCATTCATGTAACTTACCTTCAAGATATGATAGAGAAATTTCATCCACATGAATATGTCTCGGAGTTCAATTTCAAGCACTTGAGAGATGAGGTAAGGAAGTTGGATACAAAGTGTGAGACCCTTGTCTAGTATACCATAGTAGTTCATTCACCTTATTGTTGAGATTGGGAATGCAATGGAAAATTATTTGGTTTATATGTTAAAAATATAATTGTAGAAATTTAACTTTCACATGATGAGCTTCTTCACCATAAATGTTCTCAAATCATTCAATTTTTTAATTTCCACATCTGGATACTCAACATCACAAATTTGAATGTCTTCTTCCACTATATCTTTATTTTTTTATGGAATACTAGCTAGAAGATCACTTGATGTTGGACTTTGGATGGCCTCCATTGATAAAAAACACTCCATTTGTGGAAAAAACTAGAATCCAACATGGAATTCATTTTGAAAGAATTTAAGTTGGTGATGGGTGGATGCCTATATTTCTCCATAGCAAATATTTCCTTTTTTCTAAGTTTTTTTTACTTTTCAAAGGGGAAGTAGTTTCCTTCTAGAGATTTTTAATAGATTATGTAAGTTTGACATGACTAAAATGTTCTAGTATAATGGGACTACATAAAAATAGTTAAGAAAATAACTTAGGAAAAAAAAACCACGACCTGCAACAAAATATATCTCACAGTATTTGCATATTTAGGATGTAATGTGTTTTTCATACATACACCATTGACCTTAAAATATATTTAGGTCCAAATAAATAAGTAGACCAAAAATAAGCCAAGCATTGCTAGTTGTCACAATTTCCCTTTCAACTTTCACCACATTACCTTAAAACCAAACAAAGCGGCTTTCATACATGGTCTTATTAAAACAAAATATGAGCAAAGACATGAAAGAAAACACGAAATGAAATAAAATATATAAAATAATAAAGGAAGGTAATAATAGTAAAGGGAATGAGGAGAACAATACCAAAACGAGAAAGGGAATGAAGGAGAAGTGTTGTAATGCAATGCGAATGTAACTATAATGCAACTAAGGAAAAGAATAGAACTAAACCTAAATCCTAATATATCTAGACTAAAAGGTCAAGATCACGTGAAATCAAATTTACAATGAAGCCATGAGTGTTGCTCTCGACTTACCAACAAAAAGATATTAACACTTAGCAATAATATAAAAGAATGTGTAGAAATAAAGCTGACAACCTAAATACCTTGCACAAGAAATGAAAGGTCTTTCCTATTGATAGGAAGATGTGCCATAAAAGCTACCTTTAACCAATCTACAAATTTACCTGGTTGATTAGAACAATGATCATACAAACCTTGAAGGTTGCTTGTGAATATACATTCATCCATATTTTAAATCCTAGAAAACATCAAGAAATATCGAAACTTATTATTAGCAACATAAATCTCTTGATAAGATTCCTCTATCCAATCATAGATTCAGTCATAGAATTTGAAACAACTGATTTCAAAACCCTGAAGTTGTTGGAAAGATTAACAATCAACGCACTCGAATTACAAAGAGAATCTTGCCAAGGAAATTTAATTTGATCTTGTTGATAAACCTTGTCAAGATCATGAGGACCTGACATAACCATAAACAAAAGATAAAGTTCCTCAACTATCCGATAAGTACCTAAATTGCGAAATGATGAATCATAATGATCAATGGGCTCAACAAGAGTAACCAATGTAGAACAACTATCATCAAATGTACTAGTGGGAAAATGGTTAATCAAGTGACAGTTTTTAGAACTAATGTTATGATTAGATTGATAAGTTGGCATATAAGATTCTCAATTCTCCATTGGTTCCCTTTGTACTTGATTTCATACTAGATTAGCAATATGAAAGCTTTGGGGATTAAAAATGATTGTTGGAAACATAAATATGAGAAACCAATTAGGATACCAGGCTCACAAAATATTAGAAACATATGTTAAATCAAATCTAGTGCCCATATCAACATGAGTTTTTTGATCTATTGAATGATTCAAGCATTGAATGATACTCAAAATAATTGATTGTGCCAAAAAAAATGATTAAATTCATAGCATACACTAGAGATATAAGAAACTGATTAATCATGGAAGGATTTGGCATGAAGGAATCTTTCAATTAGTGATGATCTTTTTCTTGATAATCAGAATGATAGGCTTGAAATATATGTACATCTGTGAAATATATTCATTCCAGCCCTAGGTTAGATACAAGTGATTTTCATGACGAAGAATTATCAAAACAATAATATTTCACCCAATTAAAATCTTTATCTTGAGGACTAAGAAAATCAACTTGAAAATGCTAAAAATACTTCAAGAGTGGGCTTACATCTAGTGAAACAATGTTGATAAAATACTCATGTGAGAGGATCTAATCTGACTTAGTTCAGAGATCCCATTAGGATTATGAGAACCTAACATAACCATCAATGAGGGTTGAAGTGTCTCGACTTCTTGTTGAGTCCCTAAACCTTGAAATGTTAAATGATTAAATTTTGAGGGAATGATTAGACCAACATTTGTGTGAAGGAAATTGTCATTAATTATTTGAACAAGACCATTATGAATCAAATGGCTATTGTTGGAATAAATTGTTTCAACAAATGTCTCAACATCATCAAATAGAATACCCAAATTTTAAGAAAGTGATTATCAAATCATCTTCTTTATCATGGGTAGTCTTACTGCCTTATGTGGACTTAATATCTAATTCATCAGAATCAAAATTGGAAGAACGTGATATATGCGTTGAATTTTGACAC
This sequence comes from Pinus tabuliformis, assembly GCA_031772625.1. Lineage (NCBI taxonomy): Eukaryota > Viridiplantae > Streptophyta > Pinopsida > Pinales > Pinaceae > Pinus > Pinus tabuliformis. The sequence goes on along the minus strand of CM062819.1, from coordinate 1,308,597,478 downwards.
AAGGGTTGGTGAGCTGAGGAAGAAATTTATGTAAGAAACTCTTCTATGATCAAATCAAATTGCAGATCAAATATTTGTGAATCTAAGTCTTCTTTTGAAAACAAAATATCATCCAATGTACTTGGGACCTCATCACCATGCATATCATAGGATTCATTATCTTAAGGGTGATGGTATCCCAAGAGTTCATTTCGATTAAGATATTTGGTTTCATTGAATTGATTACCAATATATCAGAAGATCCTTGACCACCAACGAATGTAGAAGCATCATTTTGACATAAAGGAATTTGAAAAAGAGGAGAGATTAAAAGTGACTTCATCATTTTTATCCTTATCTATGAAATGTGACCACCTGTTTACGGTGCTAGACCTGTCAACATGTCAGGGGATCTCCCTGGTAATAAGTCCCAAATAGACCTCAAATCATTGGTGTAGGAGTCCCAGCAGTGGGTAGTACATTATTGCCTTAATTGTGGTTGCACGCAGAGGTAAGTAAGATGTCCTTGTTGGTAGCAAGGGTGTGACCTTGCAGCAAGTCAAGGAAGGTGCATGAAAGGTTCTAAAACATGGAAGGGGGAGTGAGTGCACCCCTTAGAAATCTATGATAGCACGCAGCTTGAAAGGGAACACACAAGTAGTAAGACATCACGAAATGCAAAGTAAGATAGCTAACGATCCAAGGTGATGAGTTATATCAATAACACGCTTCGATAAGATTCATACAAACACATACAAAATAGTCCATACATACATGTGTAAATAAGAGCTACATATATCATTAAAGTAACCAGGATAGCCGAGTGAAATATCCAATCATACGTACAGCCAAGATTTCCACTAGCCCCAATAGCAGAACATTACAGTCATTTCTGCTTGCTCCTCCAAAGAGATGTACTAGCTCTGCACTTTGGAGAAGCCAAGGCTCGTTAAAATACACCCCAAACTTTCTCTAAGTTACACCTATAGGAAGCTTCACTCCCAAAAGCCTCTACAATGAGTTATGAGGTTCAATAAATAGAAAATGGTGGGGTAACCCTTGACATTCCCCTTTGTGAATCTTCACCTAGGCTCACGACTCTTCAACTACTACATGACGGTTACATTCTATTATCGACACTTGGTATTACATTCTGCACATGTACCCATGTGACACAAAAATAGGCTTGAGTAATCCATGTAAGAAATCACTAAGACTTGGACAACTGTGGGAAGACAAACTCGTCGACATCCTCATGATGATCGACGATGGTGAGATGATGCCAAGCTTGGTAGTCTGTTATGATGTCTGTGTACTCTGTGGTGACATCCCTATGAAAGAAAACTCTGGCCTTCGTTGCATCTAGGTACACTAATTTTTCACCTCTTTCCAACTCATCAAATAACATGTGCATCATAGTCTTGAGTGCAGCTGGACCAACAACATACTGATGCATGGTATCTGCGTTCATCTGCAAGTCTGCACTGGTGGCTACGTGCATCAACTAATCAAAGTGCATGTCCAACTCTAGTCGGGCTTGGTTATTTGACTTAGCCTCGATGAGTGTGCCTGTTGTAGCTAAATCCTTCACCTACAACACAAGTGTAGTAGGAGACATGGAAGCTCCCTAGAGACAGCCTCTAGGTTGATTGTAGACCAATGCCTAGGACATCTGAAATAGAGGAGTGCTTGTAATGTTATATATGAGGGTTTGCAGCACTCCAATTTTCAGGTAATGAAAGATAATGAGGGGGCTTGGTTCATTCCTCCAAAGGTATGAGTTATGGATTTCAGGTACTCCCTCACACACACAGTTCCCAATAGTATCACATAGAGCAGTGGAGGTCGATTACTTCAAAGGGGATTACAACTTAATATGCTTTCTTGAGTAAATGAAATAGGATTAAGAGAAAGAACAACTCATCATATAGAGCCCAAAACATCCAGAATTGTATATTGAACATAGAATTGCAAGCAATGGGAAATTCTACACTTGTTTGAGTTACAAGCATAATTAATGGACTGGAGAGAAGGTGGGTGCTATGATTCTTATAGAGTGGTTTAAAGATATACTTCAGACCTTCATACATGTATTATGCATTAATAAATCAATACACATGGATCTGTAAGGAAGCATGAAATAATTTCTAGCAGCTATTGTAGCACACATATAGAGAAGAATATGAACATAATGGAACTAACAGAAGGAAAAACATACAATAATGCTAAAAGGGAGGAATCATCACCATTTCTGTGATAGTCTGAAGATATGCTTGTGTAAAGTAGCACAATCTAAGATAACAGTCATTCACTTACAGAGTTATGAGCCAAAATATGGTATTACAAAGTTCAACCCTCGTGGGTTAGAATATACCGAACCTCTGTTATAGGTTTCATCCCCATATTTATAAGAAGAGGGGGAGATATTTGAGTTATAATCAACATATTTGAGCTTGAGCCCACATCTGTCATGCTATACTAGTTGTCCCAGCTCTGTAAGGCTCTGTTACCACCTACTTAATGATTACAAAAGGGATCAAATCCCTTCTTGGAAAAATACAGAAATAAATGCTTGGAGAAAGAAGATTAAGAGAGGAAGGAGGAGGTGTCCCCTTTCTTTTTCATTGTTGGTATTGGATTGAGCCACGTCCTTACTATCATCATGCTTCTCTCTGCTACTGAGGCGGTTCACTGCTACTCGACAGTTTCTGTCAATTTTGCCCTAACTGACTGAGTGACCTGTTTAGGGGAGTAGAAAGCAGAGTGGGAGAGTCATGTGCCCTAGCAATCATTTTATGTGTAATGGAGTGGAGCACCATGCCGTTCCATTAAGACTTCCTTATTTCCCCCCATACTGATCTGCAGCAACACCATGATCCATTAAAGTCCTTAGCTGCCAACCCATCCGCCCATTTAAATATTTGTGACAATGCTCTTGGTGCAACACGATCCAGACTTTAACATTAAAAATAGATGAATAGGCAGGAGTTTTTAATTTCCCTTTTGGCCCTTATACTTTCAGTTTATTCAGTCATCTGATCAGTGTCCTGAACCAAGCACTTATCCCTTTGGGAACTAAGTCTCTCAACTTTCACGCGGGGGCCTTCTCCTTTATAACCCGAAATGCCTTTGATTACCTCTTACACCACACTGGCTGATATCTCGGACGTGAAATCCCTATACAATACAACACATAACCTATCGCATACTAGGGCCCCTTTCCTTATCGCAATCGCCGCTGGGGAGGAATTTCGGCAGAAGAGAAAGCTTTACATTGCGCAATCGTTGATCGCCAATTGCAATGGGTGACATCATCACTACCACATGTTACCCTATGAGTGGTGACACGTGTCACCCGGAAATGGTCCCATAAGACCCTTGAAAATGTTGAAATTGAGTGACATGTGTCCACCCACCATGTTAGCATCTGTACTTCCACATCACTGATGATGTCAGTTGCCATGTCAGCTTTGAGGACCAATCATATGTTGCAACGTGGCCCCCTGGAGGAGAGAGAAAAAGGCTTGCCCGACCTTGTTTTTGTAGGCATTTCCTTTGTAAAATATTTCTTGGCCTCCCCGACGATGTGCCATTACACTGCAGGATCAACGGTTTGTGAGAATTTTAAGTTGAAATCCCACCAATCATCGATATCATAGGATTGTGGGATTGTGATATCGGCCTTCGATGTCGAGAAATGTCAATAATCCTTAAGTGTGTGCCCTTTGACTCCGCTGATGGTCGATTGTGATATATACTCCGCCCGGACCTATTGCCTGCCGATATGCGATATAGACGATCAACGGATCACTGCCTTTCATTCCACCAATGCTCCTTACCCATCAGCAAGCACTATTTGTGATTGCGATAAGTGTCCCAGTCCCGTTTGTGATTTACCTCCATACTTAGCCATTTTCCTTGTTTTATGATTTTTTTCAAAGGAATTCTTCAATAGGGTCTAACTTTTGATATAGGAACCCTTTCTTGGAATTCTATATACCCCCAGAAAGCTTTTTCCAAGCACTGCATAATGGGGAGAGTCCCATCTATCTCTGAGAGCTTCTATGGATTAGAATGTGGCATCAAACATAACTACTATTTGTCTTTTGAAGCAACTGATGACCTATGAAGCAGTGAGTGACAACAGTGCCAATGGATGGGATCGCATGCGTGTGCATAATGACATCCACACTCTTGAACACCCGTAAATGTGAAGCCTACAAAGTATTGACTATGGGAGTTCCTCATAGTTCCGGATTTGAATCTAGATGCATGCTTTCAACTCTACCACATTTGGATTCATCATATTTGGTAAGTGCAATGGGGCTCCTTTGTACCTCATTGTCCATTTTTGCATGTGATCAATGTCAATGTGAAAATTTGACAAGATGCATCCTCTCCTAGCACAACACTGCTACCAACCGTTGAGATGGACAACTTACTTATGCATGGTGATTAATTTGGAGTACAATTTCCGCATGACTCTCTCAACAGACAATACTTCATATAGTATCACTCTCCTCAACTCTGCTCTGGTGGATGTTGTAACTTGCTCTCATCCTTGCTTGGCCACTTGTAACTTCTTGGCCATGTGGTTGTTCTCGGCTATCAATAATCTAAGACTCGAGCTAGTGACTTCGGCATATGCTTTGATATAAATGGCTAGCGTGGCTGGATGTCTACGCACATTGGATACAATGGCTCTCTCATCAAACTGCGCAAGAGATACATGGACATCTAGAGGAGGCACTCTGTGCCACTGCACAACTCTGTGTTGTGACTCGTCAAAAGATATCTTATGCATCTCTGCTTCCAGATTGTCTTCAAAGATTTTTTTGTCTCCTTGATCGCTTGGACTTGCTCTGCTTTCGGAACTGGTGAAGCCTATGGGGTGACCCCTTAGTTCTGAGGCATGAGGTCAATATCTTGATCTGACTCTAGCTAAACCATATCTGTGTCCATCTGCTTTAGCATCTGTTCAATCTCTTCATCCAAGTCCTGCTCTTGCGACTGCTCACCCTGTCTTCTCTGTGCTAGCTGCTCGGATGAGTCAATAACATATATGGGTGCAGTTTCATCAATATGTGCATGTTGTGCCTGCTATTGTACCTATTCCTGTTGCGCTTCCTTCCCTCTTTTATGTAGCTCTTGTTCTTCCCTAAGTTGCTGCTTCAACTCCTGCAACTAATTTTTTTTTTCATCCATCTTCTATTTCTCCCTCTGCCTTTGCCCAATCCTCCTGTCACATAGTCACCTTTGAGCCTCAATCTCCAAAGTTTCTCTCCATACAAGTGGATTTGCTTTGAACTTGCATATTTTCTCTGCCTTTGTGCTGTCAACAACCTTTCTCTTCCTTTTTTCATGTGTAGATCTGCTACCTTCTACTACTGTTGATGATTCTACTCTTTCAGATGTTGCTGCCTTCTACTTTGCTAACCATTGTTCATTGAGCCATCAGAACTAATAGAAATCTCTCCATGGGTCTTCCTCAGGCCAATGACACACCCTGTTGATCCAAGGATGTTTCACTCTCACACAGTGGTCCTTCACTAAGAAATGCTGGTCATACGGATTGAAGTGTCTAGTGTCGAAGGTTAATCTCTTGAATTCCTCTATCTTGGCCTTAGTGGGCTTGAGATTCTAAATCTCATAAAACCTGATTCACAAAGGAAGAGTGGGCCAAGGTTCCTTCTTCTTCCTGTGCAATCTCACTGACAACCCTATCGATATGTGATAAGACACTTCTTGCATGATGAGATTTTCCATGGAAAACTTCGGTAAAACATGCAGAGCCTTCTCCACATTGTAAATCCATATGAAGGTGTTAAGGGGTGAGGTGTACCAATATTTTATGTCGATTAATGCCTCCATCGCTGCCTGCGAAATGCAAGGTGGGTCCTACTCAAATATCATCCTATACACAGAAGATGCATTTGGAGAACAACCTGCAATAAGTGTGCACAGAGGTTTCTGAAGGTGTCCATGCCCAACCTAAACCTGGGGACTGCTAACGGGCATATACTACATCAAGTATGTAAGTAGACACGTATATCTTCACTTGCTGACACTTGGGTGGATTTCCAACTTCTGTTACATGTTCCTTCAACCTGACAGCCAACATGGCGGACCAGTTGCAAGGTCTTCTTTCACTCGCCACTTGATCCAACATAATCACCCAACTCTCTAGGAAGGTCTCTATGCTCTCTTAGCCATATAAGCAACATGCAAAGATGATCAAGAGCTAATATTCCTTCCACAATATCCTCATCTTGTAAACCTGGCTTGGTGTTGTCATGAACTTGGATGTCTCTTTCACCCAGCTCTTCAAGATGTCTCTTGAGTTTGCACTGCTACTAGGTGTGGACAAGGGTGTATCCGTCATGATCATTGACTATGGCAAGTGATACATCTCCTGAAAGTCCTTTGCCCTAAAGGTAGCAAGTTGCGTTGCAATGACACTGCTCAACACCATTGTGTCTGGATCATTATGCGGGACAATCCAATGGATCATGTCTGCGCATTGAAATGCGGGATACTTGCATGCAATCAATACAAGCCAAACTTGTGTATGTTGACATAGGTCGTACGGTGTTCCAAATTTCCGTCAAATGTACCTGAAAAGGTGTCATTGATGTCTTGCCATTTCATCTTGATGTCCTTGTCTATGAACAACTTAGTGTCTTTGTAGATGGGCAAGCTCATAGACACTTGCTCAACTGCATCTCCAGTTGCACTCTTGACAGTGTCCTTTGACCTTGCTCTCTTGGAGGCCATTGTACCTGTATTGGTAAGAGACGAATGAACACCTATGATATCTGGAGACATAGAAACACTCATGGAAAGAAATTTGTCAGTTGAAAACCAAAAGAAACTTGAGGACTGTCATGCAACATACCTGTGTAACTGACTGGAAAGATTGCGTACTTTTCACGAGGAGGCTGGGAGACTGAGTGCCAAAACTGTGCAAAGCACAGTCCATACTGTCAACAGGCTGACTGACTAATGAAACTGTGCAATCCATAGTCCATATTAGCCCGCTGAGGATTGAAATTGTGCAATGCGTAGTTTTACTCAGCAATGACTGCAACCATCAAATTGCATTTGTGAAATTCCTGGGGCCAGCAAGGCACTGCCTCTTAGAATTGCAAAGAGGAAGTCTAGAGTACAGTGTTTGGCCAAATTTGCACAATTTTTGGGAGGAAGGTAGAGACTTCACTCTCATAAATGTGCATTGCAAACTGAGTAAGGCAAGGTTCGGGCCAAGGCAGCCAAGACCCGCCTACGGGTGACTAAAAACATGAAAAGTCTGAATGGATGGTGAAGCGGAGTGTAAACATGAGTGAATGATAATGCATGCAAACATTGAGTGCAATATTCAGAAAATGGGTAGACAAGAAAGTGTGAAGAGAGTCACTGCAATGAAGACCGTTAGTGCATAAATAGTTTCATGCATGCGACAACAGTTAGATGCAATGAAAAACCAAAACATTTCTTCTACAAGCTAACATGCATTAAAATGAAAACAAGCATTCATAAAAACCTAGCAGGAGGTTTCTAAAATGACTTTTGCATGTAACCTCCAGCCGCTAAAAATGGATCCTAAAATCAAGGGATTCTTTTTGCATTTTTATTTTCTCAGGAAAAGCAACCCATGAATGAAAATCAAGATTGCTCAGTCTTGGAGGGAGCTGGTCAGCCTGGGAGAACACGCAACTGAATGCAAACCTTGGAATGAATTTTGGCAGTTTCTAGGCTAAGTAAGTTTGGATGTCCCTCAAGAATTGCATAACTTTTGGACTGAAGCCCTAACTATCAGTTAGAACTGTGCACTTTTTTATAGCAAGCCCAATGATGGACTGCATTGCGCAATTTCCAGAGGGAATACTACCTGGTTGTTCTGCGCATTTCTGGAGAGCAACAGGAAGCCTAGATGGATTTTATGACTTCTAGAGGGAAGGCTAGTTCCCCTCCAGAATTGTGCAATTTTCTAGGTGAACATCACAACCAAAAACTGACCAAGTTCTGAAATGTCATCTTGCGGGTGGGAGACAAACAAGTTGACAAGAACAGGCTGGTAAACCATTGAAACTCAACTCAAGCATATGTACTTGTCAGTGCAAGACATGCTACTAAGAATGGTTTATAGGGAGGCTCTAAAAGGAAGTCAAGGAAAAATTTTGGAGGGTGGTAGTAGCCACTACAACACTTGGTGACACACTAGTAGAACTCCATCTCTCTGAATGGACCTTGTTTCGTGAAAAGAAAGTCTAACTCCTCCAGAAGTATTGTTCAATTCTTAGATCCTCTTGTTTTCCACACTAGCTTGATTGAAAGATGTAGCACTTGCCATGTTCTTGATCATTCAACACAAATTCCAAGCCAAGTCAACACAATTGTTTCAATTGGGGATGAGGGGTATATTGGTGCACAAGCAATATGATAGTCAGAGTTTAATTTTCATCTCTGGTGTTGCTCCGTTACCAGGAGGCCTAGATAGTACCTTGACAGAGTCATGCAGGAACACAAGCATCACTCCACTGCCAGTAAGCCTAGTCAATACCCCGGTGAAGTTACTTGCGTCAACTCTCCGTGTAGGAAGCCTTTCTCTTGTTTTTCCTTATTGACTTTAATTTTTCAAAATTTTTCACATTTCCAATTTTTTCATTTTTCATTTTTTAAAGGACTGTGCATAAGAACTTATTTATTTCAGATGCAAAAGAGGGATCCCTACTTATTGAGATAAGAAGAGGTTGTTCCTTTAGAGAATTGTTTTTTATATACCTTTGACATACTTGTTAAGGTTTGCCCCCTCACCTTACTCTACTTGACTGAGATGACAAGGGTTAACCCAAAACAACTGATTAGAGTAGGTGGTACTAGTTAGTGCGTAGGCATTGAGTTTTCATCAAGGTTTACTTCAAATAGAACATATTTTCCATTGGTGTATCATTGAATCAAGACAACAATTTTTGCATATAGAGATAGGACAACATGTAACCAAGTATTTATAAATGCACAAGTCCTCTTGTACTTTACCCTGCTTATTTCAAAGAGCATAAGTAAATATGAAAGAAAAGCAAGTGAACAAAGCAAACAAGGAAGAAGACAAACAAAAAAGCAAGAAATCAAACATGCATGCAAGCAAACCAACATAAAGAAAACACTACTCCTACTCCTAAGCTAACGATGCATGGGTATGATCACATGAAGTGAAATTTCCAATGCAGCCACTGACACATTGGTTGACCCATGTCAGTGAAGGCATGGTTCATGAACAACACAATTAATCGAACCAACAAACATGAAATATATAAAAATGAAGACAAACACACTTCGAGTTTGAATGCATCCACAAAAAAGAAAAACGTGAAAGTGCATGACATGCATTCTATGGGCTTACCATGGTGTTGTGCTACACTGCGTGTAGATGTTAAGAATATGCACTCCCTTGAATATGAAATGCAAGCAAACATAAGAAACATAGACAACTTATGTCATGCAAGTGTGCTTACTGTGTAAGATTCCTTCAATGCATGAGTGATGGGATTATGTGATTTAGGTGGAGGAAGTGAAATTTGTGTGTTGGATTGAACTTCAATGCATACAGATGAGTGATGAGGAGCCTTGGGTGTTTCAATAATTTCCTGATCGGAAGTGAAACCAACCTCAGGACAACAAGGGCCTGAAATAACCATCAGCTTGGGCTGAAGTGCCTCGACAACCTGTGGGGTTTCAACTTTGTCGACAGATACATCATCATAAACATGTGGCTTTCAAAGATCAACAATGATAGAATTAACATCATTATTGGATATGAGAGTAAATAGATCACAACAACTATCATAAGGAAGATCAATGAGTTTATCGAAATATTCATGATCTGATATATCAAACAAAGGTGTAGATGAGAAGCAAGAATGTTCACCCTCTGCATTTCTAGAAAAGATAGATGAAAAATCAAGTGGATTTTCAATGAAGAATTTGTCCTCTCCACTATTGAATCATGTACTGACATCTGGTGTGTTCCGCGAATGATCAGAAGTAGATGCATCTGTGGAAGGATTTACGCAAGGAAAATTAGAGATAACAGAATCACCAAAAATGCCAGGAAAAATTGGAGGAGGCATGAACAGAAGGAGGTAATCCTTCACCGCGGTTTGATGTTCATATCCCCAGTCATACTAATTGTAGATGATGACTCAGGTTGGTTGTGTAACACCAACTTCGTAGATGGCTTGATCCTCATTCACAATAGGTGTAGAGTCCGAAATGAAAGAACATAAGACAATGCAATCTTGAGGATCAGTAGAAAATGAAGACAGGGGTTAAGGTAACAAATGCATGTGAAAACCCATGGTCTTCCCATCCAAATCTACACAGAAATTAAGTGTTGATGGTGGCAGGATGTGACAGTTGAATAGATGTGTGCACATGTTCTCCCACGTCCCTCTACTGTGGTGGAGTTGTTTGATAAGGGGAAGGCAGATAGTCACTTGTGACAACAACTGTGTCTACTTGTGATTACGTAGTTCCGTCATCGAAGTATGTTGAGTGGGGTTTGAAATTCAACTTCATTTTGGGATAAAATGATTTGTGAAGGCAATATTCAAATCTGTCCCAAAGATATTGGAGTTTCATCTGGTTTTTCAGAGCTTCAAACTGGGGTACATGGAAGCACTGCCAAAAATCCATAGGCTATTCATGTAGAGTCTTCTGTTGTTTTAACGTTATTTTGTCAAGAGGCTTAGGATCAAAATGATGGAAAGTTGATTCAATTAGATCACAAAGATGCTCAAATGAATGTACACAATTGTGAGGCAAGTTGCAGCACCATCGTTGTGGGGATTTGTGAAGTGTGGTTGAAAGCCACATGCTGACCTCGACTTCATCTAACTCCTCTACATCCTCCAAGAATGAAAGGAATTCTTGTAAGTGCTCAGGCAAGGCCACTTCGTCTTCACCATTGTACGATAATTCTGATAAGATATCATAAAACTCCTTTGTGATGTTAAATCGTTCTGCATTAGACAGACATCACAGAGGATGGAATCTAACAATATCCATGATAGATGTGTGAAGATTCAATATAGGATCTGAGGACTCAGTTTGTCATTTGGCCCTCCTTCTAGCGCTAGAAATGTTGACGGTGTTGGATCCACCAACATGTCAGGGGATCTCCCCGATAAGAAGTCCCAACTAGACCTCAGATCGTTTGGTGTATGAGTCCCAGTAGTCGGTAGTACAGTATAACCTTGACTGTGGTTGCATGCAAAGGTAAGTAAGATTTCCTCGTTGGTAGAAAGGATGTGACCTTGCAGCAAGTCAAGGAAGGTGCATGAAGGGTTCTAACACATTGAAGGGGGAGTGAGTGTGCCCCTTAGAAACCTATGATAGCACATAGCTTGAAAGGGAACACACGAGAAATAAGACATCACGAGATGGAAAGCAGGATAGCTGATGATCCAAAGTGATGATTTATATCAACAACACACTTCAATAAGATTCATACAAACAAATACAGAATAGTCCATACATACATGTGTAAATAACAACCACATATATCATTAAATTAACTAGGATAACTGAACTACAATAACAACATATGAATGAAATGTTTTGGCTCTATTATATTAAAAGAGTGAAGGATCCGATCATACATACAACCAAGACTTCTACTAGCCTCGATAGTGGAACATTACAGTCACTGCCGCCTGCTCCTCCAAAGAGATGTATTAGCTCTACACTATGGGGAATCCAAGGCTCATTTCAATACACTCCAATATTTCTCTAAGTTACACCTCTAGGAAGATTGGCTCCTAAACACCTCTACAATGAGTTATGAGGTTCTATAAATAGCAAAGGGTGGGGTGACCCTTGACATTCCCCTTTGTGACTCTTCACCTACCATCGTGACTCTTCAACTACTACATGAATGTTACATTCTACTATCAACACTTGGTCTTTCACTATTACAACATGTTTACATTACAATCTGCACATGTACCCACATGAGACAAAAATAGGCTTGACTAATCCATGCAAGACATCACTAAGACTTGGGTAGTTGTGGGAAAACTAACTCTTCAACATCCTTGCAATGATCGATGGTGGAAAATTGATGCCAAGCTTGGTAGTTTGTTATGGTGTTCACATACTTTGTGGTAACATCCCTCTGAAAGTGAACTTTGGCCTTCATTGCATCCGGGTACACTAATTTGGCACCTCTTTCCAACTCGTCAGATAACATGTGCATCATAGTCTTGAGTGAACTTGGACCAAGAACATACTGATGCATGGTATCTATGCTCATATACAAGTCTGCACTGGTGGCTACCTACATCAACTGATCAAAGTACATGTCCTGCTCCAGTCGGAACTGGTTCTTTGACTTCTCCTCGGTGAGTGTGCAAATGGATGGGATTTCATGTGTGCACACAATGATATCCATGCTCTTGAAAACCAGTGCATGTGAAGCCTGCAAAATGGTGATGAACTATGGGAGTTCCTCATAGTTCCGAAGTTGACTCTGGATGCGTGCCTTGAACTCTACCGCCTTTGGCTTCATCACCTTTTGCAACTGAAATAGGGCTCCTTTATACCTCATTGTCCATGTTTGCATGTGATCGAAAATAGTGTGCTGATCTGACAAGATGTGTGCTCTCCTAGCACAACATTGTTGCCAATCATTGAGATGGACAACTGACTTATGCACGGTGACCAATCTAGAGTATAAATTCCACATGACTCTGTCGAGAGATGATACTTCATCTAGTATCACTCTCCTCAACTCTACTCTTGCAGATGTTGTAATCCACTCTCCTCCCTGCCTGGCCGCTTGTAACTCCTTGGCCATGCTGTCATTCTCAGCTATCAAGAATCTAATACTCGAGCTAGTGGCTTTGGCATATGCTTTTGTAGCATCAGCCATTGCAGTTGGATGTCTATACACATAAGATCCAATCACTCTCTCTTCAAACTGTGCAAGAGATACATGGACATCCGGAGTGGGCACTCTGTGCGACTGCATAACTTTGTGTTTTGACTCGTCGAAAGATATGTTGTGCATCTCCACTTATGGATTGTCTTCATGGATTTCTACGTCTTCTTTATCACTTGGGACTTTCTCTACTTCTAGATTTGCTGAAGGTAGTGGGGTGACCTCTTGTTTATGAGGCATGAGGTCAATATCCTAATTTGACTTTGGCTAAGCCATATTCATGTCCATCTGCTCTAGCATCTATTCAATCTCTTGAGCCAAGTCCTGCTCCTGTGACTACTCACCCTGTTTGCTTTGTGCCAGCTTCTCAGATTAGTCAATAACCTATATGTTGGCATTATGATTCAAGTGTTGTCCTTGATGGCAACTCACTCACAGGTTGGTACAGGTGCTCAGAGGTTGGTACAGGTGATGTCAACTTAATCAAAAGACAGATCTTAGTACAGCATGCCAAGGAAGTTCATATACGCAGGTTCGTTAAGCCCAAGTCGCGTGTACATGCTAGTTGGATTCAGAAAAAGCGTGTGTATGTGGAAAAGTACCTTTGGTCCATGGTGGTTAGTCCTTGGAAGTTGTGCCTATGATTTCGGACCATTGTATCTCGACGGGCGTGTCGATCCCTAGTTTTGAAGTTGATGGTATTGTGTTACTATGGTTTTGGCTCTTGGTATTGAGCAAGGCCTAAGGCTATATAAGGAGAAGAAGATCATTAGGCAAAATCATCTTTCGACAAGGCTTGAATATCTAAGAGAGAAAGAGATCTGATATGCAGAGTCTGGGTTGCTTGATATGAGCTAAGGAGAAATCACATCGGTGGATGGAAGACTAGATCTAAGGATAACTCGGGATCTAATGGTTTGAAATGCACTATTATGATATGGTTGATTATGCGTATTTCTAGATCTGCATACTGTCGCAATATTATGTTCTGGATCTAACTGATGTCTGGTACAGCTGCAAGTTGAGAGAATCTATTTTTAGATTTGTACGCAGGTTGGCTTAGGTAAAAGCGCGTGTATACGCGGGTTTCGCTCATTGAAGTAGCGTATATCTCTTAAAGCTTGATTTTTGGGTTTGCAGTTGGATCTGTCTGTTATTACAGAGTTCTGTAGACTGCTCTGTGTTCTGGTATCTGGTGATTGACAGGGTTCAGTGGTTCAGTGATTCAAAGTTTGATAATACTAGTATTGGTTGTTTTATGCTTCAATGATCTGTTGTGAAAGTTGAATGAATTGGGGTCTACAGATTGTAATGTTGTGCTTCAGGAATATCCAGTCTGAAAATGTATGAAAGGTGGTACCTGAAGGAAAGAAGATTGTAGGTCAGCACCTACGTACTAGTATCTTGGCTAGTACAAGAGCAAAGGGGGTTGGAGCTCCCTTCCAAGGAAGTTTGGAGAACGAGAGAAGGTTGTAGCCTTCTGCAGGTTGTAGCCTGCGTACTGGTATAAGGCTGCACCAGTACAAAAGATTGTAAACTGAAGTTTCATATTAAAGAAAGATAGAGACAACTTGCAGCAGGTGGTTTTCACCCACATTGGGTTTCCACCTTACATCTTGGTGTTCATGTGTGTGGCTTTTGATCTGTTCTGTTATACTGCACCTGTTTACTGTTAATGTGGTGAATAATGTCCTGATGAACTGAACTGAAGAATAAGCTAACTAAATTATGAGTTTTCTTCTTATACGCTGTTTTATTTAGTCACAGTAGCGTGTACACGCTGGTTCACCTAACTGAAGTAGCGTATATGTTTCTGAGCATTGAAAAAGTTTGATTGATCTGATAATACTGATTCACCCCCCCTCTCAGTATTATTTCCAACAATTGGTATCAGAGCAGGTCCTTCAGAGAAGCTTGATCGCTTGAAGGTAGATCATTCATCATGAGCAACTACGAGAAAGAAGCATCAATCAGGCCACCGATTTTTGATGGGACAAATTTCAATTATTGGAAGGTAAGAGTTACTGCATATCTTCAATCTCTTGGTACAGAAGTTTGGAACATTGTAGAAACAGGCTATGCTTTTCCTTCAGCTACTCCTACAGATCCAGCTGAGAAAAAGCAGTATGAAACAAATGCAAAAGCAGTCAGTACTCTATTAGGAAGTATATCCCAAACAGAATTCATGAAGGTCATGCACTTCAAATCAGCAAAAGAGATATGGGACAAAATGATCACTAGCTATGAAGGAGATGAACAGGTAAAGCAAGCTAAACTTCAAACTCTCAGGATTCAATATGAGACTCTCAAGATGTATAATGATGAAAGTGTGGCTAATTATTTTCTTCGGGTAGATGAGATTGTTAATTGCATGAAAATTTTTGGTGAAGAAATAAAAGAGACTATAGTAGTTCAAAAGATTCTAAGATCATTATCCCCCAAGTTTGAATCTAAAGTATCTGCAATAGAAGAAAAAGAAAATCTCCGTGTTCTCACTATGTCTCAGCTACATGGAATTCTAACTGCTTATGAAATGAGAAAGGGAGGTCCATCTGACAGAAGGGAAGCTGCTTTTAAGGCATCAGGAAAAGAAGATTACTATGAAGCAAGCCATGTTCCAGAAGAAGAGGAAGAAGAATCAAATTTTGTCAGAAATCTTCAAAGGGGTTCTGGAAGGTTCAGAGGTAAGCTACCTTTCAAATGCTTTGCTTGTGGAAGAGTAGGTCATTATGCTGCAAAATGTCCTTATAAGGATAAAGGAAAAGAACCTGCTAGATGGAACAAGAAACAAAGTGCAAATAAGAAAAGCTACTACACCCATGAAGATAGTGATGGCTTATCAAACAGTGATGAAGATGAACAAGGTAATAAATATAAGCTGTTAATGGCATTTGAAGATGATGATTATGAGGATGCTGTAGATGTGGATAATCTCTATAATGAAATTACTAGACTCAAGAGATGCATAGAAGAAAAGAGTGTGATCATTGATACTTTGCAATTTCAAATTGATGAAAAGGAAAAACATCTTGAAAAACTAGAAGGTGAAATTGTTGGTCTCAGAAAAGAAATTGAGAAAACAAAAGCTATTAATCTTAAGTTTGTCAAAGGATCTGAAACTTTGGATGAGATTATCAATGTGCAGCGGTCTCCTCTAAACAAGACAGGTTTGGGCTATAATGGAGAAACCTCTCAAGCATCCACCTCAAAAAGTTATCTTGATGCAGCAAGAAGAAATGAGCAGAAGAACAATGAAGATAATCAGGTAAAGCAGGGACGAATTACAAACAGAAACTATCAGGGACAATCCTTCTTAAGGGTGAACAAAAGCTACAACCAACCACAGGTAAAATCTTCTCAGTTTGGCTCAAGAATAGATGAAAATAGAAATTACAATCAGTTGGCTGGTAGATTCAATAACCGCAGAAGCTTCTTCAATGGACAATGCTTTTCTTGCCATAACTTTGGTCACAAAGCAGCTCAATGTGTTGCATATAAAACAATCATGACTAGGGAAGCTCAAAAACAAAGAAGTATGACAGGGATTACAAAGAGGACCTATAACAACTTTTCGGTTCTTGAAAATGAAGTTGAATGTTCTATTTGCAATAATTTTGGTCATAAAGACTCTGAATGCAGGAGCAGGTTTCAGGAGAAAAAGGAACAAGCCACGAGCACCAAAAAATGGAGAATAAAGGAACCTCAAACAGAAAGATGTGGGATAGCTTTTTATGCAGAAGGACAGGAAAATCTATGGTACATTGACAGTGGATGTTCGAAACATATGACAGGTGATAAAGAAAAACTTGAATCTTATTCTACTTTAGAAAAGGGAAAGAAAGTTTCTTTTGGAAATGATACTCCTGCAACTATAAAAGGAAAAGGTATTGCTCCTTTGAAAGAAAAGGTCAAGGCTGGAAATGTTTTGTATGTTGATGGATTGAAGCATAATCTACTAAGTGTCAGCCAGATGTGTGATCAAAAAACCGAGGTTATTTTCAGATCGAATGGATGTCTTGTTCGTGATCTTGATACAGGTAAAACAGTTCTCAAAGGCAAAAGAACTCCAAATAATCTGTACATATTTGAAGAAGGACAACAACAATGCTATCTTAGCAAGGATGAAGAGCACTGGTTATGGCATCGAAGGTTGGGACATCTAAGCTTCTCACAAATAAGGAAAGCATGCAAATATCAGGCAGTTCGCGATCTTCCAGATATCAAAATTCCAGACAACACCATATGCAAATCTTGTCAGTTTGGAAAGCAAACCAGAACTAACTTTCCAGAAAAGGAAGGATCAGCTAGCTTGCCTCTTGAGCTAGTCCATACAGATGTATGTGGTCCATTTAGGAAAAGGACACCTCGAGGAGAAGAATATCTGATATTATTCATTGATGATTTCTCAAGGTTTGTTTGGTTAGGGCTTATGAAGCACAAAGATGAAGCATTCGAAAAATTCAAATCCTTCAAAGCATTGGCTGAAAATGAATCAGGACACAAAATTAAGTGCCTCAGATCTGACAGAGGTGGGGAGTTCACATCAAATGAATTTTTCGATTTCTGCGATGAACATGGGATAAGAAGAGAATTCTCTACAGCTAGAACTCCTCAGCAAAATGGGGTTGTGGAAAGAATGAACAGAACTATCCAACAAATGGCTCGTGCTATGCTCGATGAATCAGGTACTCCTGCAACCTTCTGGGGTGAAGCTGCACATGCTGCTGTTATTATTCTTAACAAAACAAATGTCCGAGTAAACAGCACTCAAACACCTCATGAGCTTTGGAGTGGTAAAACTCCTTCCGTGAAGCATTTCAAAATCTTTGGGAGCAAATGTTATATTAAGAATACTGATGAGCAACTTGGCAAACTTGAACCTAGAGCAGATGAGGGCATTCTTCTTGGTTATTCTCCACATAGCAAAGCATACAAGTGCTACAATAAAAGACTTGGCAGAATTGTTGACAGTATTGATATAGTGGTTGATGAGAAGGGATATATTCCTAGGCAAGTTCATCATGAAGACATTGAAGAAGATGAAGGTTACTCTCAAAGGCGAAATGATGAAGAAGAAGAACCTCAAGAAGAAGAAGAATCTCAAGAAGAACCAGAGGAGCAGACAAGAATAGAAGAGAAGACTCCATCCAGATATGTTCAAAAGAATCATCCAGAAACTCAGATTGTGGGGCAGAAAGAAGCAGGAGTACAAACAAGAAGGACACTTGCAGAAGCTTCAAGCTACTTGGCACTACTCTCCTCCACTGAACCACAAAATGTGAAAGAGGCATGCAAAGATGAATGTTGGGTCAAAGCAATGGATGAAGAACTTGAGCAAATCGAAAAGAACAACACTTGGGAATTAGTTCCTAGACCAAAAGATAAGAATGTAATAGGAACAAAATGGGTCTTCAAGAATAAATTAAATGAAAATGGAGAAGTAATTAGAAACAAGGCCAGACTTGTTTGTAAAGGGTATGCACAGCAAGAAGGAATAGATTTTGAAGAGACCTTTGCTCCTGTGGCAAGACTTGAGGCCATCCGAATGTTCCTTGCTCTCTCAAGCTTTCAAAACTTCAAGGTATTTCAAATGGACGTGAAATCAGCCTTCCTGAATGGAGACTTAGAAGAAGAAGTATATATTGAGCAGCCAGATGGTTTCATTCTTGGGAATGATCCAAACCTTGTATGCAGATTGAAAAAGGCACTCTATGGACTCAAACAAGCTCCAAGGGCTTGGTACTATCGGTTGGACAAATATCTTCACCAACAAGGCTTTTCAAAAGGATCAGCAGATAGCAATCTCTATATAAAAGTTGAAAATAACAAATTGCTAATTCTTGTTGTTTATGTAGATGATATTATTTTTGGCAGCAATGAAGAGACTATGAGTCAAAACTTTGCCTTGGTTATGCAGAAAGAATTCGAAATGTCACTTCTTGGAGAATTGACATATTTTCTTGGATTGCAAATCCAACAAAATGAAGGAGGTATCTTCTTGTCTCAAACCAAATACCTCAAGCAGATCTTGAAGAAGTATGGCATGGAAGAGTCAAAGCCAGTATGTACACCCATGGTTACAGGATGCAGCCTCAGTGCAAATGATGAATCAGCAGCAGTTCACCAACCCACTTATAGATCCATGATTGGGAGTTTGCTTTATTTGACAGGTACTCGACCAGATATTACACATGCAGTAGGAATGGTTGGAAGATTTCAAGCCAACCCAAAGGAAACTCATCTTCAGGCAGTCAAAAGAATCTTCAAATATCTTCAAGGGACCCAAAACTATGGCTTATGGTATCCTAGAAATACAGATCTCACTCTTCATGCTTACACAGATGCAGATTGGGCTGGAAGTGTGGATGATAGGAAAAGCACAAGTGGTGGTGCTTTCTTCATGGGTTCCAGATTAGTATCTTGGTTCAGCAAAAAACAGAGTTCGATTGCCTTATCTACAGCTGAAGCAGAATATGTGGCTGCAGCATCTTGTTGCACACAACTTCTTTGGATGATGCAGACCTTGCAGGACTTTCAAATCACTTGCACTCCACCCGTCTCTATCTTATGTGATAATACAAGTGCAATCAGCATTTCAAAGAATCCAGTCATGCACTCAAAGACCAAGCACATACCAATCAAGTACCATTTTCTTCGGGAACAAGTGCTTGAGCAGAAGGTCAAGTTGGAGTATGTTCCTTCTAAGGAACAAGTTGCTGATATTCTCACAAAACCACTGCCCAGGGAAACTTTTGAATATCTCAGACAAAAGCTGGGAGTAGTTGATGCTTCATCCTGCTGTTGAAGCTTGTCTGTTCTACAGAAAAGTTGGTATACGCAAGTTACGAAAGGTATATATGCGTATACACGCGGATTTATGCTGGGAAAGTCGCGTGTATGGTGTACGCATGTTGCAGAGATTATATCCACGTCCATATGCCGTTTCATGCAGGAGGAATCGCGTATATGAAGTTCTGAATAGCAAGGGCAAACTCTGGAGTTCTGAACAGCAATGGGTATGTCAGAATTCTTCAGGCACGGTTTCAGGAGGTGCAGCAGGCACAGGTTCAGGGGGAGCAGCTTAAAAGTCTCATAAAGTATTGTTGGCATTCAGATGTTTTGGTTGTTGATTTCAGGAAAAGGAGCTCGGAAAGAAATCCTGGTTGCTGATCTAAAAAGATTTTTATCATATGCTGCTGGTGACTTTCATAAGTCTTGGTCTAGATCTGTTGTCTCTATGTCATGTATCTCTCTTGTCATATCTCTTTTATGGTGTCAAGGTCATGTAACGGCCTATGTTGGTTTCCCCACTATGCCTGGGATGAATGCTGTAATATAATTGGTTGTTTCTGATATGTCCCCTCTTGGTAGGGAGTATGGATGTATGCATTGAGTCTTTTGGTGATAGGAAGGTCCCTTATGGTGTATAAGTCTTGGTTCTTGTTGAAGAACATCTTTTGCAGATCTGGCCTACTGTCAGGGGGAGCATGAGTCAGCACAGCCAAGCAGAGGTATCAGCATGTCCTCAGGGGGAGCACAGCCCTTTGCCCTTGATGTCAAAGGGGGAGAGTGACTTGGTGTGGTGGTTGCCATCAAGTCCAAAGGGGGAGATTGTTGGCATTATGATTCAAGTGTTGTCCTTGATGGCAACTCACTCAGAGGTTGGTACAGGTGCTCAGAGGTTGGTACAGGTGATGGCAACTTAATCAGAAGACAGATCTTAGTACAGCATGCCAAGGAAGTTCATATACGCAAGTTCGTTAAGCCCAAGTCGCGTGTACACGCTAGTTGGATTCAGAAAAAGCGCGTGTATGTGGAAAAGTACCTTTGGTCCATGGTGGTTAGTCCTTGGAAGTTGTGCCTATGATTTCGGACCATTGTGTCTCGACGGGCGTGTCGATCCCTAGTTTTGAAGTTGATGGTATTGTGTTACTATGGTTTTGGCTCTTGGTATTGAGCAAGGCCTAAGGCTATATAAGGAGAAGAAGATCATTAGGCAAAATCATCTTTCGACAAGGCTTGAATATCTAAGAGAGAAAGAGATCTGATATGCAGAGTCTGGGTTGCTTGATATGAGCTAAGGAGAAATCACATCGGTGGATGGAAGACTAGATCTAAGGATAACTCGGGATCTAATGGTTTGAAATGCACTATTATGATATGGTTGATTATGCGTATTTCTAGATCTGCATACTATCGCAATATTATGTTCTGGATCTAACTGATGTCTGGTACAGCTGCAAGTTGAGAGAATCTATTTTTAGATCTGTACGCAGGTTGGCTTAGGTAAAAGCGCGTGTATACGCGGGTTTCGCTCATTGAAGTAGTGTATATCTCTTAAAGCTTGATTTTTGGGTTTGCAGTTGGATCTGTCTGTTATTACAGAGTTCTGTAGACTGCTCTGTGTTCTGGTATCTGGTGATTGACAGGGTTCAGTGGTTCAGTGATTCAAAGTTTGATAATACTAGTATTGGTTGTTTTATGCTTCAATGATCTGTTGTGAAAGTTGAATGAATTGGGGTCTACAGATTGTAATGTTGTGCTTCAGGAATATCCAGTCTGAAAATGTATGAAAGGTGGTACCTGAAGGAAAGAAGATTGTAGGTCAGCACCTACGTACTAGTATCTTGGCTAGTACAAGAGCAAAGGGGGTTGGAGCTCCCTTCCAAGGAAGTTTGGAGAACGAGAGAAGGTTGTAGCCTTCTGCAGGTTGTAGCCTGCGTACTGGTATAAGGCTGCACCAGTACAAAAGATTGTAAACTGAAGTTTCATATTAAAGAAAGATAGAGACAACTTGCAGCAGGTGGTTTTCACCCACATTGGGTTTCCACCTTACATCTTGGTGTTCATGTGTGTGGCTTTTGATCTGTTCTGTTATACTGCACCTGTTTACTGTTAATGTGGTGAATAATGTCCTGATGAACTGAACTGAAGAATAAGCTAACTAAATTATGAGTTTTCTTCTTATACGCTGTTTTATTTAGTCACAGTAGCGTGTACACGCTGGTTCACCTAACTGAAGTAGCGTATATGTTTCTGAGCATTGAAAAAGTTTGATTGATCTGATAATACTGATTCACCCCCCCTCTCAGTATTATTTCCAACACTATATGGGCATAGTTTCATCAATATGTGCATGATGTGCCTCTTGTTGTACCTGTTCCTGCTGCGCTTCCTTCTCTCTGTGCAACTCTTGTTCTTCCCTAAGTTTCTGCTTCAACTCCTGGAACTCCTTTTCTATTTCCTCCATATTATGTTTCTCCCTCTGCCTTTATGCGATCCTCCTATTGTGATGTTGCCTCTTAGCCTCAATCTTCAAATATTCTCTCAACACAAGTTGATCTTCTTTGAACTTGCAGATTTGATCTACCTCTGTGCTCTCAACAACCTTCCTCTTGTCTTTGCCATGCGCAGGTCTGATACCCTCTGCTGCCGCTGATGATGTTTCTCTCTGAGATGCTGCTGCCTTCTGATTTTCTAACCACTCTACAACTATGCTAACTGGTTCATTGAGCCTTTAAAGTGATATCAGTATATCCATGGGTCTTCCTTAGGCCAATGACACGCCCCGTGGATCCAAGGATGTTTCACTCTCGCACAGTGCTCCTCACTAAGCAATGAGGGTCATACGGATTGAAAATTCTCGTGTCGAAGGTGAATCTCTTGAATTCTTCCGTCTCAACCTCAGCGTGCTTGATATTCCAGATCTCATACAACCAGATCTGCAAAGGAAGGGCATGCTAAGGTGCCTTTTTCTTCTTGTGCAATTTTGCTGATAACCTTATTGAAATGTGATAAGACACTTCTTGCATGACGAGATTGTCTATGGGAAACTTCGGTAAAACATGCAGAACCTTCTCTACGCTATACATCCATATGGAGGTGCCAAGGGGTGAGACATACCAATCTGTTATGTCGATTAATGCCTCCATCACTGCCTGCGACATGCAAGGTGGATCCTGCTCAAATATCATCATGTACATTAGGGTGATGAAGTGGTCTGATAAATGTAAGATAACTTCATGGAAGTTGCATTTGGAGAAAAACCCAAAACAATTGTGCACATATTTTTCTGAAGGTGCACATGCCCAACCGAAGCCTGGGAACTACTGACAGGCACAAACTACATCAAATATGTAAGAAGACATGTATATCGTTGCTTACTGACCCTTTGGCAGATGCTGAGCTTCTGTTACCTATTCTTTCAACCCGAGAGCCAACATGTCAGACTAGTTGCAAGGTCTTCCTTCACTCACCAGTTGATCCAACATAATCACCCAATTATGCGGGAAGGTCTCTGTGCTCTCTTGGCTATATAAGCGCATACAAACATGACCAAGACCTGATATGAATTACACAGTATCCTGATATTGTAAACCTGGCTGGGTGTTGTCCTAAGATTGGATGGCTCGTTCACCAAACTCTTCAAGATGTCTCTTGAGTTTGCACTGTTGCTAGGTCTAGAGAAGGGTCTATCCATCGTGATCACTAGTTGTGGCAAGTGATCCATTGCCTGAAATTCCTTCTCCATGAAGGTAGAAAGTTGTGTTCCACTGACACTGCTTAACACCATTGTCTTTGGGTCAATATATGAGACAATCCAGTGGATCATGTATACACAGAAAAATGCGGGATACCTGAATGCAATCTGGTACAAGCTAGACTTATGTATGTTGACATAGACCCTGTGATTTTCCAGTTTTTCCTCAAATGTGCCTGAAAAATTATGATTGATTTCCTTCCATTTCATCTTGATGTCCTTGTCTATGAATAGCTTAATGTCTTTGTAGATGGGCAAGCCCATAGTTGCTCAACTGCATCTCCAGTTGCACTCTCAACGATGTCCTTTGACCCTACTCTCTTGGAGGACATTGTACCTATAATGATGAGAGACAAACGAACACTTGTGATACCTAGAGACATAGAAACACTCATGGCAAGCAATCTATCAGTTGGAAACCCAAAGCAACTTGAGGAATGTCATGTAACATACCTAGCTGATTAAATGAAAATATTGCACAATTTTCACCGGGAGGTTGGGAGACTGGCTGCCAAAAATTCGAAAAGCATATTCCAGACTATCAATGGACTGACTGACTACTGAAACTATGCAATGCACAATCCAGGTTGGCCTACTAAGGATTGAAACTGCGCAATTCGCAGTTTCAGTCAGCAATGACTGCAACTGGAAAATTTCATTTGCGCAATTCCTGGGGCCAACAAGGCACTACCTCTCACAATTGTGCATATCAAGCCTGGAGGCCAGTATTGGGCCAAATTTGCACCATTTCTGTGAGTAAAGTAGATCCTTCACTCTAAGAAATGCGCATTGCAACCCAGGCAGGGAAAGGTCCAGGCCAAGGCAACCCAGACCTACTGACGGGTGACTAAAAACATGAAAACTCTAAATAAATGGTGAAGGTGAGTGCAAACAAGAGTTAAGGATCATTCACGCAAATAGTGAGTTCAAGATTCATAAAATGGGAAGACAAGCAAGTGTGTGAAGCAAGTCGCTGCAAAGACAACCGTCACTGCAGAAACAATGTCATGCATGCGACAATACTGAGATGCAATGAAAAAATGAAACAATGCTTCTACAAGCTAACATGCATTAAAACAACATCATGTGTTCATCAAAACAAAGCAAACAACACTCACACAAACTTAAATACAAAAAGCGACAGAAAAGCAGCAAAAATCATGAAACTTACCCAGAAAAAGCTAAGCTGAGTGTGCCAAATGCTCCAAGATGCGATGTGGGATGTGAGATCTCCAAGATTGATGTGAGGAATGAGCTTTGAAGCATCGAATAAATAAGTTTGATAAGATCAAGGCTTATGATGTGCATTCCACAAATCTAGGAAAAAGCGACACTTGATGGGAGCTTTCTAAAATGACTTTTGCATGTAACCTCCAACTACTAAAAATGGATCCCTAAAATCAAGGGATTATTTTTGCTTTTTTTTTTTTTCTCTTTCGGGAAAAGAAACCCATGCATGTAAATCGAGATTCCTTAGTCTTGGAGGGAACCAATAAACCTTGGAGCACATGCAATAGTTTGCAAGCCTTGGAATGAATTTTGCGTAGTTTTTGGGTTGAGCAAGTCTGGTTGTCCCTCAGGCATTACGCAATTTTTAGATTGAAACCTTGGCTGTCAGTCATAATTGCACAATTTTTGAGACAAATCCCAGTGATGGGCTATATTGTGTAATTTCCAGAGGGAACGATGCTTGGATATTATTTGCATTTTTGTAGAGCAGAAGTCAGCTAAGATGGATTACAAAATTTCTAGAGGGAAGGTTGATTTCCCTCCAGAATTGCTCAATTTTCCAGGTGAACATCACAACCAGAAATTGACTAAGTTCCTGAATGTCAACCTGTGGGTGGGAGACAAACAAGTTTACAAGCACAAGCTTGTAAGCCACTAAAACTCAACTGAAGCGTATGTACTTGTCAGTGAAAGACATGCTGCTAAGAATGGTTGGTAGGGAGGCTCCAAATGAATCTAAGGAAAAATTTTGGAGGGTGGTTGTAGGCACTACAACACCACCTTTTCTTGATGACCATGTGAAACAAGAAATTTAGAATCAAAAGTATCTGGATAAATTATTGGTGGGGTAGATTGATTAAACAAGTTAACGTACAATGGGTCATGAGGTGTAAATGATAGAGGATGGAAGGTATCCCTTGAAGAAGCAATACTTTCAATCAGATCAGATTCAAGATTTGAATTATGCACATCAATGTCATCTTGAGGAATCAAGGGATCAATCTTCACCTCAGGCTCCATGGATTTATTAGAATGTTCAAAATTTTCCTAGATAAGATCTTTTCCATGGGTAAGGTAATGAAAATGGGATAAGTGGATCAATGATTTGATTCTGAAGTTTCCAACTTCAACATTAATATACGAGACTACTTTATTTGGTGATAGAAAACGAGGGGGAGAAGGAAAAAAAGGGAGAATAGGTTCCTCCTATTGAATTTTAAGTGCCCCATGACCAAGAAAATCTAGGAGTCTCGTAAAAGGTTCAGATTCAAAGGTTTCTAAATAAATATGAATTTAATAATAAAAAATTTCCTTCATAAAATCCCAATCCACATCTTCCTCAAAAAATTCATAGCAAAGGTGAAGAAACCAATCCAAAAAATCCTCTAATGATTCATCGGGTTTCATTCTAAGTTGATTGATCCTCTTATATACATTTTGATAATCATACTTGTCAAAGGCTTAATGAAGCTCCTTGAATAGTTTTTCAAATGAATGAATATAAGTAGATGGTAAGGTATGAAACCATTTCTTAACTTGACCTTGAATTTTAAGTGTGAATAATTTACAAGCAACAACTTCACAGTTCACTTCATAAAAATCACAAAACTTAAGAAATTGAAGCGTGTGTTCAGATATGGTTGTTCCACCCTCACCATCAAACTTTGATTGAGATAAGTTGTAAATTAGTTCCATGGAGATTTTAATATTCACTCTATTAGAAAATCATTTGGGGATTATGATTTGGGAAGAAGCCATTTAGGATGAGAGAATGAAAAGAAAATTAATGGGATCAACTTATCATCTAGCTCTCCTTCTAGCACCACTTGTTAACGGTGTTGGAAATCCATCAATAGAGGGGGTGTCCTTTATATGAGTCACCACTAGACCTCACATCGTTTGGAGTAAGAACCCCATCTAGATAATAGGCCAGACCACCATTATTCTTAGAGATTTTCCTTGAGTGAAATTATCAACATAAGATATTATACGCAAACTTTGAGATAATCAAGTTGACACTATGAAGCATACAATTGCAATCTATATAAGGTACTATTACAGAAAGGAAAGAGTGAGCCTCTAGAGGAAAATTAATAGTACTATCATGAAAGAGAAACATAAGAGAATAAAAAGGATCGTTCATTAACTTGCAAAATAGTTTCGAAGATAAGAATGATCATAAAAGAAAGTAACAATGCACATTCAACAAGATTCATACCAAAGCTAACAAAATAGTTCATTTTCATTAGTATGCATAAATAAAAACATACACCATAAATAATGAAAGAATATTCTTGCAACATTCACGATACATGCATGAAATTGCGTCGACTCTAAGAGCTTCATATACTAAGTGAGAGTTACAAGATACATGCATACAATGATGTGACACTAGCTCCAATAGTGGAATGTTAAGCCACTACTTGCTACTCCAAAGAATGATCTTCTATCCTATGCCAAGCTAGAGAAGAGGAGGTGAAAAGTCCTTTTTCTTGATCTATGAGGGTGTATATATAACAAATGAGGTGACTCTCCACCTCCCTTGTGAGTCTTGACCTCCCTCACGTCTCTTGAGATTCCATGTGACTTTTCCAACTTGTAAGTGATCTCTGATCTTCTACATGACTCTAGGACATTCTAGCGACTCTTCATATTCCATGTGTGACCATTGGGATTCCAAACATTTTAAATTTTCTTATTTTTGAGATTACATAATCACATTTCACAAATAATGTGACAAAATTACATGGGACCAAACAACGCTCTTGTTTTGACACTTTGAATGACCTTGATTTGGTGACTGTGAAAAATATTTGATGGAAATGTATTGATGCGAGGTTCCTTTCTTGATTGATATGTATTCAACTCATAATGATAGATCTAGATTATAATTCATCTTCACCCTCCAAAGGGTCTAGATAAGTTTTGGAACCTTCTAAGTCAATATGAGTTGCCATCTCTTTGTCTTGGTCCAAGCTTCCTTTACTCATGCATGATAACATCTTTGTGGTTCATCTCCACAAGTGTCCTTCCTGTAACCTCTTCTTTCCAAACTCCTTGAGAATCATATTGACATGATAGGATGGCATCACTTACAAATGAATTTCATTCATGACAAGGCAACATCAGTCCCATAATTACCCATTCTATTTGTGTTTACTCATGTAACATGCTGACTGTGGTGGGAAATTGTGCAAGGAATGAGGGAAGAGGCCTAGGAATTATGCAATTGAGAACTACAGGAACCAACGGATGACCATGCTAACCTATGGAATTATGTAATGCCAATTAGGGAAGGATCATCAAGGTTGTTTGTAGCGGGAAAGCCTACGAGACAAGGGCGATAGACTTTCTCAATTACGATGCACAATGCACAGTGCTCAAGGAAGAGGAAGCAAGGATTATGGATTTTATCTCTGTAAGGATTAGGGGATGACCCCACTATCCATTAAAACTACACAATGCATAGTTGAGGCAAGTCAAGACAAGGCATTGCACAATTGGGTAAGTGAAGGAGACAAGGGAGGCAAGGTTGTGTACTGTAACTGCACAATGCACAATAATTGAAGAGGAGCCTTAGGGGACTATGAAATTGAGAATTGTAGGAGTCCTAAGATGACCCCTACATCCCTTGCAACTACACAATGCATAATTTAAACAGATATCATACAAGAATTGTGATAAAAGAAGAGGCAAGAAAAAAGAGTTTGGTTATTGTGCTCTGAGGTTCCTCAATAACCAGTTGAGGATGTTGTCCTCCAGAATCATGCAAAGGAAAATCATAAGAAATAAGAGGCTCATAACTAAGGCTTAGAGGTGCATAATGTGCTCATCACTTATCTAGAGGTTTAATGTTCTCGTGAGTTTTGCAAGATGTGAGGACAAAGAAGAAATCCAAAATTGGCTAAGTGTGAGATCAATGGGACATTACCGTAAGCACATATAATAGGTCCCAAACATGATCACACACACACATATACACTCAAACACATGACAATAAGACAGAAAATACCCAAAACCAACAAGCATATAGTGAAATGACAGTAAAATAAAACTTATCTGCAAGTACAACACTTAAGATGTACCTTTATGACACAAGTGTCACAATGCAACCAAAAGTTGCACTATGCCATAAGAATGTGTCCAACACATGTTCTAATGATAAATATGATCAACTAGTGGAAGAGAGTGTGTTGGAGCTACCTCTAGGAGGTGCAACATGGTGCTCTTGAGATGTGTGAAAACTACTGAAAGAAACACATACAAGAATGAAAATGACACTTGCAAACACAAAGCCTAAAGACAAGCAACACATGCAAGAACGAATGTAGGGAAAAATGACATAGAGAAAGAAAAAATGATGCATGTAAGAGAAAAAGAAAGAAAAAGTGATAGTTGAGTAACTCACCCAGGTGATGGGGCATTTGCAACCATGGGTGAGAGAATTCTCCTTATATCCTAACAATGCACAATGCTCAAAAGAGAAATATGAATATAAATATGGGTTCATGATTGAGCTCTTTATATAGGGAGCGCACACATGTAATTAGGGTTATGATTGGTGAATGCACTCAGTGCATGTTAGGAAACTAGGAGCCAAGATTGAATTTAATAGCCTGAACAAATAAACTCTTACTATCCACAAAGAGAGTGCAATTTCTATATACATAGGATGCCCTCACACAGTCACTCTCTATAAGGGTTGTGTAGCCTTTGTCTCTAGAGACTATGTAGTCACTTTCATCAGGCACTGTGCAGTCACTATTAGCAAAGACTTTACAATGCTTAACTTCCAAGGATTTACATTGACTACTAGGCTTTCTAAAAAGAAGTTTACTATGGAAGCATCACAAGATTAGCATGTAAAAGTAGGTCGCTTCTACACTTAGAATTATTAAAGGAATACTTGAACACTTGAACAACATGATTGAGCATGAACTTAATGGATTGAAATGAAAGATGGCATGACCATAAGGAGGCTCCATAATTTAGATGTAGGAAAATTTTTGGAGGGTGTATGTCACAATGACAACATAGAGGAAGTTGGAAAATAGAACGTGCACATTATATAATGTGTGTATGCTAGTAACACACATACATTTTATTAATGTGCATATGTTATTAATATCAAAAAACATTTCGAATGAACATGTTTTTCAATTACACGGGGGATGATTTGGCCACTTTCCTTTTAGGTTTGAATTGAAAAACCTCTAGATTTGGTCCACATAAAACAAAACACATTCTTTTTTATAACTTTGTGGTTTTCAACCATGATTTTTTATATGCTCTACATGTTCACTACAGATGATATTAGACAAGTTTCTAGAGATTTATGTGGAGATATTATATGTATGTATGTATGCATGCATGCATGCATGTATGTATGTACGTATATGTGTATTTCCTAAATTAATTACTATTTTTTAAATTTTATTTAATTTTTGGGCTATAATATATCAAATCTATAAAAAAGCATAGATCTTTTATTTCCACTAGAACTTTTTCTTGGTTGAATTATATTGAAATTGGAAAAGACTCCACACTTGAATAGATGAAGTTTTTCATGCAAAAATAATAATAATAATGAATATGTTAACACCCTCATAGCGAGGCTTGAGATTGGACCTCACCATTTTAAGCCTTCAATGTGTGTGTATGTGTGTGTGTGTGTGTGCGCACGTGTAATCAACATTAAAAATTATGGAAAAAAATGATGGACCATATCCATCTATTATCTACAATAATACAAAATTGTTTCAAAGAATTCTATCATTTACATATCAAACTTAGGCCTATCACGAAGATATCCATTATGTTTTAGAGAGAAAAATAACATACCAATCTCAAGAAAATTCCCTTTTTAAGTTACACACATTTCCAATAAATAAAAGTTAAATATTAAAGAAGACAATTTGATTGTCTATGTTTCATCATTTTGCACAATGTCTTAAAACGTTAAGTACTTCTAATAATTCTTTTCAGTGATCCAAATTTCTATTTTTCCTCCTTTTTGTGACTAGATTTATGTTTTACCATATTTCCATTGCAATTACATGTTATATTTGGGTTACTAGCACTATCTTTTACCATCCCACATATAAATCATATACACAATTTATCATTGTAAACCTTGACAAAAAATTTATCTTCAAATTCAACCAAGTTGGTGAGGTGATCCTTCACATTTCTAAAGGCTTCATTACATGCACAAAATCATGGGTTACCAAAACCATGGGTCTGGAAACCAACACTTTTGACCTAAACATTCCTTCGTTTAAACTTGACTTGGGGTATATCCAGATCCTACCCCTTTCGAAGTTTAGGGAAATTTGGAATCTGACATGCTCCCACTATAATCTAGATCTTTCCCCAAATTTACTAGGAATTTACCACATGTACTCATACCTAACAAATTATGACAGTAATATTACAATTTGCATGTAATGCAATAATTTCAACTCCATAACACACACACACACACACACAAACATTTGAATTAAAATAGGAAATGGACATGGTGAGTGCATTTCCATGGATTCTTAAAATCATAACAATAAATTATATATCATCTCATTGAGGAATTTTATAAAACACATTTTGTGCATCCTCCAAATTGCCAAGCTTGACATAGATATCTACGAGGGTACTCTCTAGTTTACTCCAATAATTCATTGTAGAAACTTTGACCTTAATTTTATGAGTTTAGATCCACATGGAGTAACATACACATGTTCAGTTCTTATAGGGACTCACATCCATGGCTCTGATACTAGTTGTTAGGAATAAAGAGCATGAGAGAAATAATTAACGCAAAAATAACAAAATGCACATAAATCATGCACACATGATCTATCCTAGAAAACTATTACTAGAAAATTAGCCAAATACATATTTATTCCCTTTATCATATTTGGCCAAGGTGTCCAAGTGAGCCTTCAACAAAACTCACCTCTAAGACAATCACATTGGAGTATTCCAAGTGTATTTGAAGGCTTCACTACATGCAATCCAAAGGCACAAAACTACGGGTTATCAAGACCATGGACCCATAAATCACCACTTTAACACAATGAGTCATTTACAGAGTGAAGGTTAACCTAACAGCCACACATTTTCTTTTTATAATAAAGAGGACTGCACTAGTAAGGGTTTGAACTCCACTAAATTCCGTAAGTATGTTTTAATGCTTGTGTAATGATAGTTTTGAGATAGTTTTGGGTCATGGTAGTAATGTTATTTTTATCTTATTCATATTTAATTTATTAGCAACATTATTGAGAAGTTATGCTATTCAACCTAAGATTGTGATAAAAAAAAATTAGCTAGACAAATTTATAAAACTAAATCTTGTACTTGCAATATAAAAATCTCCATACATAGATATATTATAACTTTGAGATTCATGATATAAAAATAAATATTTTTTTAGACATATGTACTTTTGAAAAATAATCATCACAACTCCAACCTTTGTTTTTAACCATATTTACTTTTGAAAAATAATCATAGAAGCTCAAACCCTGTAAATCATTCTTTTTCTATTTTGTGGAATACAAGCCAATCGAATGACCTCATGTGCAACTCTTACATGGCTTTTGTGGCTTTTGTAACTATAGTTGAGCACGAAACATGAGTTTCTT
Source organism: Pinus tabuliformis (assembly GCA_031772625.1). NCBI lineage: Eukaryota > Viridiplantae > Streptophyta > Pinopsida > Pinales > Pinaceae > Pinus > Pinus tabuliformis. The sequence continues at coordinate 1,308,565,149 of CM062819.1, read as the reverse complement.
GACTTGTGCAACTATGGTTGAGCGTGAAACATGAGTTTCTTGACTTTTGCAACTATGGTTGAGTGTGAAACACGAGTTTCCTATAGAAATTCAATACTGAATTATTTTTCCACATGGATAAGTAATTCCTATTAAAAACAATTTCGAGTTTGGTGTGCATGGTAATATAAAAAAAAATAGTATGAATGCTTATGGGTTTGGTATGGATGCTTATATACAACAGTTTAATTAATCTATTACACCAGTTTTTTCAAAAAAATTGGTTATATTTTTAACGAGAGAACAGACTCCATAACCTTTCATGAATACTCTTTGTTAACATAGCCAATGCTACAAGGCAGATCAATTTTGAACCAGTACTTGAGCTTCAAACATGAGTTAATTAGCTAAAAGAGACTAAGGACCATCGTGTTAATATGGATAAGTGTTAACATTAAACAATTATGAGCTTGACATGCACGATTATATTTATATTAATGAATAGTTCCAATGGGGCCATAGCTTTAATTCTGTGAGACTAGTAAAGTGAAAATGATATGAGGGTGTTTTAAGCGACAAATAAATATGAGTTTGACATTTTGATCTCCCATGTTTAATGGACGGTTATTCCTAAATTTTTCCCGACAAAACCTATTCAGGCCCAACGCTGTATCCTTAAAAATCACATACAATAAATAAATGTAAACTTTGTCAAAGTTTCCTCTCATCAGTAAAATATATATGTGTGGGTATCTCTAACTTATCTAATTAGGAAAAAATTAAATAAATATTACATACATCATAGTTGACTTACTCGATGAGCATCAACTACTATTACATGTAAGCATTAGTTAACACTCTTTCCATATCCTATTTGATGAATGGAAAACGATCACTTCATGTTACATTAATATGGATATATATTTAAGGCTCAAGGTTAACGAACTTGTGAATAAATTGTGGGGGTAATTTTATATGTTTTTTTTATTATATAATTTTTTTATTATTATTATTATTATATATTTATAGAAAGGAATAATTTGGTTCGTTTCATATTTGGATGATACAAGTTGATTACAATTACAATTACTGTAACTTTTAGGTTGTTATGTATGTTTTTTTTGCAAGCAGGGTTCATAGCGATAGTGTCTACTCACTTCGATTCCTGGCCAAATGAATTGGTTGTTGGGCAGGCAGCACTCCCTCGATCAACTAAGTAGGTTGAATAGGTGGAAGTGGTAAGTGGTATGGGCACGTAAGTAAAGGTAAGATAGGGCTCTTCCTAGGAATGGGTTTCTAATTAATCAATCGTATTCTGGGAACGCTCGGCCGGAACAATAGTCATAATGGTACCCAAAGAAGCATCATCTTTAAGCAAGTGTGGGTTGTCGCCCGTGCAAAGCTTTGTCGAAGGCCCGTCATCCAATAACTAAGTTCAGGTAATAGAGTTCTCAAAGGGTTTGTGAAAAGCCAGATAGTTGATAGCAAGCAGTAGGTCAAACGGAAAGTCTGGGTGCATCAAGTTCTGAATCTCCACACCTCATGAATTCGATCAACAATCCAAAAGCTCTAAGTCTATTTATGGATGGTCTAATTCTTCAATTGTTGAATCCAATTCTTTTAGCAAATCCCGTATTAACAAGACTGGTGAACCTCTTTCTTTTTCGTTACAACCCTAATATATCCTTTATGATAAGTGGTCTTTGCGGTTGGTTGGGCGGTCATATTCTATTAACAATTTTTATAAAATGGGTAACTTTCCGTATAGATCGTAATTCACTTATCGATAATACTTTATTAAGACGTTATATCAATCGAACCTTTATTTTACTTATTCTTTGTTATTGTTCGTTCTATTTGGGTAGAGCCCCATTACCTTTTCTTAAAGGTAAAAATTATGAAGACAACAATGGCCGCTCTGTGACTATAAGTACGGGGTACATTCGGCACTGCTTATCAGTTTTTTTTAGTCCCTTTCATTCTTCCGCCCTAGCATCCTATGCTCAGTCCGCGTCCATCTCTCGCCCACAGCCCCCTGTCCTCTGTGTCTATCGCTGTCAATCTATTTCCATGGGTCGAGCTACTAAAACTGCTGTTCCTGCCAAAATTCATGATCCCCGACTCGAAGTTTAAGGTGATTGGCAAGGAAAAGTCGAGAAAGTTCATCTTGTTGATCACAATTTCTCAGATGGATACTTGTTTCCAGCTCTACGGCCTGAAATGTACCTTGATTATGTTCCCTTGATGTCTGGTGAGATTGTACCTCAGATTAAGTCCTCTTATGAGCCGCTCCATAAATCCACTATCCCGATACTTAGAGATTGACTTGTTTTTGGTACAACTGGAGAATTTGCTCGATGTACCAAGTTTATCATCAATCGCGTACATCATGGTTCATTATGGCTTGATAAGGAATATCCTATTCATGTGCACGATATTCATAAGCTGACAGGACTTTCTATGGCAGGTAAAGACGTTACAGTCACGTTCCAAGGACGGAGTCACTCACTATTCATGGTGAGGGTTCTTCCAAGCACAATAAGAAGAAGGGTGATTCTAATTTGTATCACAAATACGGCACGTGCCGAGGTGGTCATGGTGCTGTCATTGAGCATATCAACAATGATCAGGTCCGTTTTGCTTTTCATCTCATCACGGGGAAGGTGACCAGGAATTAGACTAAAGGAGAGTGCACACTGGACACCATTTGCGTTGCAGAATTCTGTGCACAGGGAGCTGTTCTTAACTGGTGTAAGTATCTCCTTGCCCCCCGAAGGGACAAGCGGCTTCGCAACCTTGATGAATTCCTTGCCCCCGAAGGGACAAGTGGCTTTGCACCTTGAAGCTTGTGAAGATGCTCATGATAAAGGGGGATATTTTCTTTATGGCTACCTTCTCATTTCTTTTGCAATGTGGAAATGGAAAGCCCCCTCTGGTCAATCCTTACATGCTCCTTTGGACTGTAAAGCTATTGCGAAATCTTTTGATCCCTGGAAGACCCATTCTGATGCGCCAAATGTTGCCTTCAATGAGAATGCCTTTGGGGACTGGTATAACCAATTGATTGCCGCAGCCCAAGTCATGAGGGTTCCTTATAAGAGTAACGCTAGAAGAACAAGCCCATAATAACTTCCAAAGGGTGTGGGTACATACACAGTGTGTATCTGAAGGTCCTTCTGTTCAATGGTCAAGGCTTATCGGTCTAGGTCTTAAAGATTTTGTTTCATTGCGATTCTTTTTTGGGGTTTCATCGCTGGTCAAGTGTGGAAGGGGGGGCTTCAATGAGTTCAATGCCAAAGTTAGTGGCTCTGAGAATTTTCAATTTACTTATTGGGTGGGGGGGCTTATGGTCAAGCCTACTTACGCATCCTTTGGAGCAATGTCTTTCTTTTGTCTTGCTTTGGTGTCTGTGCCCTTATAGGAAGGGAGGAAGGAGGTGGTTGGACAAAAGGGAAGGAAAGGAAAGGAACAGAAAAGAACAGGCCTTTACCTGACTTATATATAACTCAATCTAGCCACAATACCTAGACTATATACGTATATAAAAGGCAATAACCATGGTGAAAGAACGATCTGGCATAGTCCTATCTCGAGCCACGCCTTATTGTGGAAGTGTGGGGAGTTGTTCCCTGCCATAGTTACGTCTTACTTTTTCTCATCCTTTATAGACAGACTCACAGACCTTAGCTTCAATATTGTATGGGCTTGCATGCAAACCACTACCATTTGTATTACTTAATGGGTTACAATATTTACCCCTTTCAGTTGGGTCAGGCCGGGGGACTCTGGGATTAATTCTTACAACCAACACATAGATTCCCTCCCTGTTTCAACCGAAAGTGAATGCCAAATGGTGAATGAGGTTTTCTCGGCAAGGCCTTTCTCCCGAAAAGGCCTCCTTCGTGTCAATCGGCACCTCCTTCCTGTGACTGAGGGTCTCTCGGCATCCATGCATTGACTGGTGAGTAATGAAGGTATCTCTCTTCTCTCGAGTATCGTCAACCGACGGTTATCTATGGGCTACAGGGAATCGCCACCTACCTCCCTCCTGGGAATGAGCGACTGTTGGATAGAATGTTGGATCGCCTCTTGGGATTGAGTGCATTGAAACCTGGATCGACTCTTGGATGTCCTACAGGCATATACATCTGGATCGACTAGCGGCATGGACTATGACTCCTGGATCGACTACTTGGTACGGACTATACTAGGCACGGACTATAGCTTCGTGCACTGACTGTATAGAGACTGACCAGAGCTTCTAGGTTCCCATGAGTAGAGCTTCTATGAGTATAGGTTACCCTGAGTAGAGCATCATGAATAGAACTTCCCATGACATGTATGGGTATATGTCGATTACTTGGCACGGACTACTTGGCACCGGACCATAGCTTCTAGCACTGAGTATAGGTTCGATGAGTATAGCATCCAATGAGGATAGCTTTCTTCTAGCACTGACTGACCGGAGTTCTAGCACTGCCTGGCTATGAGACTGTTGTGGGCTATGACTGGAACTGAAACCTGGCATAAACTCTTGGATCGACTCTTGGATAGAGTGCATTTCCACCTGGCATGGACACTTGTAATGGAGTACCGGATCGACTACTCCTGTATCGACTACCGGAAAAGAGTCCTGGCATCGAGTGCATCGACTCCCAGCATCGACTATGACTCCTCCTTCCTGGATCGACTAGCGTCTATCGGCTATGACAACTGGCTATGATCGACTATTGGTTGACTGGCTGACTATGACCGGTTGGCACAATGATTGGCTAGGACTACTGGCGAGTATTAAGGGCTACCCGCTATTGGCTATCGACAATGACCTCCTAGCAATGACATCTCCTGGGACTATCCCGTCCGCCGCAAGAGCATGGGAAGCTACAAAAAGGACTTGGCTAATTGAACATAAATTTGGAAGAATGGCATTTTACGACGTTTCAAACTATTGACTAGGGATGGCCTCGCTAGTCTTGCTGGCTTTTCTAATCACCCAACGAACAAGAGAGATGTCAACCTGGTTCACATACCTGATAGAATGAACAGAGGGAAGTCCGCACCCACTGACCATGAGAGAAGGAACCTTCACAACTTGACACATTCACCATGATGGTAAGGTACTACGACACGATATGGCACCGAATAAGACACACTTTGAGGTAGGTTAGGCACATGCTCATTGATAATACTTGATGCTTGCCAAAGGTGGGTCTCTTGCTTACTTACGATACATAGACCTACGGATTGATGGGATAAACTCAAGTTGGCACAACTACCTACCTTCTCTATTGATTACTGCTTGAGCCTAAAGCTGTCCGCCCCATACAAATACTCCTACTGCAACAGCACATTGAGCAACTCGCATAGCCGATCATTGTCAGAAGGTTAGCCAATAGTCAACATTGCATGTAGTCATAGTCAGTGGTAAGAGCCAGGTCATTGCCAGTCATAGCAATAAATATTCCCCATGCTTGCTTGGAGAGATATTGATGGATTGATCGATGGATGGATGGACTACCCGATTTGGAGCAGGCACAAAGTAGTCTTGGTGGAATAGATTGATGAAAACCCTCTCCGTCATGAGTTTCGCCCAATCAAATCTATTCTTTTAGGGGAACGAGGTAATCCACTCATCAGGGCACTTCAATCAATATTTTGATTACTAAAATAGGACATTTAAGGAAGGTTACCTATGTTTGGTGGGATGGGCATCATTTGCTTGGTCAGCGGGAACCTCCACACTTGCTGGCTTGTTAGCTTGTTAGCTTGTTAGCTTGTTAGTTGGGGTAGGGTGCTAGGGTGCAGGATGGGGAGCTTGATCGGGAGCTGGATAGAGCTGGAGGAGCTTGATCGGAAGCTGGCGGGCTAGGAGAATGGACGGATGCTATTACTTACGTGCTTCTTGCTTCGCTAGATTGAGATATTCGATAGACTCCTAAGATCTATTTCTCAAATAAGGTTCAAGTTCTAAAGCCAAATGCATATTATCGGTTCTAACGTCAAATACCTTACAGGTCCATTGTGTGTGTGAAAGAATGCGATGAAAGGTGGTGTTTAACTCATCCTAGTCATTCTGTTGGATGAATAATGTGCACCAGGTGTCAGTA